>OY728148.1:1769333186-1769665686 GCA_963277665.1 Viscum album
GTATGCATTCTGCTTTATTGAGATATCGATGACGAAGAGATTATATTACACTGACCATGTTCGTAGGTTGTCAGTCGTTGCTTTGACTTTGCCTTATCTCTATAGGGGTCTCGATGGGTTGCAAGACCCTGCTCTAGGTCGGTGGTATTATTCACTACTATTGAGATAAGGTCCTAGAGGGTCACACACTATAGCGCCTTGAGAATCTTCCCTATTCTAGGAATAGGAATTTAGAACTTGGAGGGCCCCACCAAAGGGTCTGAGCACTATCCAAGTTCTATGGATCACCAAGGAATAAATAAATTCATTAATTATTCGAGTTTAGAATAATTCATTGAATTTATTTATAACATGTATTTACAAGTTATATAGTAAATACACGTATTAATATTATTCAACTGGATTTAAATATCCTAGGTTCGTTTAATATTAGCAGGAGGAATGAGTCAAGTTAAAGACTCAAATTTATCACGTAATATATTTATATATTACAAGTAAGTGATAAATTGAAAATATTATTTATGGCATAATTTTATTTGTCATAAATAATTATTTATATCGCTTATATAGCGGACGTCTATTACACGGGGGTCGGGAACCTATACCGCGTGTTTTAACACTCCCTATATAAGTGAGAGAGATGATCTCCCACCATGACTATTCGTGTGTCAAGATTGAGAGCATATCTCTCCTCCTAGAATTTAGAGAGAGTGTCTCTCAAGCAAAGAAGGATCTACAAGGTCATCCATCCCGGATCGAAGCTTCCTCGTTTGCGGTGATCATCGCTGCACTAAAGTGTGCGTCAAAGATCTGTGCTAGCACCCAGATCTTGATGAATGGCACGCAAGCAGATTTGTGAGGCGTGTGTGGACTATCTAGAGGGCTTCGACGTCGGAGTCTTCGAGCAACGATCACTGGCGTCCTGCACGTCAATTCTGAACAAGGTAAATGTTCAGTTTAATTTTTTTGCTCCTTATGAACTTTTCGAGATCCTCGAACCAAGCTGGGACAAGATCACCGGAGTTAACAGGGTTATGTCACTCCGGTGAAGCAGAAAATTTTAAAATTCCTGCCCACCGGTTTCCGCTGCACAGTCCCGGTAACCCAATAGTGGTATCAGAGGGAGCACAAGGTTTTTCTAAGTCAAAAACATTAAAATTCATTAAGTTTAATTACGGGGTGTAAAACGGTTCATTTGGATTTGACCGCACGTCGTTTCGATTTCGAATGATCAAGATACGATCATTTGAAATGTTTTAACCGGATCGACGTCGTGTTTTTCGTTCATTTGTTGTTTATCTCAAATTGAGAATTAACATCAAATATTTTTTATTTATTTATTTTATTATTATAAAATATAATAAAATATTTTATGTGGAAAAATATTATATAATAATAAAATAAGACCAAGACCCCAAATTTGGGGTCTTATTGTTTTTTAAATAAAAGGGGAGGACTCATACCATTAAGGGTCTTCCTATGTTATAATAAAAAAATGGGCTGGACTTAATTGTCTAAAGGACATATATAATAAAAAAAGTGAGGAAGACCCTTACGGGTCTTCTCTCACGCGGCCCATACAGGGAGGCTAAACCCTAGGGCCTCCCTCTCCATCCGTCGGATCTGCTTCACGCAGAGCCGCCTCCGGCCGGCCGTCACCCTCCACGCCGGCCTCCTCCCCTCGCACCGACCTCCTCACCTCCACCCCGTGCACACCGGAACCCCCTCCGCCGGACCGGCCTGCTGCGCCGTGCCGGCCACCGAGCCCCACGCCGGCCTCCTCCCCTCGCGTCGTCCTCCTCACCTCCACCCCATGCACGCCAGCCGCCCCAACCCCAAGCCGCACCGGCCTCCTCCTCCGCGCCGGACCGGTTCCGTCTGGCCGCCCGGAGCCCGCGTCGGCTGCCCGAGTCCGTCCGACCGACCCGAGCCCACGCCAGACCGGACAACAGCTTTGCCGGCTCGCCGGAGCAGCGGGCTGCCGGCCATGTGGCTGGCCGACCTCTTTCTCGGCCTCCTTCTGTTCCCCTCAGACCACACCAGGAGTTTCAGTCGCCACGGGAATCATTGGATGCCGCGGTCAAGCCACGGTCACGGCGCGGTCACGCCGCGGTCACGTCGCGGTCACGCCGCGGTCAAGCTGCAGTTCCAGGATGACATCCCGTGGCGGTACGCAGTCCCACCGGACTCCTCTCCGGCTAGAGGTAACCCTGCACTGAATTAATTTTAATTAATTTAGTTTTTTAAATTAAATTAATTGGAATTAATTTAGGGGTTTAAATTAATTTAATCCGAAATATTAATTTAATTTAAGTTTAAGAATTAAATTAATGGTTTAATTTAATTTAATTTTTGGAATTAAAATTAAATTAAACAAATGGAATCGATAAAAATAAATTATTTGAATTTAATCCAATTCATTTAATTTATTAGAACACCCTCACATAATTTAAATTTATTGCAATTTAATTTTATTGTGCTTTTACCCCGACTGGTCTTGAGCTATTGTTCGACCTGTGTATGTCTGGCATGTATTTATTTATTTAATTGTTTATTCAATGCGTGCGATGATTGTAATATTTAATTATATAAGTGAAGGTCTGTGAATCGTCTTTTAATTCAAATATGTATAAGGGCCTGCGCGTCCATTTCACTATTTGTATTTTGTACCCCAGACCCCCTTTCCTGTGTGCGATTATATTTGTAATTATTCGGTGATGATCCGAGAGGAAGACCTCGTCAAGTTGAGGAGGTAGTCCAGATAGGAGTCGGGCGCTTTGCACTGGGGCCAATAGCGACATGAGTCATGTATCGACTCAGGTATGGATGCCCTATGTGATGATCGATCAGTTATCGATCAATCATTATAGAATGCTCAAGACCAGTCGGAATGCATGATTTACTTTATGCACAGTTTATTATTTTATGCGTATGCATGATTATTGCATGATCACATAGGATAGTAAACAAGATAAAATGCATAAAGTTGTGATGAATAATTTTCTATTGCATGTTCAATTGTGAGTGTGACAACCCTGTTTGAACATAATAAATAGAAAATGATTATATTCGTCAATAAATATTTAAAAAATCCCTCAAAGATATATTAAGTCCAAAATGCCTTCCATTTCTCACATCTAAACAAAACCAGCTGTTTGGGTGCTCATCAGCCTCAGTTGAGAGTGCCTCTTACTACCGGGGCGTTTCCATGTGAGAAATGGGTCGACTTTACTAAAGTGAGTAGTCAAGGATTAGCCTTAGCTAACTTGTTATCACTTTAGAGGCAAGAGGTTGAGGGAATCAAGTTCAGATTCCAAAAGTAGGGACTTTACTCAACAACACAAGGAACCACAAGAACAAGTGGTTGGCCAGCATAGTGCCTACCTTCAAACCCTCCAAGTAGTGTCATAGCCCTAGCATGTAGACTACGAGAGAGGTTTTGAGGATCCTTACCACTAGAATGCTCAAGAGATAGAGTATTCTGAATCTAATAGTGAGGGATATTAAGGTTTGTTAAAATAGTGGGAGACATTAAATGATATAATAATTTATTAATCATAAAATGTCAAAAGGTAATCAAGACAAAGTACTAACTGCTAAATGTTTATCTGATGTAGATTCAAAATGGAAATCACCAACACCACAAGTACTTTATCACTACGATCGATCTTGGATAATGAAAATATCCTAACCGGCAATAACTTCTAGGAGTGGTATAGGCACTTTCTCATAGTACTACGCCAAGAAAGGAAGTTATATGTGCTGGAATCCCCAATTCTTGTTGAGCCTCCTCAGGGAGCAAGCAAGACGGAAAAAGAAAAATGGAGAAAGCATGTAGACGATGTGATTGATGTACAACGCATCATGTTTTCATCTATGTCCAACCAATTGAAAAAAATGCATGAGGAAGAGGACACCTACAAGATGCTTTCACATCTCCAAGAACTATATCAGGATAAGGCTAGGCAAGAAAGGTATGAGATCTCAAGTGCGCTTTATAAGTGCATGCTAGCAGAAGGGCACCAATTTGGTCCTCATGTACTGATAAAACACTATTTTGTTGAATATTTTATTGATAATAAATGACATAATTTCCTCACATTATGTTAGTTATGTTTATTTATAAAATATTTGGGATTTGATCATTCATTTGAAAATTTGGTGAAAATTCCAGTTTTACCCTTTATAGTGCACTGTAGTATTTCGAAGATAAATATTTTTATATTTATTATTTGAACTTGAATTTTTGTAGCAGTGTTCCTAACTTAATTTTCTACACCTTTTATTCAGTACACTAGATCAAAATAATTCATTTGGATGGTGTAATTGGGCAATAGAGTCAAAGGTGGGCTGGACACGCCAGAATGGTGAAGCTTCTGTATTTCGGTCATAACACCTTCATATGGGCCTGGATTGAGCCCAAATTTTGAGAGGAGATATAGGATCCATATCCGAACATATGATCCCACTGAAAGGCCGGCCAATTCACGAATTTTGGTGGTCAAATGGGCGGTTCAAATTGGCATAAAATATTTGGCCGAGATTCCCCATTCACACTTGAAACCACTTTGAACCTAGCCTCCCCACCACTCTATAAATTGGTGTTTTTCTCATTTGGTTGGGTCGGGACGTGAATTAGAAATTTTAGGGCAGAGTAGAAGTGGATCCACTCCAATTATCTAACCATTTAAATAAGGGTATCTCTTAAAGCAAGGATCCCTTCAACGAAGCCTTCTTCTTCTCCTTCGTGTTGTAATGCTTTCATTTGTGTAGTAAATTTATTTGTACTTCTTTTATTTCTTCTCTTTTCTTCTGTTTTATTTAAATTTATTATTCTATTAATCTTACTCTTTGGGCTGGAATTCTTGAGTAGAAACGTGATTGGGTTCTACCCTTTCTAAACCTTTGCACATGCAAAATGTTTCTACGATGATTATGCCACCAATGGAAGAGTAGTCTTTTAGTAATCGATCTATCTCTTACCTTCTTCATTCATTTATTTTGAATCAATGAGATACTGTAATTCACTTAATATGATCTATTAATTGAGTTTTCATTTTAAATTAAACTAAGCAAGCAATTGAACAATAAACACAAATCACGCGAGGTCGAGAATTATGTGAATTGTGAGAGCGCGAATTTAACTGCTAATTCAAA
The DNA here is from genome assembly GCA_963277665.1 of Viscum album. Taxonomy (NCBI): domain Eukaryota; kingdom Viridiplantae; phylum Streptophyta; class Magnoliopsida; order Santalales; family Viscaceae; genus Viscum; species Viscum album. The sequence goes on from OY728148.1 coordinate 1,769,338,344, forward strand.
ACCACACAGGGTCAATTTGTAGTGTTCAAATACAATCCCTAAAGTCAATTAATTCTAATTTCTAGAGAGGATATGTGCATTAATTTACCACTGACCATAATCTAACCTTAGAACATCAATCAAAGCAGGGTGCTGCGATTTCATGTTCCGAAGTTAGCCTAAGGTTAAATTCACTTCATCTTTGTGGTAAAGTTAATTCTCATAGGGTTCGAGATTTAACAAATTAAGGGATCATAATTAAGTGGATATTAATTTAAATGATAATGATTAATAAGTGAATGAATAGTTAGATTTATATCAATTACGCCTTATAAATATTGTCTAAAAAACATCTTTTTGTTGTGTCATTTTAATCGAACTTCATTTCAAAATTAAAAACAAAAAAAAATGAAATCTTCTTCCAGCAAACTTCTTCTAGTTTCATAAATGATAAACCCCCCCATACTTTCAAGTAGTATTTTTATTCTCTTTTATTTTATTTTTAGAATATATTTAATAAATTGTTTGAATTTACTTCCTCCTTTGAGAGACAACATTGGTTAGCCACTCTGCTACACCTAAGTAACCCAAAACCAAACATCATTTGAAGGCACCCACGACAGCGCATCTTCAAATTGGAACCATTTCTGGGGAGGCAAGTAATTTATTCAACCAATTATAGGTATTTATTTTATTTTCATTTAATTCTTTTCTTCTCCTCTTTCTTTCTTCTTTCCCCTTTCTCATGTTTTTTTCTCTTACTCTCTTCTTTTATTTTTATCGGACCAACTCAAACTTATTTTATTTTTATTATGGTCCACTTTTCTTTATTTACTTTTAATATTTCATTGATTTATGATACGAACTAATCCCAAAGATCTCTTAGATATTGACCCTAAGATTGAACGCAGCCTTAAGGCACGAATCAGACATTCTCAGTCTACGGGAAGTTTTAACATTAAACCAGTTGAAGAATTACTCCAATATCAGAACATTGAAATTAGAAGAAATTCAAATTCAACCATAAAACAAGAACCAATGGCTGACAATAATGGAAATGAACTTAATAGAACCATTCGATAATTGGCTGCACCTGATATTAACTATCAACCAAATTGCATTGCATATCCAAATCTCGAATCAGAATTTGAACTAAAATATGGGTTAATTCACTTACTTCCAAAGTTTCATGGCCTCTCTGGTGAGGATCCCAATAAACATTTGAAATAATTTAATATGGTTTTCTCAACCCTAAAACCTATAAATTTCTCTGAAGATCAAATAAAACTAAGAGCATTCCCATTCTCACTTGATGGAGCTGCGAAAGACTGGATGTATTATTTACAACCTGAAGATGTAACATGTTGGAACGATTTGAAACATCTTTTCTTGCAGAGATTTTTTCCAGCATCAAGGACCACTTATATTCATAAGGAGATCTCAGGGATCAAGAAAGCATAAGGGGAGTCAATGTATGAGTATTGGGAGCGATTCAAGAAGTTGTGTGCAAGCTGCCCACATCACCAAATCAGTGAGCAATTACTCATCCAGTACTTCTATGAAGGACTCACACATATGGAGAGAAGCATGGTGGATGCTGCGGCTGGAGGAGCATTGGTGGACAAGACACCAGTAGCTTCATGTGAATTGATCGACAAGATGGCCCAAAACTCCCAACAATTTGGCGATATAGGTACACCACATGTCAGGGGAGTACATATGGTAAGTCCTTCTTCTCTTGAAAGTCATTTGATTGATACCAAGTTGGAAGAATTGACCACTATGGTGAGACATATTTCTTTGGCTCAAAAGTCATCCCAACCCCCTCCTTCAAGGCCTTGTGGTATTTGCACTGAGACAAGCCACCGAACTGACTGTTGCCCACAACTCTAAGAAATAGAAGATTGTGCAGCAGTGTTCCCTGGGAGACCATATCAGCAACAAAAACAACAACCATATCCCCAAAAGAATTTTGATCCAATATAAAACCAAGGGTGGAAGGACCAATCGGACATTAGGTATGTATCTAGACAACAACAAAGGCCCTCTTTTCAACAAAACTTCCATCATCCTCCACCTAACCAGCAGGGTTTCCAACAACCCCAAAGGAGATTTGAATCTCAAGCATCAACAAGCCAAAAACAAGGGAATCCCCCATCCACGGTAGATTCTAACACTGATGACCTTTTGAAGCAAATTATTCTTAATCAACAGAATGAGTTGAAAAGTCAAGGTTCGAAGCTGAGGGAGTTGAAGACTCAAATGAGCCAGATTTCCACCGCCCTCCATGAACATGTGAGAAAGAATTACGGAAATCTACATTCTAAACCCACTCTAAATACAAAGGGGAATGTTAGTTCCATCACATTGAGAAGTGGGAAGCAAATGAACGATAAATCTGTACCTACTATTCCACCGGGATTCACCTCAACTCCAGAGAAGCCGCATTCCATACCAACTGATGAGAAATCCAAGGAGAAAGATAAAGGTAATAAAAATATTGATGATGTTCCTCCTAAACCCCTTCCTTTTCCAAACAGGGTTATTCAAACCAAGAATATGGCTGAAGAATGAATGCAAAAGGAGTTTTTGGACACATTCAAGCATGTTGAGATCAACATCCCTCTACTTGAATCCATCAAACAAATCCCAAGGTATGCCAAATTCTTAAAATAACTCTTCACCAATCGAAGAGGGCTCAAGGGAAATGAGAGGATCAACCATGGAAGGAATGCCTCAGCACTCATTACACCAACTCTATCAATGCCAACAAAGTGAAAGGATCCCAGGACATTCACCATCCCATGTACCATAGGGTAGTTTCACTTCTCTGATGCTCTTTGTGATTTAGGAGCTTCCATAAATGTGATGCCTCACTCTTTATTCTCTTCTTTACAGGTTGGTGAGTTGAAACCGACAAGATTAGTGGTGCAATTGGAAAATAGAGGTATGGAATATCCATCGGGAGTCCTTGAGGATGTACTTATCCGAGTAAGAGACATGATCTTTCCAGTGGACTTCTATGTGCTCAAAATGGAGGATGATCAGGTAAATTCTCGTGCTCCCATTATCTTAGGTAGAACCTTGCTAAAAACTGCAAAAACTATCATAAATGTTCATGACGGTACACTTTCCATGGAGTTTGGGGATGAAGTTGTAATTTTTAATGTTATGGACTCCATGAAGTACCCCTCTGAGGACTATTCTACTTTTGTTATCTCCCATTTTGAACCACCAAGTAAACACTCCATGGATTTTTATTGTCCTATGCTTAGGGAGATTATGATTATTGGTTCTGGTTTAATGTCTAAGAGAACTTCCACACCTGTTTCTAATGAACAAAACTCTCTAAGATTTGATTTTGAAATGGATTCATATTCTGATCTTGATTATATGAACTCTAATTATGACATGACTATTGAGTATACTGATGGATTTGGTTCTTTATTCTCTGATTGTGAGATTTCTATTCTGATACTGATGTTCATTGTGCTGATATATCTGTTGCATCAATTTCTCCATCCATATATCACCCCCCTACATTGGAACTCAAGCCATTGCCCCCAAATCATAAATATGCATACTTGTTGAGTGGTGATAGATTACCTGTCATCATTTCTAACAATCTATCTTTTGAACATGAAGAAAAACTTTTGAATCTTTTGAGAGATAACATTAGGGCAATTGGTTGGACATTGGCAAACATTTCTAGTATTAGCCCCTCCATTTTCATGAATAGTATTCTCTTGGAGGATGGGGCTAAACCGATTAGGCATCCACAAAGGAGACTTAATCTAACACTTTTGGAAGTTGTTAAGAAAGAAGTTGAAAAATTACTTGAGGCGGGTATCATTTACCCTATTTATGACTCACAATGGGTTAGCCCTATCCAGGTTGTACCAAAGAAAACTGGTTTCACTGTTATAAAAAATGAAAATGATGAGTTAGTTCCTGTGAGAGTTCAAAACAGTTGGCGAGTGTGTATTGATTATAGGAAACTAAATCAATCCACTCGTAAGGATCATTTCCCACTTCCATTCATTGACCAGATGCTTGAGAGACTTGCAGGTAGGACACATTATTGTTTCTTGGATGGTTTCTCTAGATATTTTCAGGTTCCCATTGCAGTAGAGGATCAGGAGAAGATGACATTCACCTGCCCATTTGGTACCTTTTCTTACCAAAGGATGCCATCTGGACTTTGCAATTCCCCAGGTACCTTCCAGAGATGCATGGTGAGTACTTTCTTAAATTTCATTGAGACCTGCATGGGGGTATTTATGGATGATTTTATAGTTTATGGATCCTCATTTGATGAATGTCTCTCTAGTTTGGGTGATGTGTTGCATCGTTGTATTGAGAAAAATCTGGTCTTGAATTTTGAAAAATGTCATTTCATGGTCGAAAAGGGAATTTTTTTAGGTCATATAGTCTCACAACATGGCATTGAAGTTGATAAATCTAAGGTAGAAATTATTTCATCCCTTCTATATCCTACATGTGTGCGTGATGTTCGATCATTCCTTGGACATGCTGGATTTTATCGACGCTTCATCAGAGATTTTAGTAAGATCTCTCTACCCTTATCTTGATTGCTTAAAAAAGATATTGACTTCAATTTTGATGATTCATGCAGGGTATCATTTGATGAGATAAATAAGTGTATGACCACTCCAATGATCATACAGCCCCCGCGGTGGGACCTTCCATTTGATCTTATGTGTGATGCATCTAACTTTGCGGTTGGAGATGTCTTATCTCAGAGGATAGAAGGACGTTCACATGTGATTTTGTATGCATTGAGGACACTGGATTCAGCCTAATAAAACTACACAACCAAGGAAAAGTAGTTTCTTGCTGTCATATTTTCTTTAGATAAATTTCGTTCATATTTATTGGGCTCTAAAGTAGTTGTTTTTTCTGACCATGCGGCTCTGAGGTACCTCTTGAAGAAGCCAGATGCAAAGCCCAGGCTGATCCGATGGATGCTCCTTCTTCAAGAATTTTATATTGAGATAAAGGACAAGAAGGGGTTAGATAATTTGGTGGCAGACCACATGAGTAGGCTTACTCACACACCAGACAGTGACACCTTGGACCAGGTACCACTTCAGGACACTTTCCCTGATGAGCATCTCTATACCATCTCAGGTACACATCCTTGGTATGCTGATTTAGTTAATTACATTTTTGCCTTTTAAATCCGAGTAAATTTGAAGAAGCATCAAGTCCAAAAATTAAAAATTGAGTCTAGGTTTTATGTGTGGGATGATCCTTACCTCTGGTGCATGTGTAGTGACCAAGTCATTAGGAGGTGTGTTCCCGATCATGAGTTTAAGTCTGTTTTGCATTTTTCTCATACACTTGCTTGTGGTGGACACTTTGGACCCCAACGTACTACTAGGAAAGTCTTAGACTCTGGATTATATTAGCCTAGCTTATTCCATGATTCCCATGTGTTTTGTAAGTCATTATCTCATTTCCAACACACTAGAAACATTTCAAGGAGACACGAGATGCCCCAACAACCCATTTTATTCTGTGAGATTTTTGATGTTTGGGGAATTGATTTTATAGGCCCTTTTCCTAGTTCATTTGTTTTCTTGAATATCCTTATTTTTGTTGATTATGTGAGTAAATGGTTGGAGGCCAAGGCCACCAGGACTAACGATTCTCATGTTGTAGTGGATTTTGTCAAGGCTCAAATTTTCTGCAGGTTTGGAGTACCAAAGGCCATCATCAGTGACCAAGGGACACACTTTTGCAATAGGAATTTTTCTTCCCTCCTTATAAAGTATGGGGTTACACACAAAACATCAACACCATACCACCCCCAAAAAAATGGCCAGGATGAGGTTTCAAATCATGAGTTGAAACAAATCTTGAAGAAAACCGTGCAGCCAAATAGGAAGGATTGGAGCAAGTGATTGGATGATGCGTTGTGGGATTATAGGATAGCATACAATACCCCCATTGGTATGTCCCCATTTCGGATTGTTTTTGGGAAATCATGTCATCTTCCAGTGGAAGTCGAGCATCGGGCATATTGGGATATAAAGAAATGCAACATGGAATTGGACCAAGCTGGAATTCAAAGGAAGTTGCAAATTCAAGAGCTTGAGGAGATTCGACTGTCATCATATGAGAACTCAAGGCTCTACAAGGAAAGATCAAAAGAAGTTCATGATAAAATGATCCAAAAAAGGGAGTTTCATGTTGGAGAGAAAGTCCTACTCTACAGTTCACGACTGATGTTGATGTCTGGTAAGTTGCATTCCATATGGTTAGGTCCTTATATTGTGTCTAATGTTTTTCCTTATGATGTATTGGAGATCACACAAGAGGAAATAGAAAGAAGTTTTACAGTCAATGGGCAATGTTTGAAGAGATACATTGAGGGACTTCCTACTATTGTAGTGGATTTTATCACACTGCATGACCCCATCATCACTTGAGCACATCAGGCTGTTCCTAACCCTTTCACTTTTATATTATTTGTCCTAATTAAAAATTCTGCATTTCATGTGCATATATCATCTCATGGGTTCACATTGAGGACAATGTAATATTTTAAGTGTGGGGGAGGGGACCTTTTAGTTTAGTAATTTCAATTCTTTTCCTGTTAAAAAAACAAAAAAAATGTGTGTTTTTAAAATTTTGTGATTTTATTTTTCAATTTTCTTTGTGTTTTTGAAATTTTTGAGCTAAAATGATTCTCATCACAATTTTGAAATGCATATAAATTAGTGAAACAAGTTATCCCATGAAACTAAGCTTAAATTAATACTGAAATGACTTTGTTTCAAGTTCAAATATTTAGTAATTTCATGAAAATTACACTGAATTTTGAATCCCATGCCACATCTCATTATCTTTATATTTGAAATCACTTTCCTGTGAGGCTTCTGAACAATTATTTTCATATTCTTTGCATTCACCTCACTTCTTGAGAGAACCAAACCATGATTGATTTAACCAGAATTTGATTTATTTCTGTCAAAACTTGAGGGTTTGAGGTACTTATGTTTAAATGATTGAGACATTTGTTTGGTATTAAATCCCCTATTTCAAAGAATCCTTTTTTATAATGGCATACCTTGAACATTTAATCCTAGTATCCCTTAGAATCCATGCAAAACCTATTAGGTTAGCCACATTACAAGCTAATTTTTCCTATCCAACCAACTCTTGAAGTGAAATTGCATAATCTAGTTGAGCTTAAGTGTGGGGGAATCTATCTTGTGTTGTGCTACCACATTCTGTGATACTTTGGGTGGAAAATTAAATTCTGAAGAGATGTGTTTTCTGCTGAAGAAAACCATTATATTAAAAAGTTTTGCCTATCTAGATCTTTCATGACAAGTAAAGTTGTGCCTTTTCTGGAGATTCTAATTGAGGTGAAAAGTTGTGCCTATCTGGAGCTTTCAATAAATTCATGTTTGAGAATATTGACATTTTTGTTGCTGAAATGATGAATGGTGTATATTTTCCATGAATTTTCATGATGATGGAGATGAATTGATACTATTTGGAATTGAGGAGGAGACCATATTTAAGTGAAAATTAGATTAATGCAATTTTGCTTCAAAAAGATTCAATCCCTCCTCATTCAGCCTCAGAATTTTTCACACCTTAATCCTACCAACCTAAAGCCACAGAACAACCCTGAAAAGTCCTCATGATAAACATATGTCTTTAAATCACATCGGGTGGCGATGTAGGAATTTATCAAGCCTCTGGTGACCCTTGTATGAGTTTGGATGATAAAGACATTGCAAAACAAAATTGATATTTGTGTGATAAGAGAAAATTCAAGTGAGCTAAGTGTTTTGTGCGTGGGAGGATAAATGAAGTGGAAATATATTTAATGATATAAATGGAGAACTTGAAATAATTATAATTTTTATGAGTCATGATATCTTTTGTTTCTTGTTGTGTAATTGTTTGATCTCAAGGATATGTGTTTTAAAATTGGTTTTGATTTGATATTGATGTTTACTTGATATGAGGTTTTGCTCAGGAGTGTAAAAGGGTAAGTGTGGGGGAGTTGATAAAACACTATTTTGTTGAATATTTTATTGATAATAAATGACATAATTTCCTCACATTGTGTTAAATATGTTTATTTATAAAAGATTTGGGATTTGATCATTCATTTGAAAATTTGGTGAAAATTCCAGTTTTACCCTTTACAGTGCACTGTAGTATTTCGAAGATAAATATTTTTATATTTATTATTTTAACTTTAAGTTTTGTAAAATTGTTACTAACTTAATTTCCTACACCTTTTATTCAGGACACTAGATCAAAATAATGCATTTGTATGGAGTAATTGGTCCATAGAGTCAAAGTTGGGATGGACATGCCAGAATAAAGAAGCTTCTGTATTTCGGCCATAACTCCTTCATATAGGCCTGGATTGAGCCAAACTTTTGATATGAGATAGAGGACCCATATCCTCACATATGATCCTTCTGTAAGGATGGCATATTCACGATTTTTGGTAGTCACATGGGTGGTGAAAGTTGTAATAAAATATTTGGCCGGGATTCCCCATTCACACTTGAAACCACTTTGAACCTAGCCTCCCCACCACTCTATAAATTGGTGTTTTTCTCATTTGGTAGGGTTGGGACATTAATTGGAAAGTTTAGGGAAGATTAGAAGTTGATACACTCCAATTATCCAACCATTTCAATAAGGGTATCTCTTGAAGCAAGGATCCCTTCATCGAAGCCTTCTTCTTCTCCTTCGTGTTGTAATGCTTTCGTTTGTGTAGTAAATTTATTTGTACTTATTTTATTTCTTCTCTTTTCTTCTGTTTTATTTAAATTTATTCTTCTCTTAATCTTCCTCTTTAGGCTGTAATTCTTGAGTAGAAACGTGATTGGGTTCTACCCTTTCTAAACCTTTGCACATGCAAAACGTTTCTACGATGATTACGCCACCCATGGAAGAGTAGTCTTTTAGTAATAGATATATATCTTAACTTATTCATTCATTTATTTTGAATAAATGAGCTACTGTAATTCACTTAATATGATCTATTAATTGAGTTTTCATTTTAAATGAAACTAATCAAGAAATTGAACAATAAACACAAATCATGCGAGGTCGAGAATTGTGTGAATTGTGAGAGCACGAACTTAACTGGAAATTCAAAACCACAGGGGATCAATTTGTAGTGTTAAAATATAATCCCTAAACTCAGTTAATTATAATTTCCAGAGAGGATATGTGCCTTAATTTACCACTAACCATAAGCTAACCTTATAACATAAATCAAATTAGGGTACTGCGATTGCATGTTCTGAAGTTAGCCTAAGGTTAAATTCACTTCATCTTTGTGGTAAAGTTAATTCTCATAGGGTTACAGATTTAACAAATTAAGGGATCATAATTAAGTGGATATTAATTTAAATGATAATGATTAATAAGTAAATGAATAGGTAGATTTAGATCGGTTGCGCCTTTTAAATATTATCTAAAAACATCTTTTTGTTGTGTCATTTTAATCGAACTTCATTTCAAATTTAAAAACAAAAAAAATGCAATCTTCTTCCAGCAAACTTCTTCGAGTTTCATAAACGATAAACCCCCCATAATTTCAAGTAGTATTTTTATTCTCTTTTATTTTATTTTTAGAATACCTTTAATAAATTGTTTGAATTTACTTCCTCCTTTGAGAGACGACCTTGGTCAGCCACTCTGCTGCACCTAAGTAACCCGAAACCAAACATCATTTGAAGGCGCCCATGATAGTGCCTCTTCATGTACTCAAGATTATAGGGTATATTGAGAGGATTGAATCCCTTGGGTTCAAACTGAACCAAAAACTAGAAGTGGATCTCATTCTTGCCTCTTTACCATCAAGCTTCTCGACTTTCATTGTCAATTATAATATGAATGATATGACAAAGTCACTCCCAGATCTTTTGGATTTAGTTCACCAAGATGATAAGGACATGAAAAACACCAATTCAACTGTACTTATGGTGAACAAGAAAAACAAGGAGAAGGCAAAGGTGTATAAGGCCAATTCAAGGCCAAAGACACCAATGAATCTTCCTGCAAAGAAGTCAAAGATTCAGAGTCAAAGTAATGAGCAGGAAGTTGTCTACTTTGGATGTGGCAAGAAAGGCCACTGGAAGAAGAATTGCAGATCTGGGAAGAAGAAGCAAGCCGATGCTTCTGATTTAGGTATTTTTTTCATTGAATGCAATCTATTTTTATCTACAAGTTGGGTATTGGATACGGAATGTGGATCACACATTTGTATTCATATACAGGAACCAAGAAGGTTCAAGAAGATTACAAAAGGTCAAGTGGATCTCCGAGCTACAAATGGTGCAAGTCTGGCAGCCTTGGTAGTGGGAGACTATCACTTGACTTTACCAACTGGTTTGGTTCTTTTTTTAAACAATTGATATTATGTACTATCTGTTACCAGAAACATTATCTCTGTGTCATGTTTAGACACTATGGGATTTTATTTCAATTTTGGAAATAAAAGTTGTCTCTTTTATAGGGATAACATATGTTATGTTATGATACATCTTAACAATGGTTTATATATACTAGACTAGAAAACTCAGTCATGGAAATCAATGACAAAAACAACCAACTTGACTCAAATAATACCCGCCTATGGAACTTCAGTCTTGGTCATGTAAACGAGAAGCGATTACGAAGATTACATCAAGAAGGGTATCTTGACTCGGTACAGTTAGAACCCTTAGATGTATGTCAAGATTGTTTATAAGGAAAGATGACCAAAGCACCTTTCTCAGGAAAGGGAGAAAGAGCCAATGCAGTGTTGGAATTAATACATACCGATGTATGTGGTCCATTTCTAGTAGAGGCATGGTGTGGTTTTCTATACTTCATTACTTTTACCGATGATTATAGTAGGTATAGATATATCTACTTAATGCGGTATAAGTCAGATTCCTTTCATTTCTTTAAGGAATACCAAAATGAAGTAGAAAACCAACTTGGTAAGAAGATAAAATCACTTCACTCAGACCAAGGTGGATAATATCTTAACCATGATTTCATTGATCACTTTAAGGAGTATGGGATAATATCCCAACTCACTCCTCCTTATACACCACAATGGAATGGTGTTAGTGAAAGGAGGAATAGGACCTTGCTAGACATGGTCAGATCAATGATGAGTCATACAACTCTTCCATTATCATTTTGGGGATATGCCTTGCAGACAATAGTATATACCATTAACCGAGTACCAACTAAAGATACAGATGGGATTCCATATCAGTTATGGTATGGAAAGAAACCCAATCTGACACACATGCATGTGTGGGGGTGCGTGGCATTTGTCAAGACTTTACCAAGTGACAAATTAGCATCCAGAAGCACTAAGTGCATCTTTATAGGTTATCCTAAGGAAACTAGAGGATACTACCTATATAACCCTTTAGATAGAAAAGTCATTGTGGCAAGATACGCCACATTTCTAGAAAGGGATCACATTTCTACTGGAAATAGTGGGAGCAAGATTGAATTTTATGAAGTTAATACTCCAGATGCACAAGAGTTGGTAGAGGAACAATCTCCACAAGAGAAAGTGGAAGAAAAAATTGTTCCTGAGACACAGATACTATGTAGGTCTACGCGAGAGGTTAAAGAACCAGAGCGTTATGGTTTTCTTGTCACCGAGTCAGGTGACACAATAATCCTTGAGGATGATGAACCTCTAACCTACAAGGAAGCAGTATAAGGCAAAGAAGCTGCTACATGGAAAGAAGCCATGAATTATGAGATGGAGTCCATGTACCAAAATCAAGTTTGGATTTTGGTAGACCCTCCAGTTGATGTAAAGCTCATTGGATGTAAATGGGTATTCAAGAAGAAGCTGGACATGGATGGTAATGTTAATACCTTTAAATCAAGACTGGATGCAAAGTGTTTCAAACAATGTCAAGGAATTGACTATGACGAAACCTTCTCACCAGTGGCAATTCTTAAATCCATCAGAATATTGCTTACAATAGCAGCCTTTCATGATTATGAAATTTGGAAAATGGATGTCAAAACTGATTTTCTAAACAGAAAGTTGGTTGAAGATGTCTATATGACTCAACCCGAAGGGTTTGTTAAGTCAAAGAATGATAATAAAGTATGCAAGTTTCATAGATCCATTTATGGATTAAAGCAAGCATCAAGATCATGGAATGTACGCTTTGATGAGGCCATAAGAGGTTTTGATTTTGTCAAAAATGAAAGAGAGCCTTGTTTCTATAAAAAGGTTGAAGGGAATTCTATTGTTTTCCTAGTTTTATATGTTGATGACATATTAATCATGGGAAATGAGGTGGAAGTCTTACAGTTAGTTAATACTTGGTTAAATGAATGCTTCTCCATGAAAGACTTAGGTGAAGAAGCCTACATTCATGGGATCAAGATCTATCGAGATAGATCTCAAAGACTTCTTGGCCTAAGTCAAAGTACATATATTGACAAAGTACTCAAAAGGTACAATATGGAACAATCCAAGAGAGGATTGTTACCTATGTCACATGGTGTAAATCTCTCCAAGAAAATTTGTCCACAAACACAGGAGGAGATTGATAGAATGAGTAGAGTCTATTATGCATTGGAAGTGGGTTCTATCATGTATGTCATGCTATGTACTAGGTTTGATATTGCCTTTGCTTTAATCATGGTGGGTAGATATCAAGCCAATCCAGGAGAGCTGCACTGGACAGCTGTCAAAACTATCATAAAGTACTTAAGGCGTACTAAGGATATGTTCCTAGTTTATAGAGGAGATGAGGAACTAGTTGTGAGGGGATACACTGATGCTAGTTTCCAGATAGATCATGATGATATGAAATTGTAGTCAGGCTACATCTTTTGCCTGAATGGTGGTGCAGTGAGCTGGAGAAGCTCAAATCAAGCTATGGTTGTTGATTCTATAGTAGAGTCCGAATATATTGCAACTTCTGATGCAACAAAGGAAGAAGTCTGGATACATCTCTTTATCTCAAACATTGGTGTGGTACCTAGAAGTTCAGACCCTGTTCCAGTATATTGTGATAATATTACTACAGTGGTTCTTGCCAAGGAGCCCAGGTCTCACCAGATGACAAATCATATTCTTCGGAAGTTTCATCTCTTAAGAGATTTTACTCAAAGAGGTGAAGTGATAGTTAGTAGAGTATCCACAGAGGACAACGTGGCAGACCCCTTGATTAAAGCGATTTCTCAGCAGAAGCATGATTCACATGTGAGAGCTAGCGGATTGAAACCTATTAGCAGTTGGCTCTAGTGCAAGTGGGAGTGTTGAAAGTGGATGCCCTAGAACCAACTTGTTTTGTACTTTGATTACTGTTACATGTATTCAGTTTGTTATTATACATGTGTTTATCTTGCCATGATAGTGTAGATACTTCTGCATCCACTTTATTAATGGCAATGTCCTTAGATTACCTGTCGCATCAAATGGTTATAGCAGGTCCCAGGCAATAATGAGAACCCTGATATGCCATGACAGTAATATTAAAGTAACGTCCTATGGTCCAGTTACATCATTATGAAAGGACACAAATTATTTGTGACCATCAGGTGATGGGGTCTCATAAGCATTAAGACTTCATCTCATGAAGTTCACACTTGATGGTCTCTAGCTATTGAGATCATGAGGACATACCCGCTTAATAGGAACACCACATGTTATTGGTGTCATTGGTCATTCCTATCTATGGACATGTGTAATGGTCTCCTGACTTGAGATCATTATCAATGAATGTCATTTAATTAGATACATTTGATATAAGGAGAAAACCGTGGCGACAAAGTCGTGGTGAGTTAGTTTGTATTGGGTACGTCATTAATGGCATGGCATTGATTGAATGATCAAGAAAAGATTTGTTGCTTCCGAGTTTAGGAAGAGATATCTCAGGCCTGGTTGATTAGGATGGTTGCACCTTCATTAAATCCATTTCCATGGTAGTTGAAGGTAAGACCGTCCGGACAAATCAACAAAAAAAATAAAGCAAATAAATAACGATGACACTGAGTATGAATTCTGCTTTATTGAGATATCGATGACGAAGAGATTATAGTACACGGACCGTGTTCGTAGGAAGGAATTTGTTGCTTTGACTTTGCCTTATCTCTATAGGGGCCTCGATGGGTTTCTAGACCCCGCTCTAGGTCGGGGGTATTATTCACTGCTATTGAGATAAGGGCCTAGAGGGTCACACACTATAGCGCCTTGAGAATCTTCCCTATTCTGGGAATAGGAATTTAGAACTTTGCAGGCCCTGCCAAAGGTTCTGAGCACTATCCAAGTTCTATGGATCACCAAAGAATAAATAAATTCATTAATTATTCAAGTTTAGAATAATTAGTTGAATTTATTTATAACATGTATTTACAAGTTATATAGTAAATAAACGTATTAATATTATTCAACTGGATTTAAATATCCTAGGTTCGTTTAATATTATCAGGAGGAATGAGTCAAGTTAAAGACTCAAATTTATCACGTAATATATTTATATATTACAAGTAAGTGATAAATTTTAAATATTATTTGTGGCATAATTTTATTTGTCATAAATAATTATTTATATCGCTTATATAGCAGACGTCTATTACACGGGGGTCGGGAACCCATACTGCGTGTTTTAACACTCCCTATATAAGTGAGAGAGATGCTCTCCCACTATGACTATTCATGTGTCAAGATTGAAAGCATCTCTCTCCTCTTGGAATTTAGAGAGAGAGTCTCTCAAGAAAAGAAGGATCTACAACGTCATCCATCCTGGATCGAAGCTTCCTCCTTTGCGATAATCATCGCTGTGCTGAAGTGTATGTCGAAGATCCGTGCTAGCACTCGGATCTTGACGAACGGTGTGCGAGCAGATTTGAGAGGTGTGTGTGGATGATCTAGAGGGGTTCAGAGTCGGAGTCTTCGAGAAACAATCACCGATGTCTTGTACGTCAATTCTGAACAAGGTAAATGTTCGGTTTAATTTTTGTGCTCCTTGTGAACCTTGCAAGATCCTCGGACCATGTCGGGACAAGATCACCGGAGTTGACAGGTTTATGTCACTCTGGTGAAGCAGAAAACAATGGGATGGTTTTGTGCTCCTTAACTCTTGAGTCTATAGGATTCAAGGCTATAGACTCATGAGCCAAGGATCATTGCATATAAACTAATAAAGGTGAATAACCTTAACATAAAACCAAAGAAGTTGACATTTTGTATAAACATTTTACATAAAGAGACATTTAACTAGATCAAGAGGGAATTCCATTAATGAAACTTTGGGTCGTTACAATATTCCCCCCTTAAGAAATATTTCCCTCAAGATTTCCTTTTCCCACACTAAAACAGAAGTGGGTAACTTAGCTTCATCATTTCCTCTAATTCCCAAGTCACTTCTTCAAACTTGTGGTTTCGCCACAATACCTTGACGAGGGGAATTTTCTTATTTCATTGAACTTTTTCTCTACGATCTAAGATCTTCACTGGTTGCTCCTCATAATAAAGATCATCCTCCAACTGTACCACCTCAGAAGAGAGTACATGTGAAGGGTCTGGTATGTACTTCCTTAAGAGGGATACATGAAAGACATCATGTACTTTGGCCATGGTAGGTGGAAGTTCTAGTCGATATGCTACAGCCCTGACATGATCAATAATCTCGAAGGGGCCGATGTACCTTAGACTTAACTTTCCTTTCATTCCAAACCTCATGACCTTCTTCAATGAAGATATGCATAGAAAAACCATGTCTCTAAATTGAAACTCAAGGTCTCATTGACGATTATATGCATAACTCTTCGGTCGACTTTGGTATGCCTTGATATGCTGCTGAATGGTTTTCACCTTTTCCACTATTTCCTCAACCATTTCTGGTCCAAGAAGCTTACGTTCACCGACCTCATCCCAACATGCCGGTGTTCTGCACCTTTTCACATAAAGGGCTTCATATGGTTCCATTTGGATGTTCGAGTGGAAACTATTATTATAAGAGAACTCAACCAGAGTAAGATGTGGATCTCATCCTCTTTTAAAGTCCATTGAGCACGCTCTCAACATGTCCTCAATTGTTTGGATAGTTCACTCGGATTGGCCATCAATTTGAGGATGATAGGCCATACTGAAGTTCAGTTCAGTATTCAGAGCATGTTGAAGACTCTTCCAAAACTTAGAGGTGAATCTTGGATCTCGGTCAGACACAATAGATAGTGGAACTCCATGCAGCCTTACCGCTTCCCTGATAAATATCTATGCAATTTTATCCAGAGAGAAATCCTCCTGAATAGAAATGAAGTGTGCAGTCTTTGTAAGACAATCCACAAAAACCCATATTGAATTGTTTCCTTTGGATGTCCTTCGAAGTCCGGTGACAAAGTCCATGGTGATGTTCTCCCATTTCCATTATGGTATGGGCTATAGTTGCATCATCCCCTTAGACTTTTGCCTCTCTGCCTTCACTTTTTGGCACACCAGGCACTTTGATGTATATACAGTGATCTCCTTCTTCATATTATCCCACAAAAAGTTTTCTTGGAGATCTCGATACATCTTTGTGCTCCCTGGGTAAATAGAGAAATTTGAACTATGTGCATCATCCAAAAGTTCCTCCTTCAGCTCCGGATTTGATGGAACACATAGTCTTTTCCCAAATCGCACAATTCCTTCTTCATTAACATTAAACTCTAAGGATTTCCCCTTTTTGATAGATTCCACTTTTTTCTGAATTCCCACATCATCCTTTTAAGCATCCTTTAACCTTTCCAAAAGAGACGGTTGAGCAATAATTTCTGAAAGGATTGATGATGTTCCCTTATTTATGATTCCCATGTCCATCTTCATCAAGTCTAAGAAGATTGGATCCTTCTCAATTCTCATCATTGACAGAATCGTTGGGTCCTTTCTACTTAGGGCATCTGCCAACTTGTTCGCTTTCCCAGGGTGGTAATGTATTGAATAGTCATAATACTTGATGAGCTCTATCCATCTTCTCTGGTGTATATTAAGCTCTTTTTGTGTGAATATATATTTAAGACTCTTGTGTTCAGTTTATATCTCACATTTCTCCCCACAGAGATAATGCCGCTAGATTTTCAAGGCAAAGATCACCGCTACTAACTCCAGATCATGTGTTGGATAGTTTCGCTCATGGATTTTTAACTACCTTGAGGCATAGGATATCACTTTATCATTCTGAATCATCACACAGCCTAAGCCCTTATTCGAAGCATCACTGAATACCACAAAAAGTTCCCCACTTGTGGGTAAAGTGAGCACGGGCATAGTGATAAGCCTCCTTTTCAACTCCTCGAATCTTTCTTCGCATTCATCACTCCAATAAAACTTTACTCCCTTTCGAGTTAGCTTGGTAAGAGGGTTGGAAAATCGTGAGAAATTTCTCACAAATCATCGATAATATCCAGCTAACCCCAAGAAGCTACGGATATCCGTTACCGATGTTGGCATCGGCCATCCCTCAATTGAATCTGTTTTGGAGGGATCCACATATATCCTATTGCTTTGATGATATGGACCAAGAATGAGACCTCCTTCAACTAGAACTCACACTTTTTGTACTTTGCATAGATCTTCTCCTTGTGCAATGTCTCTAGTACAGTTCTTGAATTCTCCTCATGATCCTCCTTAGTTTTGGAGTATTTTATAATATCATCTATAAATACTACCACAAATTTGTCTAGGTAATCTATAAAGACTCTATTCATCAAGTCCATGAATATTTCTGGAGCATTGGTGAGTTTGAAAGGCATTACTATGAATTCATAGTTCCCGTATCTTATACGAAAAGAATTCTTCGGGACATCTTCCTCCTTCACCCTTACTTGATAATATCCCAAACACAAATCTACCTTGGAGAAGTATTGTGCTCCATGCAGCTGATCGAACAATTCATCAATCCGTGGCAGGGGATACTTGTTCTTTATCGTGATTTTTTTTAGTTCACGATAATCAATGCAAAGCCACATTGACCCATCCTTCTTCTTGAAAAAGAGGACTGGTGCACCCCATGGTGAAGCACTTGGGTGTATAAACCCTTTATCCAGATTCTCCTGTAGTTATTTCTTAAGCTCTTCAAGTTCCACGACAGCCATTCTATATGGAGTCTTGGATATTGGTAGCACCCATGGTATAAGTTAAATTGAGAATTCAACATCTCTTCTAGGAGGAATACCAGGTAGTTCCTCGGGAAACACTTCAGCGAATTCCCTCACAATAGGCATTTCTTCAAGGATGGTTTCTTCCTTAGACTCAATCATCTAAGCCAGATACGCATGCTCATAGGGCAGTAATATCCATGCTTGAGATGATGGAGCTAAAGGAGATTCATCTTCCTCCTTACACTTGTAAATAATTGGGGGTCAATTCTCCATATGGTGTGTGATTTCCCTCTCCCGACAATTTATGTTGGCTCTATATAAGGAAAGCCAATGCATTCCAAGAATTGCATCAAATTCCACCAGAGAGAGTATGACAAGGTTTTCCAGGAAATTCAATCCACAGATTATAATAGGGGAGGACTTATATTAATGGGATGCAATGATTGCCCCATTTTCCGTACTCACCAACATCTTCACTTCCATGATTTTTGGTGGTTCTGGGATTGTTCTACTAAACTTTTGAGATATAAAAGAATGCGTAGAACCTAAATCAAAAAGTATGTTCTCTATTATTGAATGAATAACTATCGTACCTATCACCACATCATTTTTGGGTTTCACTTCGGAAGAAGTGATGGCAAAAGATCTTCCTTGTTGCCTTGGAGGTTGTTGGTTGCCTCTGAAAACCCTTGGTTTAGGGAATTGATTTGAAAAATTCCCTAGTTCTTTGCATTTTTAGCAATGAACAATGTGTTGATGTTCGAACGGAGCATTCCTCTCCTCTTTCACTGTCACGGGTCTTTCTTACCGACAGTTAATATATAGGTGCCCTTCTCTTCCACACCTAAAGCATTTCCTCATCCCCTTGAGGAAATTTCCAGGGTGCTTCTTTCCACACTTTTGGAAAGTGGGGTGCTGGATCTTCTTAGCACCGTTGGATTTATCCATCGGACCGCCAACATTGAATTACAACTTACGCTTCTTGTCCCCATGATAACCCTGTGATTCCCCGATATCCATTTCGGCCTTGAGGGCACATCGAACAATTTCCTCATAGCTGTCGAAGTCACGGATCGCTAATGCTTTCCGCAGGCTAGGCTTCAGTCCACCAAAGAAGTGATCAACTTTGCATTTGGGGGTAACAATAAAGTCGGAAGCGTATTGTGCAAGCCTTGTGAAGTTTTCCTTGTACGTTCCAATAGATTCTTCTTCTTTTTTCTTGAGGTAAAGGAAGTCTTTTTACATCTTAAGCCGGAGGGTGTGCGGAAAATATTTATCGAAAAACATCTTCCGGAAATCCTTCCATTCCAACGCCTCGATCTCCTCCTTAAGCTTCGTATTTTTGATCAACATCCACCATTGATTAGCTTCACCCTCCATACGATAAGCCGCCAAGAGAACCTTCTCTTGTTCAGAACATTGAAGGATGGAGAAGATCTTTTCAATGGAGTTGATCCATTGTTCAGCGATCGTGGGATCAGATGATCCACTCAAAGTAGGAGGCCTTTGTCTCATGAATCTCTCGATAGCGACTTGTTCCTTCTTAGGGGGGTTTGGATGTTCCTCTTGACCCGTGTTTATATTCAAAACTTGAGTAATCTGAGAGAGAAGTGTGACAAAGTTCACGATTCCCGCTCCCATTGGATTGGGTTTCTCATTAGTACGGTCATCACACTGATCTTCACAGCGGTTGTTATCCTGAGTCCTCCTATTACCGACCATTGGCTGGAATAAAAGGAAATTTAGGGGGTAACACATAAATTTTAAACCAAAGACAAAAGTTGATGACTTAAAAATAAACTTTAATTTCCTTAACACATGATTTTATAGGCTTTAACATAGGATTTTCATGATCTACCTTCTAACATATATTCTTAGCGGAATTTTTTTTAGGGGCATGTTGTCATGAACATAGAGCATGAGTCAACACTCATGCTCATATGTAATTTTGGGTATGGTTTCGCACATACCTCATACTTACCTTTTAAGAATTATATTTTATTAAGAATTCTATTTTATTAAGAATTCTATTTTATTTCAACATCCTGATTCCATAAATAAAATTTTAAATAGTTTTTAAGTTGTTTTGCCCTTTTAATTTCAATTATGAATGTTGGGGTATGTTTTCGCACCTCCCTCATACTTCCCTCTTTATGTTTGAATGATGGGAGACCTCGTTCCCTCTAAAGAGCACACAAACTATTCACATTTTACAAAAAGAGACAACGAAGTGTTCTTGGAAGTGTGAAGATCAGGTGCAATGAGCCTTAGCTCATGCAAGATCAAATATCAAGTGAAAGAACTGGGGAATTTATTAATACTAAGTATAATAAAAACATCCCTAAGTTTTTGTAAGTACTGAGTAAGTGGTTTGTCAAACAAATAGTGGTTTAGTTATTTTTGGGAAATTGTCTGATGTTCCCCCAAGAGAAGGTTGGTTTTGGAGTATATTAGAATATCATCACTAATTTTTGGACATTTAACTAGTATATTCATTATTATATACAAAGGGAGGTCCGATGTGCCCCCAAGAGAAGGTTCTCCTGGCGGATTATCCATCAATGTTCTAAAAAAGAGAAGGTTCTCCTAGTGACAATTTCATTAGTACAGTCATCACACTGATCTTCATGTATTGAGGTTCGAGCAGTTCCTGTTCGGGAAATGAGCCTTGGCTCATGGGAGGTCTAAACCCTTGGTTTAGACCTCTCGATCTTTCATGTTGTATCAAGTAAATAGTTTATGTAATAAATCATGTTTAAGTTTGTAATAAAAGCAGGGTTTTCATAGTTGGTATCAAAGGGAGGTTATCATGAGCCAAGGCTCATTTCTCTATCAAGGGTATTCACCTTTATTAGTTTGTGTGCTCCTTAAAATGGAATTAGCATGAGCCAAGGCTCATTGTACATAGAGCATGATTAAATCCTCATTGCACATGAAGCATGAGTAAACCTTCATTGCACTTGAATTATCATGAGTCAACACTCATTGCACATTATGTATCATAATACTATACTTTACCCAATGCATTGGAGCGCTACAAGGGCGCACCCTTCTTAAACAATTCATTTCATGCATAAGTGCGCCACATGGATCATAAAACATGGATTCATAAAACATAATAATTTATTCCACGATAAAGTAATGTGTATTTCATACATGAAACTTTATAATCAATAATTAAATGTGTATAAAGTTGAATACCCTTGATGGAGAAATGGGCATGGTATCTACTACACAATGGAATTGGCTTAGAAAATCGGTGCGATTTCGGCAGCGTAACAGCGTGACGTAAGAATTCATAAAAAAGGTTGATGAGAGAGAAAGGGGTTCCTCATCATATTTACATGTAATGTACACTAAGGAGGTCATATATATACATTTTACAAAAAAAATAATGGAATTTAGGTTCATGATACAAAAGTATTGCTTGAATGTAAATGAGGAGGGAGAAGTTCCTTTCGGAATTCCGGCATAGTAACAGGTGTACATGGGAGGAATTTAATGAGAGAGAAAGGGGTATCACATTATTGAAACATAAATAGGGAAGTATGAGGGAGGTGTGAAACCATACCCCAACATTCATAATTGAAATTAAAAGGTCAAAACAACATAAAGAAAATTGGACAAAATGAGAAAGGAAGAAAAAACCCTTACATGGAAGTGTGCTTCCAAAAGCTTGAGAGTGGCTTGAGAGAGGATTCTTGGGAGCTTGGGGCACCTTGGGAGGATTATAGAGAGAGTAGGGTAGAGTTTTAAAGAACTCCAAAGGCTTTGAGTGAGGATTAAGTGGGATCTTGGGTGGGTTTATATAGGAAAGGTGAGGGAATTCTTTATTATTTAGGTTTGGGACCCCTTATATTAAATTAATCCAAACCATAAAGAATCTCATGGTTTTTTTCCATGGTTTTTGGAAAAGAGAATAGGAAACCAATATTTTATAAGTCCAAAGTCCTCACTTCTTAAAATAATAGGGTTGATTATGTGGAGGTGAGTCACACTCTCATGGAAAACAATTTAAAAAGACAAGGTGTTTAATAAGTCTTGAAGGGTCCATTAATGCTTTGAAAATTAAGTCAAAAAAACCCAAAATTAAATTATTTTAATGTTAAAACATATATTGGCCGAACATAAATCTTTTAGTCTTTTATTACATCACTATTGGGTCATTATGATGTCATAAAACGCATTATATATTTAAACAGTATTTAATTTTTACCCAAAAAATTGACTGTCTCAGAAAATTATGAAAAATTCACCGTTGGATAATTTTGATGTCCTGATTCCAGAAATAAAATTTATTTTATCTAAATAATTTTCTAAATATGTTAATTTTCACTTTTAATAAAACCCGACATTTATCGAAAATTCACGGGTTTTGACAAAAATGGCTTTCAAACCTGAATAAAAATTACAATTGCATTCATAAAATTATATAAGCATTTATATATAATAAAATTAATTTAATAATAATAATAATATTTTATTAAAATATTATTTAATTCAAAAATCCCTTAATTTAATAAAATAGAATTCTCAATTAAATAATAACTAATCACACTATTTTCACCCTAAAAACTATTTACAATGTATCAATAATGACAAGAAAGTATGTTCATTATTATATACAAAAAAAATAATGTACATGAACATAGTACTAGTGATTTGTTACATAACCCCTTAAAACAGCTGCATAAGACCTAAGGGTAAGGTGTCCAATGGTGACAGACTCTTGGGGTGACTCGGATAACAACCCTCAAGTGGTAATTTATATCAACTTCCACTTTTCCCATAGACGGTCACGTTCAAGCATGAAATGATGAAGCTCAGCTTGGGCTTGGTCAAGAGCAAATCCCAAAGACACCACCTCTTTTCCAAGATCTGAAAAACGGGCTTCATATGGAGCAATTCTACTCGATGAGGTCATCGCTTCCTTTGTCTAAGTAAATTGGGTTTGTTAAAACCCTATATTTATACTAATCATGTGATCATTATTCAACAGCTATAAAAGCAACGGTCACAATTCTTAACATAAAACCAAAGAAGTTGAAATTTTATATAAACATTTTACATAAAGAGACATTTAACTAGATCAAGAGGGATTTCTATTAATGAATCTTTTGGTCGTTAGAATATTCCCCCCTTAAGAAATTTTGCCCTCGAAATTTCCTTTTCCCACACTAAAACAGACGTGGGTAACTCAGCTTCATCATTTCCTCCAATTCCCAAGTCGCTTCTTCAAACTTGTGGTTTCGACACAACACCTTGATGAGGGGAATCGTCTTATTTCGTAGAACTTTTTCTCTATGATCTAAGATCTTCATTGGTTTCTCCTCATAAAAAAGATCATCCTCCAACTGTACCACCTCAGAAGAGAGTACATGTGAAGGGTCTGGTATGTACTTCTTTAAGAGGGATACATGAAATACATCATGTACTTTGGCCATGGTAGGTGTAAGTTCTAGTCGATAGGACAAAGCCCCGACATGATGAAGAATCTTGAAGGGGCTGATGTACCTTGGACTTAACTTCCCTTTCTTTCTAAACCTCATGACCTTCATCCACAGAGATATGCATAGAAAAACCATGTCTCCTACTTTATACTCAAGGTCTCATCGACAATTATCTGCATTACTCTTCTGTCGACTCTGGGATGTCTTGATATGAGGCTGAATGGTTTTCACCTTCTCCACCGTTTCCTTGACCATTTCTGGTCCAAGTAGCTTACGTTCACTGACCTCATCCCAACATGTCGGTGTTATGCACCTTTTCCGATAAAGGGCTTCATATGGTTCTATTTGGATTCTCGAGTGGAATCTGTTATTATAAGATAACTCAACTAGAGGAAGATGTTGATCCCATACTCCTTTAAAGTATATTGAGCACACTCTCAACATGTACTCAAGTGTTTGGATAGTCCGCTCGGATTGGCCATCAGTTTGAGGATGATAGGCCATACTGAAGTTCAGTTCAGTATTCATAGCATGTTAAAGACTCTTCCAAAACATAGAGGTGAATCTCGGATCTCGGTCAGACACAATAGATAGTGGTACTCCATGCAGCCTTACCACTTCCCTGATATATATCTGTGTCAGTTGGTCCAAAGATAAATCCTCCCAAAGAGCATTTAAGTGTGCAGTCTTTGTAAGACAATCCACAACAACCCAGATTGCATTGTTTCCTTTGGATGTCCTTGGAAGTCCGGTGACAAAGTCCATGGTGATGTTCTCCTATTTTCATTCTGGTATGGGAAATGGTTGCATCATCCCCTTAGACCTCTGCCTCTCTACCTTCACTTTCTGGCACACCCGGCACTTTTATGTATATATAGCGATCTCCTTCTTCATATTATCCCCCAAAAAGTTTTCTCGGAGATCTCGATACATCTTTGTGCTCCCTGGGTGAATAGAGAAATTTTAACTATATGCATCATCCAAAAAGCTCCTTCTTCAACTCTAGACTTGATGGAACACATATTATTTTCCCAAATCGCACAATTCCTTCTTCATTAACATTAAACTCCGAGGATTTCCCCTTTTTGATAGCTTCCACTTTTTCCTGAATTCCTACATCATCCTTTTGAGCATCCTTTAACCTTTTAAAAAGAGATGGTTGAGCAATCATTTGTGAAAGGATTGATGATGTTCCCTTCTTTATGATTCCCATGTCCATCTTCATCAATTATAAGAATATTGGATCCTTCTCAATTCTCATCATTGATAGAATCGCTGGGTCCTTTCTACTTAGGGCATATTCCACCTTGTTCCCTTTACCAGGGTGGTAATGTACTGAACAGTCATAATACTTGATGAGCTCTATACATCTTCTCTGGGGCATATTAAGCTCTTTCTGTGTGAATATATATTTAAGACTCTTGTGGTCATTATATATCTCACATTTCTCCCCATGGAGATAATGCTGCCAGATTTTCAAGGAAAAGATCACCACTGCCAACTCCAGATCATGTGTTGGATAGTTTCGCTCATGGATTTTCAACTGCCTTGAGGCATAGGATATCACTTTATCATTCTGCATCATCACACAGCCTAATCCCTTCTTCGAAGCATCACTGAATACCACAAAAAATTCCCCACTTGTGGGTAAAGTGAGAACGGGCACTGTGATAAGCCTCCTTTTCAACTCCTTGGAGCTTTCTTCGCATTAATCACTCTAAGAAAACTTTACTCCCTTTCGAGTTATCTTGGTAAGAGGGTTTTACAATCGTGAGAAATTTATCACAAATTGTCAATAATATCCAGCTAACCCCAAGAAGCTACGGATATCCATTACCGATGTTGGCCTCGAGAATCCCTCAATTGCATCTGTTTTGGAGGGATCCACAGATATCCCATTGCTTGTGATGATATGGCCCAATAATGAGACCTCCTTAAACCAGAACTCACACTTGTTGTACTTTGCATAGAACTTCTCCTTGTGCAAAGTATCTATTACAGTTCTTAAATACTCATCATGATCCTCCATGGTTTTGGAGTAAATTAGAATATCCGGGTGCAGTGATAAGCCTCCAATGCATGGAAAGTTCCCCACTTTTGGGTAAAGTGAGCACGGGTACAGTGATAAGCCTCCTTTTTAACTCCTTGAATCTTTCTTCACATTCATCACTCCAAGAAAACTTTACTCCCTTTTGAGCTAGCTTGGTAAGAGGGTTGGAAAATCACGAGGAATTTCTCACAAATCATCGATAATATCCAGCTAACCCCAAGAAGCTATGGATATCTGTTACCGATGTTGGCCTCAGTCATCCCTCAATTGCATCTATTTTGGAGGGATCCATAGATATCCCATTGCTTGTGATGATATGGCCCAAGAATGAGACCTCCTTCAACCAGACCTCACGCTTGATGTACTTTGCATAGAGCTTCTCCTTGCGCAAAGTCTCTAACTAAAAACATAATTCTTAAGGAGCACAAAAATTTGGGAGTGGGAATAGAAATACGATTGAAGAAGCGACTTGGGAATCGGAGGCTGCATGGAATGGCGGCTTAACATGGAATTACCATGAGCCAAGGCTCATTGTACATAGAGGATGAGTAAATCCTCATTGCACATGAAGCACGAGTAAACCCTTATTTCACTTGAATTATCATGAGTCAACACTCATTTCACATGACGTATCATGATCCTATACTTTACCCAATGCATTGGAGCGCTATAAGGGTGCACCCTTCTTAAACATTTCATTTCATGCATAAGTCTGTCACATGGATCATAAAACATGGATTCATAAAACATAATAATTTATTCCATGATGAAAGAATGTAGAATTAATACATGAAACTTTTTAATCAAAAAGTAAATGTTCATAAAGGTGAATACCATTGATGGAGAAATGGGCGTGGTATTCACTACACAATGGCATTGGCTTAGAAAATCGGTGCGATTTCGGAAGCGTAACAACATGAAAAAAGAATTCATAAAAATGGTTGATGAGAGAGAAAGGGGTTACTTGTCATATTTACATGTAATGGACAGTAATTAGGTTATATAGATACATGTCCCAACAATTGTAATAGAATTTAGATTTATGATACAAATGTATTGCTTGAATGTAAATGAGGAGAGAGAAGTTCCTTTCGGAATTTCGGCATAGTAACGGATGTACATGGGTGGCATTTGATGGGAGAGAAATGGGTCTCCCATCATTAAAACATAAAGAGGGAAGTATTAGGGAGGTTTGAAAGAATACCCCAACATTTATAATTTAAATTAAAATGGCAAAACAACTTAAAGAAAATTGGATAAAAATGAGAAAGGAAGAAAAAACCCTTACATGGAAGTGTGCTTCCAAAGGCTTGAGAGAGGCTTGAGAGAGTCTTCTTGGGAGCTTGGGGCACCTTGGGAGGATTCTAGAGAGAGTAGGACCGAGGTTAGAAGAACTCCAAAGGCTTTTAGTGAGGAGTAAGTGGGATCTTGGGTGGGTTTATATAGGAAAGGTGAGGGAATTATTTATTATTTAGGTTTGGGACCCCTTATATTAAATTAAATCAAACCACAAACCATCCCATGGTTTTTGCCCATGGTTTTTGGAAAATGGAAGAGGAAAACAATATTTTATAAGGCCAAAGTCTGAGCTTCTTAAAATAATATGGTTTCTTATGTGGAGGTGAGTCACACTCCCATGGAAAACAATTTAAAAAGACAAGGAGTTTAATAAGTCTTGAAGGGTCCATTAATGCTTTGAAAAGTATGTCAAACAAACCCAAAATCACATTATTTTAATGTTAAAACATATATTGGCCAAACCTAAGTCTTGTAGTATTTTATTACATCACTATTTTATCATTATGATGTTATAAAACGCATTATATATTTAAACAGTATTTAATTTTTACCCAAAAAATTGACTATCTCAAAAAATTATGAAAAATTCACCATTGGATAATTTCAATGTTCTGATTCCAGAAATAAAATTTATATTATCTAAATAATTTTCTAAATTTGTTAATTTTCACTTAAAAAAACCGACATTTATCGAAAATTCACGGGTTTTGACAAAAATGGCTTTCAAACCTTAATAAAAATAACAATTGCATTCATAAAATTATATGATCATTTATATATAATAAAATTAATTTAATAATAATAGTAATAATTTTTTATTAAAATATTATTTAATTCAAAAATCCATTAATTTAATAAAATATAATTCTTAATTAAATAATAACTAAAAACACTATTTGCACCCTAAAAACTATTTATAATGTATTAATAATGACAAGAAATTATATTCATTATTATATACAAAACAAATAACGTACATGAACATAGTACTAGCGATTTGTTACATAACCACTTAAACCAGCCGCATATGACCTAAGGGTAAGGTGTGCGATGGTGACATACTCTTGGGGTGGCTCGGATAACATCGCTCGAGTTGTAATTTCTATCAACTTCCACTTTTCCTGTAGATGGTCATGTTTGAGATTGACATGATGAAGCTCAGCTTGGGCTTGGTCAAGAGCAAAGCCCAAAGATGCCACCTCTTTTCCGAGCTACGACAAATGGAATTCATATGGAGCAATTCTACTGGATGAGGCCATCGCTTCCTTTTTCTGAGTAAATTGGGTTTGTTAAAGCCCTATATTTATACTAATCATATGATCACTGGTCAACGGTTATAAAAGCAACGGTCATAATTCTTAACATAAAACCAAAGAAGTTGACATTTTATATAAACATTTTACATTAAGAGACATTTAACTAGATCAAGAGGGATTTCCATGAATGAAACTTTGGGTCGTTAAAATATTCCCCCCTTAAGAAATTTAACCCTCCAAATTTCCTTTTTCCACACTAAAATAGATGTGGGTAACTCAGCTTCATCATTTCCTCCAATTCCCAAGTCGCTTCTTCAAACTTGTGGTTTCGCCACAACACCTTGACGAGGGGCATTGTCTTATTTCATAGAAATTTTTCACTATGATCTAAGATCTTCACTGGTTGCTCCTCATAAGAAAGATCATACTCAAACTATACCACCTCAGAAGAGAGTACATATGAAGGGTCCAGTATGTACTTCCTTAAGAGGGATACATGAAAGACATCATGTACTTTAGTCATGGTAGGTGGAAGTGCTAGTCGATATGCCACAGCCCCGACACGATCAAGAATCTCGAAGGGGCCGATGTACCTTGGACTTAACTTCCCTTTCTTTCCAAACCTCATGACCTTCTTCCATGGAGATATGTGTAGAAAAACCATGTCTCCAACTTTATACTCAACGTCTCATCGATGATTATCTGTATAAATCTTCTCTCGACTTTGGGATACCTTGATATGCTTCTGAATGGTTTTCACGTTCTCCACCATTTCCTCGACCATTTCTGGTCCAAGCAGCTTATGTTCACCGACCTCATCCCAACATGTCGGTGTTCTGCACCTTTTCCCATAAAGTGATTCATATGGTGCTATTTGGATGCTCGAGTGGAAACTGTTATTATAAGAGAACTCAACCAAAGAAATATGTTGATCTCATCCTCCTTTAAAGTCTATTGAGCATGCTCTTAACATGTACTCAAGTGTTTGGATAGTCCACTCGGATTGGCCATCAGTTTGAGGATGATAGGCCGTAATGAAGTTCAGTTTAGTATTCAGAGCATGTTGAAAACTCTTCCAAAACATAGAAGTGAATCTTGGATCTCGGTCATACACAATAGATAGTGGCACTCCATGCAGCCTTACCACTTCCCTAATATATATCCAAGTCATTTGATCCAAAGAGAAATCCTCCCAAATATCAATGAAGTGTGCAGTCTTTGTAAGATGATCCACAACAGCCCAGATTGCATTATTTCCTTTGGATGTCCTTGGAAGTCTGGTGTCAAAGTCCATGGTGATGTTCTCCCATTTCCATTCTGGTATGGGAAATGGTTGCATCATCCCCTTAGACGTCTTCCTCTCTGCCTTCACTTGTTGGCACATGAGGCACTTTGATGTATATACAACGATCTCCTTCTTCATATTATCCCACCAAAAGTTTTCTCGGATGTCTCGATACATCTTTGTGCTCCCTGTGTGAATAGAGAAATTTGAACTATGTGCATCATCCAAAAGTTCCTTCTTCAGCTCTGGACTTGATAGAACACATAGTCTTTTCCCAAATCGCATAATTCCTTCTTCATCAAGCATTAAACTCTGAGGATTTCCCCTTTTTGATAGCTTCCACGTTTTCTTGAATTCCCACATCATCCTTTTGAACATCCTTTAACATTTCCAAAAGAGACGGTTGAGAAATAATTTGTGAAAGGATTCATGATGTTTCGTTCTTTATGATTCCCATGTCGATCTTCATCAAGTCTAAGAATATTGGATCCTTATCAATTCTCATCATTGATAGAATCGCTGGGTCCTTTCTACTTAGGGCATCTACCACCTTGTTCGCTTTCCCAGGGTGGTAATGTATTGAGCAGTCATAATCCTTGATGAGCTCTATCCATCTTCTCTGGTACATATTAATCTATTTCTGTTTGAATATATATTTAAGACTCTTGTGGTCAGTATATATCTCAAATTTCTCCCCATAGAGATAATGCCGCCAGATTTTCAAGGCAAAGATCACTGTCGCCAACTCCAGATCATGCATTGGATAGTTTCGCTCATGGATTTTCAACTACCTTGAGGCATATGATATCACTTTATCATTCTGCATCAGCACACAGCCTAAGCCCATCTTCGAAGCATCAATGAATACCACAAAAAGTTCCCCACTTGTGGGTAAAGTGAGCACGGGCACAGTGATAAGTGTCCTTTTCATCTCCTTGAAGATTTCTTCGCATTCATCACTCCAAGAAAACTTTACTCACTTTCGAGTTAGCTTGGTAAGAGGGTTGGACAATCGTGAGAAATTTCTCACAAATCATCGATAATATCCAGCTAACCCCAAGAAGCTACAGATATCCATTACCGATGTTGGCCTCAACCATCCCTCAATTTCATCTTTTTTGGAGGGATCCATAGATATCCAATTGCTTGTGATGATATGGCCCAAGAATGAGACCTCCTTCAACAAAAACTCACACTTGTTGTACTTTTCATAGAGCTTCTCCTTGCGCAAAGTTTCTAGTACAGTTCTTAAATGCTCCTCATGATCCTCCTTGGTTTTGGAGTATATTAGAATATCATCTATAAAGACTACCACAAATTTGTCTAGGTAATATATAAAGACTCTATTCATCAAGTACATGAAGATTTCCGGAGCATTGGTGAGTCCGAAAGGCATTACTATGAATTCATAGTGCCCGTATCTTGTACGAAAAGCAGTCTTGGGGATATCTTCCTTCTTCACCCTTGATAATATCCTGACTGCAAATCTACCTTGGAGAAGTATTGTGCTCCATGCAGCATATCAAATAGGTCATCGATCCATGGTAGGGGATACTTGTTCTTTATCGTGATTTTGTTAAGTTCATGATAATCGATGCAAAGCCGCATTGACCCATCCTTCTTCTTGACAAAGAGGACTGTTTCACCCAATGGTGAAGCACTAGGGTGTATAAACCCTTTATCCAGATTCTCCTGTATTTGTTTCTTCATCTCTACAAGTTCTATGATAGCCATTCTATATGGAGTCTTTGATATTGGTAGCGCCCCTGGTATTAGTTCAATTGAGAATTCAACATCTCTTCTAGGAGGAAGACCGGGTAGTTCCTCAGGAAACACTTCAGCGAATTCCCTCACAATATTCATTTCTTCAAGGATGGTTTCTTCCTTGGACTCAATCATCTGATCAATATACGTGTGCTCATAGGGCAGTAATATCCTTTCTTGAGATGATGGAGATAAAGGAGATTCATCTTCCTCCTTACACTTGTAAATAATTGGGGGTCGATTCTCCATATGAAGTGTGATTTCCCTCTCCCGACAATTTATGTTGGCTCTATATAAGGAAAGCCAATCCATGCCAAGAATTGAATTAAATTCCACCAGAGGGAGTATGATGAGGTTCTCCGGGAAATTCAATCCACAGATTATAAAAGGGGAGGACATATATTCATGGTATTCAATGATTTCCCCATTTGTCGTACTCACCGACATCTTCACTTTCATGATTTGTGGTGGTGCTGGGATTGTTTTACTAAACTTTTGAGATATAAAAGAATGCGCAGAACCTGAATCAAAAAGTATGTTTTCTATTCTTGAATGAATAACTAGCGTACCTGTCACCACTTCGTTTTCAGGGTTCACTTCGGCAGAAGTGATGGAAAAAGCTCTTCGTTGCTACCTTTGAGGCTGTTAGTTTCCTCCAAAAACCCTTGGTTTAGGGCACTGATTTGAAAAATGCCTCTGTTCTTTGCAGTTGTAGCAATGAACAACGCGATGAGGTTCGAACAGAGCATTCCTCTCCTCTGTCATAGTCTCGGGTCTTTCTTGCTGATATTTAACAGCTAGGTGCCCTTCTCCTCCACACCTAAAGCATTTCCTCATCCCCTTGAGGCAATTTCCAGGGTGCTTCTTTCCACACTTTTGGCTAGTGGGGTGCTCGATCTTCTTAGCACCGTTGGAATTATCCATCGGACCTCCAGTATTGAAGTCCACCTTACGCTTCTTGTCCCTATGATACCCCTTTGATTCCCCGATCTCTATTTCGACCTTGAGGTCACATCATACAATTTCTTCATAGCTTTCGAAGTCACGGATCGCTAATGCTTTCTGCAGGATAGGCTTTCTCCCACCAAAGAAGCAGTCAACCATGCATTCGGGGGTAACAACAAAGCTGGAAGCGTATCGTGCAATCCTTGTGAAGTTTTCCACGAATGTTCCAACAGATTCTTCTTCTTTTTGCTTGAGGGAAAGGAAGTACCTTTCTATCTTAAGTCGGAGGGTGCACGGAAAATATTTGTCGAAAAACATATTCTGGAAATCCTTCCATTCCAACGCCTCAATCTCCTCCTCAGGCTTCATATTTTTGATCAAAGTCCACCATTGATCAGCTTCACCCTCCATACGATAAGCTGCCAGGAGAACCTTCTCTTGTTCATAACATTGAAGGATGGAGAAGATCATTTCAATGGATTTGATCAATTGTTCAGCGATCGTTGGATTGGATGATCCATTAAAAGTAGGAGGCATTTGTCTCATAAAGCTCTCGATAGCAACTTGTTCCTTCTTAGGGGGTTTTGGACGTTCCTCTTGACCCATGTTTCTATTCAAAGCTTGATTAAGCTGAGAGAGAAGTGTGAAAAAACTCACGATTCCTGCTCTCATTGGATTGTGCATCTCATTAGTACAGTTATCACACTGAACTTCACACCGGTTTTTAGCCTGAGTCCTCCTATTACCGGCCATTAGCTGGAATAAAAGGAAATTTATGGGGTAACACATAAAGGGTAAACCAAAGTCATATGTTGATGCCTTAAAAATAAACCTTTATTTTTTTAACTCATGAGTCTATAGGCTTCAACCTAGGCTTTTCATGATCTACTTTCTAATATATATTATTAGGGGCATTTTTTTAATTCGCTTAATAAGGGTTCATACTAAGCTTGTGAATTTATCAAAACATATCCCATGGGAGTGTCGTAACCAAGAGTGCAGCAAGGCCCTTTTTCGTGCACTAGTTCCTGTTTGAGTCTAGCTCAAAGTGGTGTTTTCGAGTTTTACCCCTAGGATACATCTGTGCCAGAGCTGCCTCTACCTAATCGTATCCAGACAGGGATGTATTTATTTGATAAACCACTTACACAGTACTTACCAGAACTTAGGGATGTTTTTATTATACTTAGTCTTGTCTATAAGGCTTTACTAGGGTTTTCTAATCCTAATCCCAAAAATAACTAAACCTATCCTTTGATACCAACTATAACAACCATGCTTTTATTACAAACTTAAACATGATTTATTACATAAACTATTCACTTGATACAACATAGAAGGTCGAGAGGTCTAGTGTATTTGGGGCTTAGGATCATTACATAACAACTTAAAACATGAAATACAACATCTTTATTGAATACTTCCTTTACATGACCACTACATTCCCTCGTAATTAGCATTGCATGGGATAACCTGAGGACATGCATAAGAAAAGGGTGATCTATAAAGCCCAGTAAGGGAATAAACATGGAATACATGAGGAGTACAATACATGTTAGAAAATAGGAATAGCAATAGATCACAAGAGAAACATGGACATAAAGTCATGATAAATCATGATAATCATAACATGGAAATGTGGAAACAACACTTAACATGGAATTAGCATGAGCCAAGGCTCATTGCACATAGAGCATGAGTAAATCCTCATTTCACATGAAGCATGAGTAAACCCTCATTGAACTTGAATTAGAATGAGTCAAAACTCATTGCACATGACGTATCATGATACTATACTTTACCCAATGCATTGGAGCGCTATAAGGGCGCACCCTTCTTAATCATTTCATTTCATGCATAAGTGTGCCACATGGATCGTAAAACATGGATTCATAAAACATAATCATTTATTCCACGATAAAGGAATGCGGAATTCATACATGACACTTTATAATCAATAATTAAATGTGCATAAAGGTGAATACCCTTGATGGAGAAATGTGCATGGTATTCTCTACACAATGGCATTGGCTTAGAAAATCGATGTGATTTCGACAGCGTAACGTCGTGACGTAAGAATTCATAAAAAAGTTTGATGAGAGATAAAGGGGTTCCTCATAATATTTATATGTAATGGAAAGTAATTAGGTCATATAGATACATGTCCCAACAATTTTAATGGAATTTAGGTTCATGATACAAAAGTATTGCTTGAATGTAAATGAGGAGGGAGAAGTTCCTTTCGGAATTTCAGCATAGTAACGGGTGCACATGGGAGGCATTTCATGAGAGAGAAATGGGTATCCCATAATTCAAACATAAATAGGGCAGTATGAGGGAGGTGAAAAACCATACCCCAACATTCATAATTGAAATTAAAAGGGAAAAACTACTTAAATAAAATTGGACAAAATGAGAAAGGAAGAAAAACCCTTACTTGGAAGTGTGCTTCCAAAGGATTGAGAGAGGCTTGAGAGAGGCTTTTTTGGAGCTTGGGGCACCTTGGGAGGATTATATAGAGAGTAGGGAAGAGGTTGGAAGAACTCAAAAGGCTTTGAGTGAGGAGGAAGTGGGAGTTTGAGTGGGTTTATATAGGAAAGGTGAGGGAATTCTTTATTATTTAGGTTTGGGACCCCTTATATTAAATTAATCCAAACCACAAACCATCCCATGGTTTTTGCACATGTTTTTTGGAAAATGGAAGAGGAAAAAAATATTTTATAAGTCCAAAGTCCGAACTTCTTAAAATAATAGGGTTGCTTATGTGGAGGTGGGTCACACTCCCATGGAAAACAATTTAGAAACACAAGGTGTTTAATAAGTCTTGAAGGGTCCATTAATGCTTTGAAAAGTAAGTCAAACAAACCAAAAATCACATTATTTTAATTCTAAAACATATATTGGCCGAACATAAAGCTTTTAGTATTTTATTACATCACTATTGGGTCATTATGATTTCATAAAACACATTATATATTTAAACAGTATTTGATTTTTACCCAAAAAATTGACTGTCTCAGAAAATTATGAAAAATTCACCGTTGGATAATTTCGACGTCCTGATTCCTGAAATAACATTTATTTTATCTAAATAATTTTCTAAATATGTTAATTTTCACTTTAAAAAAACCCGACATTTATCGAAAATTCATGGGTTTTGACAAAAATGGCTTTCAAACCTTAATAAAAATTACAATTGCATTCATAAAATTATATGACAATTTCTATATAATAAAATTAATTTAATAATAATAATAATAATATTTTATTAAAATATTATTTAATTCAAAAATACCTTAATTTAATAAAACAGAATTCTTAATTAAATAATAACTAGAAACACTATTTGCACATTAAAAACTATTTACAATGTATCAATAATGACAAGAAAGTATATTCATTATCTTATGCAAAGAAAATAATGAACATGAACATAGGAGGAAAATCCTAGGTTGAAGCCTATAGACTCAAGAGTTAAGGAAATAAAATTTTATTTTTAGGTCATAAACTTTTGTCTTTGGTTTACCCTTTATGTGTTACCCCCCTAACTTTCCTTTTATTCCAGCCAATGGCCAGTAATAGGAGGACTCAGGCTAACAACCAGTGTGAAGATTAGTGTGATGACTGTACTAATGAGATTCCCAATCCAATGGGAGTGGGAATCATGAAATTTGTCACGCTTCTCTCTCAGCTTACTCAAGATTTGAATAGAAACACGGGTCAAGAGGAACGTCCAAACCCCCCTAAGAAGGAACAAGTCGCTATCGAGAGCTTCATGAGACAAAGGCCTCCTACTTTTAGTGGATCATCAGATCCCATGATCGATGAACAATGGATCAACTCCATTGAAAAGATATTCTCTGTCCTTCAATGTTCTAAAGAAGAGAAGGTTCTCCTAGTGGCATATCGTATGGAGGGTGAAGTTGATCAATGGTGGACATTGATCAAAAATACGAAGCCTGAGGAGGAGATCGAGGCTTTGGAATGGAAGGATTTCCAGAAGATGTTTTTTGATAAATATTTTCCACACACCCTCCTTCTTAAAATGGAAAGGGACTTCCTTTACCTCAAGCAAAAAGAAGACGAATATGTTGGAACGTATGAGGCAAACTTCACAAGGCTTGCACGATACGCTTTTGGCTTTGTTGTTACCCCCAAATGCAAGGTTGACCGCTTCTTTGGTGGGTTGAAGCCTAGCCTGTGGAAATCATTAGCGATTCGTGACTTCAACAGCTATGAGGAAATTGTTTGATGTGCCCTCAAGGTTGAAATGGAGATCGGGAAATCATTGGGGTATCCTGGGGACAAGAAGCATAAGGTAGACTTCAATGCTGGTGGTCCGATAGATAAATCCAATGGTGCTAAGAAGATCCAGCACCCCACTTGCCAAAAGTGTGGAAAGAAGCACCCTGGAAATTGCCTCATGGGGATGAGGAAATGCTTTAGGTGTGGAAGAGAAGGGCACGTAGCTGTTAACTGTCGGAAAGAAAGACACATGGTTGTGACAGAGGAGAGGAACCCTCCGTTCGAACCTCGACGCGTTGTTCATTTCTACAACTACAAAGAACTGGGGAATTTTTCAAATCAGTTCCCTAAACCAAGGGTTTTTTGAGGCAACCAACAACCTCCAAGGTAGCAAGGAAGAGCTTTTGCCGTCACTTATGCCGAAGTGAACCCCGACAATGAAGTGGTGACAGGTACGCAAGTTATTCATTCAATAATAGTGAACGTACTTTTTGATTCAGGTTCTATGCATTCTTTTATATCTCGAAAGTTTAGTAGAACAATCACAGCACCACCACAAATCATGAAAGTGAAGATTTCGGTGAGTACGTCAAATGGGGCAATCATTGCATCCCATGAATATAAGTCCTCCTCTATTATAATATGTGGATTGAATTTCCCAGCGAACCTCGTCATACTCCCTCTGGTGGAATTTGATGCAATTATTGGCATGGATTAGTTTTCCTTATATAGAGCCAACATAAATTGTCGGGAGAGGGAAATCACACTCCATATGGAGAATAGACCCCCAATTCTTTACAAGTGTAAGGAGGAATATGAATCTCCTTTAGCTCCATCATCTCAAGCATAGATATTACTGCCCTATGAGCACGCGTATCTGGCTCAGATGATTGAGTCCAAGGAAGAAACCATCCTTTAAGAAATGTCTATTGTGAGGGAATTCGCTAAAGTGTTTCCCGAGGAACTACCTGGTCTTCCTCCTAGAAGAGATGTTGAATTCTCAATTGAACTTATACCAGGGGCACTACCAATATCCAAGACTCCATATAGAATGGCTGTCATGGAACTTGAAGAGCTGAAGAAACAACTACAGGAGAATCTGGATAAAGGGTTTATACGGCCAAGTGCTTCACCATGGGGTGCACCAGTCCTCTTTGTCAAGAAGAAGGATGGATCAATGCGGCTTTGCATCGATTATCGTGAACTTAACAAAATCACAATAAAGAACAAGTATCCCCTACCATGGATTGATGACCTATTCGATCCACTACGTGGAGCACAATACTTCTCCAAGGTAGATTTCTTGTCGGGATATTATCAAGTAAGGGTGAAGAAGGAAGATGTCCCCAAGACTACTTTTTGTACAAGTTATGGGCACTATGAATTTATAGTAAAGCCTTCCGGACTCACCAATTATCTAGAAATCTTCATGGACTTGATGAATAGAGTCTTTAGAGATTACCTAGAAAAATTTGTGGTAGTCTTTATAGATGATATTATAATATACTCTAAAACCAAGGAGGATCATGAGGAGCATTTAAGAACTGTACTAGAGACTTTGCGCAAGGAGAAGCTCTATGAAAAGTACATCCAGTGTGAGTTCTGGTTGAAGGAGGTCTCATTCTTGGGCCATATCATCACAAGTAATGGGATATCTGTGGATCCCTCCAAAACAGATGCAATTGAGGGATGTCCGAGACCAACATCGGTAACGGATATCCGTAACATCTTGGGGTTAGCTGGATATTATCGACGATTTGTGAGAAATTTCTCACGATTGTCCAACCCTCTTACCAAGCTAACTCGAATGGGAGTAAAGTTTTCTTGGAGTGATGAATGTGAAGAATGCTTCAAGGAGTTGAAAAGGAGGCTTATCACTGCGCCCGTGCTCACTTTACCCACAAGTGGGGAACTTTTGTGGTATTCAGTGATGCTTCGAAGAAGGGCTTAGGTTTTGTCCTGATGCATAATGATAAAGTGATATCCTATATCTCAAGGCAGTTGAAAATCCATGAGCGAAACTATCCAACGCATGATATAGAGTTGGCGGTGGTGATCTTTTCCTTGAAAATCTGGCGGCATTATCTCTATGGGGAGAAATGTGAGATATATACTGACCACAAGAGTCTTAAATATTTATTCACAATGAAAGAGCTTAATATGCTCCAGAGAATATGGATAGAGCTCATCAAAGATTATGACTATTTAATACATTACCACCCTGGGAAAGCGAACAAGGTGGAAGATGCCCTAAGTAGAAAGGACCTAGTGATTCTATCAATGATGAGAATTGAGAAGGATCTAATCTTCTTAGACTTGATGAAGATGGAAATGGGAATCATAAAGAAGGGAACATCATCAATCCTTTCATAAATTATTTCTCAACCGTCTCTTTTGAAAAGGTTAAAGGATGCTCAAAAGAACGGTGTGGGAATTCAGGAAAAAGTTGAAGCTATCAAAAAGGGGAAATCCTCAGAGTTTAATGTTAATGAATAATTAATTGTGTGATTTGGAAAAATACTATGTGTTCCATCAAGTCCGGAGCTGAAGATGGAACTTTTGGATGATGCACATAGTTCAAATTTCTCAATTCACCTAGGGAGCACAATGATGTATCGAGATCTCTGAGAAAACTTTTGGTGGGATAATATGAAGAAGGAGATCGTTTTATATACATCAAAGTGCCTGGTGTGCCATCAAGTGAAGGCAGAGAGGCAGAAGTCTAAGGATGATGCAACCATTGCCCATACCAGAATGGAAATGGGAGAACATCACCATGGACTTTGTCACTGGACTACCAAGGACATCCAAAGGCAACAATGCAATCTGGGTTGTTGTGGATCGTCTTATAAAGATTCACACATCATTGCTATTCGGTAGGATTTCTCTTTGGATCAACTGGCACAGATATATATCAGGGAAGTGGAAAGGCTGCATGGAGTTCCACTATCTATTGTGTCTGACCAAGATCCAAGATTCACCTCTATGTTTTGGAAGAGTCTTCAACATGCTCTGAATACTGAACTGAACTTCAGTACGGCCTATCATCCTCAAACTGATGGCCAATCTGAGCGAACTATCCAAACACTTGAGGACATGTTGAGAGCGTGCTCAATGGACTTTAAAGGAGGATGGTATCAATATCTTCATCTGGTTGAGTTCTCTTATAATAACAGTTTCCACTCGAGCATCCAAATGGCACCATATGAAGCCCTTTATTGGAAAAGGTGTAGAACACCGGCATGTTGGGATGAGATCGGTGAACGTAAGCTGCTTGGACCAGAAATGGTCGAGGAAATGGTGGAGAAGGTGAAAACCATTCAGCAGCATATCAAGGCAGCTCAGAGTCGATAGAATAGTTATGAAGATAATCGTCGATGAGACCTTGAGTTTAAAGTTGCAGACATGGTTTTTCTATGCATATATCTGTGGACGAAGGTCATGAGGTTTGGAAAGAAAGGGAAGTTAAGTCCAAGGTACATCGGCCCCTTCAAGAATCTTGATCATATCGGGGCTGTGGCCTAACGACTAGCACTTCCACCTACCATGGCCAAAGTACATGATGTCTTTCATGTATCCCTCTTAAGGAAGTACATACCAGACCCTTCACATGTACTCTCTTCTAAGGTGGTACAGTTGGAGGATGATATTTCTTATGAGGAGAAACTAGTGAATATCTTAGATCATAGAGAAAAAGTTCTACGAAATAAGACAATGCCCCTCGTCAAGGTGTTGTGGCGCAACCACATGTTTGAATAAGTGACTTGGGAAGCGGAGGAAATGATGAAGTTGAGTTACCCACATCTGTTTTAGTGTGGGAAAAGGAAATTTTGAGGGCGAAATTTCTTTGGGGGGGAATATTGTAATGACCCAAAGTTTCATTAATGGAAATCCCTCTTGATCTAGTTAAATGTATATTTATGTAAAAATGTTATATAAAATGTCAACTTCTTTGGTTTTATGTCAAGAATTGTGACCGTTGCTTTTATATTCGTTGAACAGTGATCACATGATTAGTATAAATATAGGGCTTTAACAAACCCAATTTGCTCAGACAAAGGAAGCGATGGCCTCATCCGGTAGAATTGATCCATACGAAGCCCATTTGTTGGAGCTCAAAAAAGAGGTGGCATCTTTGGGCTTCCCTCTTGACCAAGCCCAAGCTGAGCTTCATCATGTCAAGCTCGAACGTGACCGTCTACGGGAAAAGTGGAAGTTGATAGAAATTACCACTCGAGCGATGTTATCCGAGCCACCCCAAGAGTCTGTCACCATCGCACACCTTACCCTTAGGTCTTATACGGCTCTTTTAAGGTCTTATGTAAAAAATCACTAGTACTATGTTCATGTACATTATTTTTTTTGTATGTAATAATGAATATACTTTCTTGTCATTATTGATACATTGTAAATAGTTTTTAGGGTGCAAATAGTGTTTTTAGTTACTATTTAATTAAGAATTATATTTTATTAAATTAAGTGATTTTTGAATTAAATAATATTTTAATAAAATATTATTATTATTATTATTAAATTCATTTTATTATATATAAATGATCATATAATTTTATGAATGCAATTGTAATTTTTATTAAGGTTTGAAAGCCATTTTTGTCAAAACCCATGAATTTTCGATAAATGTTGGGTTTTTTTTAAATTGAAAATTAACATATTTAGAAAATTATTTAGATAAAATAAATGTTATTTCTGGAATTAGGACGTTGAAATTATCTAATGGTGAATTTTTCATAATTTTCTAAGACAATCAATTTTTTGGGTAAAAATTAAATACTATTTAAATATATAATGTGTTTTATGACATCATAATGACCCAATAGTGATGTAATAAAATATTAAAAGCTTTATTTTCAAACAATATATGTTTTAACATTAAAATAATGTGATTTTGGGTTTTTTTGACTTACTTTTCAAAGAATTAATGGACCCTTCAAGATTTATTAAACACCTTGTCTTTTTAAATTGTTTTCCATGGGAGTGTGACTCACCTCCACATAAGCAACCCTATTATTTAAAGAAGTTCGGACATTGGCCTTATAAAATATTTTTTTCCTCTTCCCTTTTCCAAAAACCATGGGAAAAAACCATGGGATGGTTTGTGGTTTGGATAAATTTATTATAAGGGGTCCCAAACCTAAATAATAAAGAATTCCCTCACCTTTCCTATATAAACCCACCCAATCTCCCACTTCCTCCTCACTCAAAGCCTTTGGAGTTCGTCCAACCTCTTCCCTACTCTCTATATAATCCTCCCAAGTTGCCCCAAGCTCCCAAGAAGCCTCTCTAA
Source organism: Viscum album (assembly GCA_963277665.1). Lineage (NCBI taxonomy): Eukaryota > Viridiplantae > Streptophyta > Magnoliopsida > Santalales > Viscaceae > Viscum > Viscum album. Next base: position 1,769,380,054 of record OY728148.1, read on the forward strand.
ATCCTTTGGAAGCACAGTTCCAAGTAAGATTTTTTTCTTCCTTTCTCATTTTTGTTCAATTTTCTTTAAGTTGTTTTTCCCTTTTAATTTCAATTATGAATGTTGGGGTATGGTTTAGAGCCTCCCTCATACTGCCCTATTTATGTTTTAATGATGGGATACCCCTTTCTATCTCATTAAATGCCTCCCATTTACACCCATTACTATGCTGAAATTCTGAAAGGAACTTCTCCCTCCTCATTTACATTCAAGAAATACTTTTGTATCATGAACCTAAATTCCATTACAATTGTTGGGACATGTATCTATATGACCTACTTACTGTCCATTACATGTAAATATTATGATGAACCCCTTTCTCTCTCATCAACATTTTTTATGAATTCTTACGTCACGCTGTTACGCTGCCGAAATCGCACCAATTTTCTAAGCCAATGCCATTGTGTAGTGAATACCATGCCCATTTCTCCGTCAAGGGTATTCACCTTTATGCACATTTACTTATTGATTATAAAGTTTCATGTATGAATTACACATTCCTTTATCATGAAATAAATGATTATGTTTTATGAATCCATGTTTTATGATCAATGTGGCACACTTATGCATGAAATGAAATGTTTAAGAAGGGTTCGCCCTTATAGCACTCCAATGCATTGGATAAAGTATAGTATCATGATACGTCATGTTCAATGAGTGTTGACTCATGCTAATTCAAGTGCAATGAGGGTTTACTCATGCTTAATGTGAAATGAGGATTTACTCATGCTCTATTTGCAATGAGCCTTGGCTCATGCTAATTCCATGTTAAGTGTTATTGCAACATTTCCATGTTATGATTATCATGCTTTATCATGCCTTTATGTCCATGTTTCTCTTGTACTCTATTGATATTCCTATTGTCTAACATGTATTGTACTCATCATGTATTCCATTTTTATTCCCCTACTGGGCTTTATAGCTCACCCTTTTCATATGCATGTCCTCATGTTATCCCATACAATGCTAAGTATGAGGGAATATAGTGGTCATGTAAAGGAAGTTTTCAATAAAGATGTTGTATTTCATGTTTTAAGTTGGTATGTAATGATCCTAAGCCCCAAATACACTATAACTCTCGATCTTCTATGTTGTATCAAGTGAATAGTTTATGTAATAAATCATGTTTAAGTTTGTAATAAAATAATGGATTCCATAGTTGGTTTTAAAGGATAGGTTTAGTTATTTTTGGGATTAGGATTAGAAAACCCTAATAAATCCTTAGAGACAAGACTAAGTATAATAAAAACATCCCTAAGTTTTGGTAAGTACTGAATAAGTGGTTTATCAAACAAATACATCCATGTATGGATACAAGCAGGTAGAGGCGGATCTCGCATAGATGTATCCTAGGGGTAAAACCTGAAAACACCGCTTTGAGCTAGACTCGAACTGGAACTTGTGCACGAAAATGGGCCTTGCTGCACTCTTGGTTACGACACTCCCGGGGGATATGTTTTGATAAATTCACAAGCTTAGTATAAACCCTTATTAAGGAAATTAAAAAAAATTCCCTTAAGAATATATATTAGAAAGTAGATCATGAAAAGACTATATTGAAGCCTATAGACTCATGAGTAAAGGAAATAAAATTTTATTTTTTTTAAGTCATCAACTTTTGTATTTGGATTAACCTTTATGTGTTACCCCCTAACTTTCCTTTTATTCCGGCCAATGGCTGGTAATAGGAGGACTCAGGCTAACAACCGGTGTGAAGATCAGTGTGATGATTATACTAATCAGATGCCCAATCCAATGGGAGTGGGAATTGTGAAATTTGTCATGCTTCTCTCTCAGCTTACTCAAGATTTGAATAGAAACACGGGTCAAGAGGAACGTCCAAACCCCCCTAAGAAGAAACAAGTCACTATCGAGAGCTTCATGAGACAAAGGCCTCCTAATTTTGGTGGATCATCTGATCCCATGATCATTGAACAATGGATCAAATCCATTGAAAATATATTCTCCATCCTTCAATGTTCTGAACAAGATAAGTTTCTCCTGGCGGTTTATCGTATGGAGGGTGAAGCTGATCAATGGTGGAGGTTGATCAAAAATATGAAGCCTGAACAGGAGATCGAGGCGTTGGAATGGAAGGATTTCCGGAAGATGTTTTTCGATAAATATTTTCCCCGCACCCTCCGTCTTAAGATGGAAAGGGACTTCCATTCCCTCAAGCAAAAAAAAGAAGAATCTGTTGGAACGTTCGAGGAAAACTTTACAAGGCTTGAACGATACACTTTCGGCTTTGTTGTTACCCCCGAATGCACGGTTGACCACTTATTTGGTGGGCTAAAGCCTTGCCTGCGGAAAGATTTTGTGATCCTTGACTTCGACAGCTATGAGGAAATTGTCCGATGTGCCCTCAAGGTCGAAATGGAGATCGGGGAATCACAGGGGTATCATGGGGACAAGAAGCGTAAGGTGGAATTCAATGTTGGCGGTCTGATGGATCAATCCAACAGTGCTAAGAAGATCCAGCACCCCACTTGCCAAAAGTGTGGAAAGAAGCACCCTGGAAATTTCCTTAAGGGGATGAGGAAATGCTTTAGGTGTAGAAGAGAAGGGCACCTAACTATTAACTGTCGGAAAGAAAGACCCGCGGTTGTGATAGAGGAGAGTAATGTTCCGTTCGAACCTCAAGCGTTGTTCATTGCTACAACTACAAAGAACCAGTGCATTTTTCAAATCAGTTCCCAAAACCAAGGGTTTTGGAGGCAACCAACAACCTCCAAGGTAGCAAGGAAGAGATTTTTCCATCACTTCTGCCGAAGTGAACCCCGAAAAAGAAGTGGTGACATGTATTCTAGTTATTCATTCAATAATTGTAACGTACTTTTTGATTCAGGTTCTACGCATTCTTTTATATCTCGAAAGTTTAGTAGAACAATCCCAGCACAACCACAAATCATGGAAGTGAAGATGTCGGTGAGTACGAAAAATGGGGAAATCATTACATTCCATGAATATAAGTCTTACCCTGTTATAATATGTGGATTGAATTTCCCAGAAAACCTCATCATACTCCCTCTGGTGGAATTTGATAAAATTCTTGGCATGGATTGGCTTTCCTTATATAGAGCCAACATAAATTGTCAGGAGAGGGAAATCACACTCCATATGGAGAATCGACCCCCGATTCTTTACAAGTGTAAGAAGGAAGATGAATCTCCTTTAGCTCCATCATCTCAAGCATGGATATTACTGACCTATGAGCACGTGTATCTGGCTCATATGATTGAGTCCAAGGAAGAAACCATCCTTGAAGAAATGCCTATTGTGAGGGAATTCGTTGAAGTGTTTCCTGAGGAACTACCTGTTCTTCCTCCTAGAAGAGATGTTGAATTCTCAATTGAACTTATACATGGGGATATACCAATATCCAAGACTCCATATAGAATGGCTGTTTTGGAGCTTGAAGAGCTGAAAAAACAACTATAGGAGAATCTGGATAAAGGGTTTATACGCCCAAGTGCTTCACCATGGGGTGCACCAGTCCGCTTCGTCAAGAAGAAGGATGGGTCAATGCGGCTTTACATCGATTATCGTGAACTTAAAAAAATCACGATAAAGAACAAGTATCCCCTGCCACGGATCGATGACTTGTTCGATCAGCTGTGTGGATCACAATACTTCTCCAAGGTAGATTTACGGTCGGGATATTATCAAGTAAGGGTGAAGAAGGAAGATGTCCCCAAGACTGCTTTTCATACAAGATACGGGCACTATGAATTCATAGTAATGCCTTTTGGACTCACCAATGCTCCAGAAATATTCATGGACTTTATGAATAGAGTCTTTAGAGATTACCTAGACAAATTTCTGGTGGTCTTTATAGATGATATTCTAATATACTCCAAAGCCAAGGAGGATCATGAGGAGAATTTAAGAACTATAATAGAGACTTTGCGCAAGGAGAATCTCTATGCAAAGTAGAGTAAGTATGATTTCTGTTTGAAGGAGGTATCATTCTTGGGCCATATCATCAAAAGAAATGGGATATCTGTGGATCCCTCCAAAACAAATGCAATTGAGGGATGGATGAGGCCAACATCGGTAACAGATATCCGTAGCTTCTTGGGGTTAGCTGGATATTATCGATGATTTGTGATAAATTTCTCACGATTTTCCAACTTGAGCAGACTATCAATGATGAGAATTGAGAAGGATCCAATCTTTTTAGACTTGATGAATATGGACATGGGAATCATAAAGAAGGTAACATCATCAATCCTTTCACAAATGATTCCTCAACCGAATTTTTGGAAAGGTTAAAGGATGCTCAAAAGGATGATGTGGGAATTCAGGAAAAAGTTGAAGCTATCAAAAAGGGTAAATCCTCGAAGTTTAATGTTAATGAAGAAGGAATTGTGCAATTTGGGAAAAGACTATGTGTTCCATCATGTCCAGAGCTGAAGAATGAACTTTTGGATGATGCACATAGTTCAAATTTCTCTATTCACCCAGGGACCACAAAGATGTATTGAGATCTCCGAGAAAACTTTTGGTGGGATAATATAAAGAAGGAGATCATTGTATATACATCAAAGTTCCTGGTGTGCCAGTAAGTGAAGGCAGAGAGGTAGACGTTTAAGGGGATGATGCAACCATTGCCCATACCAGAATGGAAATGGGAGAACATCACCATGGACTTTGTCACCAGACTTCCAAGGACATCCAAAGACAACAATGAAATCTGGGTTGTTGTGGATCGTCCAACAAATACTGCACACTTCATTGCTATTTGGGAGGATTTCTCTTTGGATCAACTGTCACGGATATATATCAGGGAAGTGGTAAGGCTGCATGGAGTGCCACTATCTATTATGTCGGACCGAGATCCAAGATTTACCTCTAAGTTTTGGAAGTGTCTTAAACATACTCTAAATACTGAACTTAACTTCAGTTCAGCCTATAATCCTCAAACTAAATACCCTTTATGGATAAATGGTCATGGTATTCACTACATAATGGCATTGTCTTAGAAAATTGGTGTGATTTCGGCAGCGTAACGACGTGACGTAAAAATTCATAAAAAAGGTTGATGAGAGAGAAAGAGGTTCCTCATAATATTAACATGTAATGGATAGTAAGGAGGTCATATATATACATTTTCCAACAATTGTAATGGAATTTAGGTTCATGATACAAAAGTATTTCTTGAATGTTAATGAGGAGGGAGAAGTTCCTTTCGGAATTTCGGCATAGTAACGGGTGTACATGGGTGACATTTAATGAGAGAGAAATGGGTCTCCCATCATTCAAACATAAAAAGGGAAGTATGAGGGAGGTGTGAAACCATACCCCAACATTCATAATTGAAATTAAATGGGAAAAATAACTTAATGAAAATTGGACAAAAATGAGAAAGGAAGAAAAAACCCTTACTGGGAAGTGTGCTTCCAAAGGCTTGAGAGAGGCTTGAGAGAGGCTTCTTGGGAGATTGGGGAACCTTTGGAGGATTCTAGAGAGAGTTGGGTAGAGTTTGGACAAAATCCAAAGGCTTTGAGTGAGGAGGATGTGGGAGCTTGTGTGGGTTTATATAGTAAAGGTGAGGGAATTCTTTATTATTTAGGTTTGGGACCCCTTATATTAAATTAATCCAAACCACAAACCATCCCATGGTTTTTGCCCATGGTTTTTGGAAAAGGGAAGAGTAAAAAAATATTTTATAATTCCAAAGTCTGAACTTATTAAAATAATAGGGTTACTTATGTGGAGGTGAGTCACACTCCCATGGAAAACAATTTAAAAAGACAAGGTGTTTAATAAGTCTTGAAGGGTCCATTAATGCTTTGAAATGTAAGTCAAAAAAACCCAAAATTGCATTATTTTAATGTTAAAACATATATTGGCTGAACATAAAGCTTGTAGTATTTTATTACATCACTATTGGGTCATTATGATGTCATAAAACGCATTATATATTTAAACAGTATTTAATTTTTTCCTAAAAAATTGAATGTCTCAGAAAATTATGAAAAATTCACCGTTGGATAATTTCGACGTCTTGATTCCAGTAATAACATTTATTTTATCTAAATAATTTTCTAGATATGTTAATTTTCACTTTTAAAAAAAACCTGACATTTATTGAAAATTCACGGTTTTTGACAAAAATAGCTTTCAAACCTTAATAAAAATTACAATTGCATTCATAAAATTATATGATAATTAATATATAATAAAATTAATTTAATAATAATAATAATAATATTTTATTAAAATATTATTTAATTCAAAAATCCATTAATTTAATAAAATATAATTATTAATTAAATAATAACTAAAAACACTATTTTCACCCTGAAAACTATTTACTATGTATCCATAATGAAAAGAAAGTATATTCATTATTATATAAAAAAAATTTACATGAACATAGTACTATAGATTTGTTACATAACCCCTTAAAATAGCCGCATAAGACCTAAGGGTAAGGTGTGCGATGGTGGCAGACTCTTGGGGTGGCCCAGGTAACATCGCTCGATTGGTAATTTCTATCAACTTCCACTTTTCCCATAGACGGTCACATTCGAGCTTGACATGATTAAACTCAGCTTGGGCTTGGTCAAGAGTGAAGCCCAAAGATGCCACCTCTTTTCCAAGCTCCGACAAATGGGCTTCATATGGAGAAATTCTACTAGATGAGGCCATCGCTTCCTTTTTCTGAGTAAATTGGGATTGTTAAAGCCCTATATTTATACTAATCATGTGATCACTGTTCAACGTCTATAAAAGAAATGGTCACAATTGTTAATATAAAACCAAAGAAGTTTACATTTTATATAAACATTTTACATAAAGATACATTTAACTAGATCAAGAGAGATTTCCATTAATGAAACTTTGGGTCGTTACAATATTCCCCCCTTAAGAAATTTCACCCTCAAAATTTCCTTTTCCCATACTAAAACAAATGTGGGTAACTCAGCTTCATCATTTCCTCCGATTCCCAAGTCGCTTCTTCAAACATGTGGTTTCGCCACAATACCTTGACTAGGGGCATTGTCTTATTTTTTAGAACTTTTTCTCTACGATATAAGATCTTCACTGGTTTCTCCTCATAAGAAAGATCATCCTCTAAATGTACCACCTCAGAAGAGAGTACATGTAAAGGGTCTGGTATGTACTTCCTTAAGAGGGATACATGAAAGACATCATGTACTTTGGTCATGGTAGGTGGAAGTGCTAGTCGATAGGCCACAACCCCAACACGATCAAGAATCTCGAAGGAGCTGATGTACCTTGGACTTAACTTCCCTTTATTTCCAAACCTCATGACCATCTTCCAGGGAAATATGCATAGAAAAACCATGTCTCCAACTTTAAACTCAAGGTATCGTCGACGATTATCTACATAACTCTTCTGTCGACTCTGGGCTGCCTTGATATGCTGTTGAATGGTTTTCACCTTCTCCACCATTTCCTCAACCATTTCTGGTCCAAGTAGCTTACATTCACCGACCTCATCCCAACATGTCGGTGTTCTGCACCTTTTCCCATAAAGGGCTTCATATGGTGCCATTTGGATGCTCGAGTGGAAACTGTTATTATAAGAGAACTCAACCAGAGGAAGATGTTGATCCCATCCTTCTTTAAATTCCATTGAGAATGCTATCAACATGTCCTCAAGTGTTTGGATAGTACGCTCGAATTGGCCATCTGTTTGAGGATGATAGGCCGTACTGAAGTTCAGTTCAGTATTCAGAGCATGTTGAAGACTCTTCCAAAACATAGAGGTGGATCTTGGATCTCAGTCAGACACAATGGGTAGTGGTACTCCATGAAACCTTACCACTTCCCTGGTATATATCCGTGCCAGTTGATCCAAAGATAAATCCTCCCGAATAGCAATGAAGTGTGCAGTCTTTGTAAAACGATCCCCAACAACCCAGATTGCATTGTTGCCTTTGAATGTCCTTGGAAGTCCGGTGACAAAGTCCATGGTGATGTTCTCCCATTTCCATTCTGGTATGGGCAATGGTTGCATCATCCCCTTAGACTTCTGCCTCTCTACCTTCACTTGCTGGCACACTAGGCACTTTGATGTATATACAGCGATCTCCTTCTTCATATTATCCCACCAAAAGTTTTCTCAGAGATCTCGATACATCTTTGTGCTCCCTGGGTGAATAGAGAAATTTGAACTATGTGCATCATTCAAAAGTTCCTTCTTCAGCTCTGGACTTGAGGGAACACATAGTATTTTCCCAAATTACCCAATTCCATCTTTATTAACATTCAACTCTGAGGATTTCCCCTTTTTGATAGCTTCCACTTTTTCATGAATTCCCACATCATCCTTTTGATCATTCTTTAACCTTTTCAAAAGATACGGTTGAGCAATAATTTATGAAAGGATTTATGATGTTACCTTCTTTATGATTCCCATGTCCATCTTCATCAAGTCTAAGAATATTGTATCCTTCTCAATTATCATCATTGATAGAATCGCCGGTCCTTTCTACTTAGGGCATCTGCCACCTTGTTCGCTTTCCCAGGGTGGTAATGTATTGAACAGTCATATTCCTTGATGAGCTCTATCCATCTTATCTGGTGCATATTAATCTCTTTCTGTGTGAATATATATTTAAGACTCTTGTGGTCAGTATATATCTCACATTTCTCCCCATAGAGATAATGCCTCCAGATTTTCAAGGCAAAGATCACCGCCGCCAACTCCAGATCATGCGTTGGATAGTTTCGCTCATGTATTTTCAACTGCCTTGAGGCATAGGATATCACTTTATCATTATGCATCAGTATACAACCTAATCCCTTCTTCAAAGCATCACTGAATACCACAAAAAGTTCTCCACTTGTGGGTAAAGTGAGAACGGACGCAGTGATAAGCCTCCTTTTCAACTCCTTGAAGCTTTCTTCGCATTCATCACTCCAAGAAAACTTTACTCCCTTTCGAGTTATCATGGTAAGAGGGTTGGACAATCGTGAGAAATTTCTCACAAATCGTCGATAATATCCAGCTAACCCCAAGAAGCTACGGATATCCATTACTAATGTTGGGATCAGCCATCCCTCAATTGCATCTGTTTTGGAGGGATCCACAGATATCTCATTGCTTGTGATGATATGGCCCAATAATGAGACCTCCTTCAACCAGAACTCACACTTTCTGTACTTTACATAGATCTTCTCCTTGCTCAAAGTCTCTAGTACAGTTCTTAAATGCTCCTCATGATCCTCCTTGGTTTTGGAGTATATTAGAATATCATCTATAAAAACTACCAAAAAATTTTCTAGGTAATATCTAAAGAGTCTATTCATCAAGACCATGAAGATTTCTGGAGAATTGGTGAGTCCGAAAGGCATTACTATGAATTTATAGTGCCCGTATCTTGTACGAAAATAAGTCTTGGGGACATCTTCCTTCTTCACCCTTACTTGATAATATCCCGACCGCAAATCTACCTTGGATAAGTATTGTGCTCCATACAGATGATTGAATAAGTCATCGATCCGTGGTAGGGGATACTTATTCTTTATCATGATTTTGTTAAGTTCACGATAATTGATGCAAAGCCTCATTTACCCATCCTTCTTCTTGACGAAGAGGACTGGTGCACCCCATGGTGAAGCACTTTGGCGTATAAACCCTTTATCCAGATTCTCCTGTAGTTGTTTCTTCAGATCTTCAAGTTCCATGAAAGCCATTCTATATGGAGTCTTGTATATTGGTAGCACCCCTGGTATAAGTTCAATTGAGAATTCAACATCTCTTCTAGGAGGAATACCAGGTAGTTCCTCGAGAAACACTTCAGCGAATTCCCTCACAATTGGCATTTCTTCAAGGATGGTTTGTTTCTTAGAATCAATCATCTTTGTCAGATACGCATGCTCATAGGGCAGTAATATCCATTCTTGAAATGATGGATCTAAAGGAGATTCATATTCCTCCTTACACTTGTAAAGAATTGGGGGTCGATTCTCTATACGGAGTGTGATTTCCCTCTCCCGACAATTTATGTTGGCTCTATATAAGGAAAGCCAATCCATGCCAAGAATTGCATCAAATTCCACCAGAGGGAGTATGACGAGGTTCGCCGGGAAATTCAATCCACATATTATAAAAGAGGAGGACTTATATTCATGGGATGAAATGATTGCCCCATTTTCCGTACTCACCAACATCTTCACTTCCATGATTTGTGGTGGTTCTGGGATTGTTCTACTAAACATTCGAGATATAAAAGAATTCATAAAACCTGAATCAAAAAGTAAGTTTTCTATTCTTGAATGAATAACTATTGTACCTGTCACCACTTCGTTTTTGGGGTTCACTCTGGCAGAAGTGATGGAAAAAGCTCTTCCTTGATGCCTTGGAGGTTGTTGGTTGCCTCCAAAAACCCTTGGTTTAGGGAACTGATTTGAAAAATGCACTGGTTCTTTGTAGTTGTAGCAATGAACAATGCGTTGAGGTTCGAACAGGTAGAGGCGTCTCTGGTAAGTATAATAAAAACATCCCTAAGTTTTGGTAAGTACTGAGTAAGTGGTTTATCAAACAAATACATTCCTATCTGGATACGAGCAGGTAGAGGTGGCTTTGGCATAGATGTATCTTAGGGGTAAAACCCAAAAACACCACTTTGAGCTAGACTCGAATGGGAACAGGTGCATGACAATGAACCTTGCTGCACTCTTGGTTACGACACTCCCCGGGGATATGTTTTGATAAATTTACAAGCTTAGTATGAACCCTTATTAAGGGAATTAAAAAAATTCCCTTAAGAATATATGTTAGAAAGTAGATCATGAAAAGCCTAGGTTGAAGCCTATAGACTCATGAGTTAAGGAAATAAAATTTTATTTTTAAGTCATCAACTTTTGTCTTTGGTTTACCCTTTATGTGTTACCCCCTAACTTTCCTTTTATTCTAGCCAATGGCCGGTAATAGGAGGACTCGGGCTAACAACCGGTGTGAAGATCAGTGTGATGACTGTACTAATGAGATGCTCAATCCAATGGGAGCGGGAATCATGAACTTTGGAACGCTTCTCTCTCAGCTTACTCAAGCTTTGAATAGAAACACGGTTCAAGAGGAACGTCCAAACCCCCCTAAGAAGAAACAAGTCACTATTGGGAGATTCATCAGATAAAGGCCTCCTAATTTTAGTGGATCATCTGATCCCATGATCGCTGAACAATGGATCAAGTCCATTGAAAAGATCTTCTCCATCCTTCAATGTTCTGAATAAGAGAAGGTTCTCCTGGTGGCTTATCGTATGAGTAAATTGTCCGATGTGCCCCCAAGGTCTAAATGAATATACTTTTCATGCGTTGGTTTTGGAGTATATTAGAATATCATCTACTTGCTCGTATCCAGACAGGGATTTATTTATTTGTTAAACCACTTACTTAGAACTTACCAAAACTTAGGGATGTTTTTGTGCTCCTTAACTCATGAGTCTATAGGATTCAACCTAGGCTTTATGTGGGGTTCTTTTCACATTTTTGGTTTGGCCTTGTTTCCTGGTTTGCTGTGTCTAGAACCTGGTTTATGTTGTTTCCTTACCTATTGGTGTGGACTATTGATTGCTGATGATCCAACGTCTTGGATATCGTCCCTTGTGTTTCTTCTGACTGGCCTGGATCCGTTTCACTCTGTGCCTCTCCTCTTAGATTTTTCCACATGTCTGATGCCCTAGCCTCACCTCGGTTACGCGAACCGTCCCGATGATCTCTTTCGTACACGCGGCTTCGATCCTGCTGATTCAATGATCCACTGAATCGCCTGACGCCTGTCTTTTGTGAATTCATTGCCTTGATTCTCTCGGTGTGATTGAAGCAGCTCTCTTGGGTTCATTCTCTGGGGTTCTGTGAGTTTTCCCTGGCGAAGCTCGGCTCCATTCTGACTCTGCGACAAAGAAGGACAAGCTGTCCAGGAGTCTTCTGGCACCCACACCCCCCACTACCATAGCACGAACCGCCTCCTGTAACCGGATTTCTCTTCCGGTGGAGACTCAGTGGTGATCGTCCCGGTCTTTGGGTTCTTCGATGGCTACTCTTCAAGGAGTAACTGGTTGCGCCCAAATTTACCCTACTGGTAAAAGCGGTTGATGTAGTACTTGTAGGGGTCGAATCCACAGGGACCGAAGAAATAACCTTGAGATGCTATGATTTGGTGGAGGATGGGCTATGAAGTGGAAAACTTTGGTTTTGATTGATTTGAAGAAATAGTGATTTTATTTAAAGAACAAAACAAATAAAATGACTTGAATTAAAACAATTAATAAATATGAGTCGATGCTAGGTTGTCTCTAGGGCTTGATTGGATGTATTTTTTTTTCTTTGGATTTTATGTTCATCAGTTCAAGAGGTATCCATTAAATGAAATAATTCCTCAATATTATTCTCTGATTTAATCCATACACAATTTCAAGTCTAATCACCAATGCACTTAGAGGATCACTTTGATGATCACTCTATGGAATTGGATCATACTAGCACTCAAAATTTGTCTTCGTTAAAGTCGTTGAAGACAAAGAAGAAGATAAATCAAAGAAAATAACTCTTAAAATAAAGAACAAATATAAGAATTTAAGAACATCAAATAACATTCAATACACCCCATGTGACTCCCTAGGATCAACCCATAAAATTTTACCCCTTCATTGACGTTATTCTATTAATTTAAGTGGGAATTCGACTTAAAGAAGCAGGATTGACGAATAAAAACATTACGAAAAAAGTACACTCCACCGTTGTGTGAGGAATTCAAAAGTGTTGGTGTGAATAAATTCACACCTAGATTCAACAGTATCAACGTGTGAATAAAATACAAATAAATAATAAAGAATAACAACAACTTTTATTAAGATACTCAATGTGAAAGAAAAACTTACATGGGAAAAATTGACGATACGATTACAAAATGAAAGCAGAAAATTACAATTGAAAGGAAAAATATAAGATTCCTATTCCCTTCACCACCATATCCTTATATAGGTATATTAGGAGCCTTAGGTCCACCCCCCACAATCAATTCACCCCCCCCAACAATTAATAGAGTCAAAAGGAGGGTGAATAATCAAAAGGAAATTGACATTTCGAATTTGACCCAGAAAACTTTCCAAATTCATCCACCATTTTGACCTGTGAATTTGGAATTTAAGGAGGCCAAATCCTGAGGGGTGGTATAAGAGAAATATTCTCTTCCATCTGTACTCTATGATCTGTAAATATTTCAGGAATTTTGGCGCATCTGTTTGGAAGTTATGGTCGAAATGGTGGGACGACTTTATGTGCAATAATGTCGGGTCCACCATTTAAATCTCAACTTCAGATCCCTTTATCATCATGAAAACTTCAGAATTAGCTCCGGCCACAGTTGAATAAAATGATCCTCATATTTTAGTATTTCTACTGTATAAATTTGAGCTTCATTGGGCTTGGTTTGTGGGCCCCATATTTGTTTGATGGGCCTTAGGCCCATTATGCTTTTTCTATAAAATTTCTGCATTCAGGTGCAAATATCTCCATCTTCCCTTGGGATTCATCCATCAGACCTAAAAGATAAAATGTTCCAAAAAAGTGTTCAATCATATCCCAAAATTTCAAATTCATAAAATGAATATAATTCTGTCCCCAAACAAATTAATTATTGGGCCTAAATTTTCATTTTAAACATGAATTGCATTTAAGATGATAAATGAAGTTCTATTTATGTAATGCACTAAAAACAATGTTTATGGACTTTAGAATAATGAATATAAAGATATTAACAATTAATATTAGCCACTTTTAGTGACTAATCAGGAACATTATTTACATTCTTTACAATCATATCCACGATCTGGTTTATAGATCTTGGTTATGTCATAGTTTATCTTTTCTTTGATATGTATGTTGTTGTATACTTCTTGCATGCGTGCGTGAGTCTGTCCAGAAGTGGACAGGGCTGACTCTTCGTGACAGACTTGATCACTGCCACCTAGTTCAGCAGCCTCGGCCTCCTCGGATAGTTTCTCTAGTCCTTTACTTCTACATTCGAGTCTGTATTGTGTGCTTGTGTTCTTTCTTGCTTTCTTAATAAATTGGTTACCCTAGGTGGTGTTCTTTCCATGTGCACATGTCCCCTTGGGGCCGAAGCACGTTATATTTTTTGTTCTTTATATTCTTGCATCGGTTTTTTTATCTTTATCTCAGCTGATATTCTCATTCCAAATATATCACAGTTTGAACTAATCTGTTAATAACACTTTCACAAACTGTTCTCCATTTTATAAAATAGTGGATATTGGCTTTTCTAGGGTTATTGTAATTAACCCCAACAAGTGGTATCAGAGCCTTCTGTTTTATTATTATGGGATCTACTAAGTTTGATATTGATAAGTTTGATGGAGAGAATGATTTTAATCTCTAGAGAATTAAGATGTCAGCTATGTTAGATCATAATGACCTTATTGATGCCCTTGCTGGCACTAGGAAGAAAATCACCACCACTGCCCCTAATGGGTAGGCTGCCACCTCCTTTATAGATGCCCCTGAAGAAACCTTAAAGAAAGCTCGTAGTTTAATCCTTTTGTCTTTATGATACAAAGTCTTAAGAGAAGTTGCATATGAGTCCTCTGTCATTGGTATATGGTCTAAATTATAATCCCTTTATATGAAAAAATCCCTTGTTGGTAAACTATAAGAAAATGAGATTGTATACATTTAAAATGCACCCTGGAACTGCAGTCAGGATACACATTGATGATTTCAATAAAATCTTATTAGACCAAGCCAACATTGATATTAAGTTGGATGATGAGGACCAAGCCATTATATTGTTAACATCATTAGATGATTTGTTTAACTCTGTTAAAGACTCTATGATGTATGGTAAAGACACATTAACTCTTGAGGAAGTTAAATCTACTTTGCTCTCTGAAGATCTGCAAAGAAAGGGTATTGTGAAAACTGAGGCTGAGGGTTTAAATGTTAGGGACAAAGGTGAGTCTAGAGGCCGAAGTGAGTCAAGGGGTAGGAGTAAAGATAGGGGTCGGTTTAAGAAACACAGGAGCAAGTCTAAAGGCAAGATAATCAAGTGTTTCCAATGCAAACAACTTGGGTACATTAAGAGGAATTGTCCTAATAGGAAGGGTGACTATAAAGATAGTAATAATGACCATTCCTTATTAGTTGAACAAGACTTTGACACTACTGATGTGTTAAATGTCACTGACATAGCCATCTCAAATGAGTGGATTCTAGAATCAGGATGCTCATTCCACATGTGTCCTAGGCAGGAGTTCTTTACTATGTTAAGGGAAGTCAAGCTTGGTGAGGTATTTCAAGGGAATAACAGGAGTTGCCACATTATGGGAATAGGCTCAATATCACTTGAGCTTAATGATGGGTCTGTAAAGTCTCTTGAGAAAGTTAGGTGGGTACCTAAACTGAAAAGAAACCTAATATCCATAGGAATACTTGACCAGAAAGGGTACAACTTCAAGTCTGGATCTGGAAGCCTTAGAATTTCCTGAGGATCCCTCACAGTTATGAAAGGAACCCTTTGTAATGGCTTGTATGTGTTAGATGGTAAGGTGTATAGAGATCAGTTGAATTCCTCTTCTAGTTCAGGAATTGATTCCACTGCTTTGTGGCATAGGAGACTAGGGAACATTAGTGCCAAGGGTCTTAGCGAGCTCCAGAAACAGGTCCTTTTAAGCAACATCACTCCTAACAGTCTTCCCTTTTGTGAAGACTGTGTCTATGGTAAATCTAGGAGAGTAAGTTTCAGTAGGTCTTTGTATAAGGCTAAAGAGCCTCTCGAATGTGTACATTCTGATTTGTGGGGTCCTTCTAGAGTCACCTCCCATGGTGGAGGCTTATACTTTGTTACCTTTATTGATGATTTCTCTAGGAGAGTATGGATTTATATACTCAAACATAAGTCTGATACCTTTCAGACTTTTAAGAAATTTAAAGATTCTATAGAGAGTGAAAGTAACAAGAAACTTAAAGCCATAAGGACCGTTAATGGTTTAGAATATATATCCAATGAATTCATTGAATATTGTGAATCAGAAGGAATTAAAAGTTACCGAACTGTTGTGGAAACCCCACAATAGAATGGGTTATCAGAAAGAATGAATAGAACTATCCTTGAGAGGGTGAGGTGTATGTTGTCCCACTCAAAACTCCCTAGGTCCTTTTGGGCTGAGGCTGCTTCAACAACAGTGTATCTCATTAATTGTTTCCCATCTTCTGCTAACTCTTTTAAAACACCTGAAGAACTCTGGAAGGGCATACCCCCGAATCTTTCTCACCTTAGGATTTTTGGATCCATAGATTATGCACATTCACTAAATGATAAGCTTGCTCCTAGGGCTGTTAATTTTTATATTCGTGGGATATCCAGAAGGTGTTAAAGGGTATCGTTTATGGGTAGATAAACCAGGTTACCAGAAATGCATCATAGCTGCGATGTTGTCTTCCATGAATCTGGTATGTCCAATGATAAAGAGCTTGAAACTGCTGGATCTTATGAAGAAGATACTGAACCCACATGGGTTACAACCCCTTTAGGTGTTGAAGTCCCTTTAAGAACCAGTGACCAACCACGGTCCAGTGTTGGTCCTGCTCCCATAGTTATCCAAACCCAACCAGAACCAGATTCCAATTCAGAATCAGAACCCGAGGGTCAAGAACCAGATGACCTGAGCAACTATCAGCTTACTCGAGATAGAGAGAGAAGGGTTATTAGACCCTCATCCTGTTTTAACTAGGCAGACATTGTTGTATATGATTTTAATGTAGCTCAGGACCTGTTCAATGATGAGCCCCAAACTTATAAGCAAGTTGTTAAGTCCAAAGAAGTCAATAGTTGGCTGAGAGCAATGCAAGATGAGATGAATTCCCTTCTTAAGAACGGCACTTGGGTTGTTGTTCCTAGACCAAATAACTAGAAAGTTATAGGTTGTAGATGGATTTATAAGAAAAAGTAAAACAATGTAGGAGAAACTAAAATCAAATTTAAAGCCTGAATGGTAGCTAAAGGTTTTCTACAGTGTGAAGGCATTGATTATAGTGAAATTTTCTCTCTTGTTGTTAAGCATTCATCCATTCGAATCTTGCTTGCATTTGTTGCCAAACTTGATATGCATGTTGAACAACTTGATGTAAAAACTGCTTTTTTACATGGTATCCTTGATGGGACTATTTATATGACCCCTCCTGAAGGATTTTCAAAATTCTTCAAACCTAATCATGTTTGTCTTTTACAGAAGTCCTTGTATGGACTTAAGCAATCTTCAAGACAATGGTAAAAAAGTTTGATTCTTTTATGATTGAAAATTAGTTTTCTAGAAGCAGATTTGATGCATGTGTATATTATAAGACTGTTAAACATGAGCATGTTTATCTTTTATTATACGTTGATGACATGTTGTTAATCTGAAGAAACTTGAGGGTTATAAATACTGTTAAGTATGAGTTGAATTGTGCTTTTGAAATGAAAGACTTAGGTCATGCAAATCAAATTCTTGGTATGGATATAATTAGGGATAAGAAGGCTAGAACCTTGTACTTATCCTGGTTTTCCTATATTAGGAAGGCATTAAAAAGATAGATGTTTGAACATGTTAAACCTGTTAATATTCCCTTAGGAAAACACTTTAAATTGTCCCTAAATCAATCCCCTAGGAATGATGATGAGACTGCCTTTATGAATACGATTCCATATGCAAATGTTGTAGGAAGACTTATGTATGCCATGGTCTGTTCTAGACCAGATTTAGCCTTTGTTGTTTGTACTTTGAGTAGGTTTATGGGGAATCCTGGTAAGGCACATTGGCATGCTTTAAAATGGTTATTAAGGTATGTTTCTATGTCTGATAAACTGTGCATTTGATATGGCTTGAATACTAATTTTGATGATGACGTAGTTGGTTTTGTTGATTCAGACTATGCTGCAAATATTGACACCCGAAAGTCTATCATTGGTTTTGTTTTCCTTGCATATGGAGGACCGATCTCCTGGAAATGCAACATGCAATCAGTGGTTGCGCTTTCTACTACTGAGGCAGAATATATTGCCTTGACAGAAGCTATTAAGGAAGCCATTTGGCTTAGAGGTTTGCTTTCTGAGTTGTCATTATCTGTTGATAGTATAGTAGTTCACTGTGATTGTCAATCTACTTTGCATCTGTATAAAAATTATGTATGTCATGGTAGATCGAAGCACATAGACATTAGGCTGCATTTTGTTAGGGATATTATAGAATCTGGGAAAGTGAGTGTCACAAAGATACCCACTGGTGATAACCCGACCGATAGTTTGACTAAGGCTGTTCCGTTATCTAAATTCATGCATTGTCTTAGCCTTATGAATTTAGTCCCCATTCTATAATGTAGGTTGCCAGAACATAATCCCTAAATTTTATTTGATTGCAAGGTGAAGAATTGTTGAAATTGCACCTCTTGCATGCATTTTCATATTGCAATTATGTACACTTCTTCTTATTTTCATTTTATGTATAATTGGTTTATTATGTAATTTGCGTGACATATTTACGTGGGGTTCTTTTCACGTTTTCGGTTCGACCTTGTTTCTCAGTTCGCTGTGTCTGGAACCCGGTTTATGTTGTTTCCATACCTATTGGCGTGGACCGTTGATTGCTGATGATCCAATGGCTTGGATATCAACAATTGTGTTTCTTCTGGCTGGTCTCGATCCGTTTCACTCTGCGCCTCTCCTCTTAGATTTTGCCACATGTCTGATGCACTGGCCTTGCCTCGGTTACGCGAACCGTCCCGATGATCTCTGTCGTACACGCAGCTTCAATCCCACTGATCCGCTAAACCGCCTGACGCCTGTCTGTTGTGCATTCATTTCCTTGATTCTCTCGGTGTGATTGAAGTGGCTCTCTTGGGTTCATCCTCTAGGGTTCTCTGAGGTTTCCCCGGCGAAGCTCGACTCCGTTTCGATTCCGCGACGAAGAAGGACAAGCTGTCCAGGAGTCTTCCGGCACCCGCACTCCCCACTACCACAGCACGAACCGCCTCTTGCAACCGGATTTCTCTTGCAACGAAGACTCAGTGCTGATCATCCCGGTCTTTGGGTTCTTTGACGGCTACGCTTAAAGGAGTAACAGTATTTACATTCTTTACAACTGTATCCAAGATCTGGTTTGTAGATCTTGGCTCTGTCAGGGTTTATCTTTTCTTTAATATGTATGCTGTTGTATCCTTCTTGCGTGCGTGCGTGAGTCCGTCCAGGAGTGGATGAGGCTGACTCTTCGTGACAGACTTGATCACTGCCACCTAGTTCAGCAGGCTCGGCCTTCTCGGATAGTTTCTCTGGTCCTTTACTTCTGCATTCGAGTCTGTATTGTGTGCTTGT
Organism: Viscum album; assembly: GCA_963277665.1. Taxonomy (NCBI): domain Eukaryota; kingdom Viridiplantae; phylum Streptophyta; class Magnoliopsida; order Santalales; family Viscaceae; genus Viscum; species Viscum album. Next base: position 1,769,399,441 of record OY728148.1, read on the forward strand.
GTTCTTTCTTGCTTTCTTAATAAATTGGTTACCCTGAGTGGTGTTCTCACCGTGCACATAGGTTCTCTTGGGGCCGAAGCACGTTATATCTGTTGTTCTTTATATTCTTGCATTGATTTGTTCATCTTTATCTCGGGTGAGATTCTCATTCCAAATATATCACGGTTCGAACTAATCTGTTAATAACACTTTCACAAACTGTTCTTCATTTTATAAATCAGTGGATCTTGAATTTTCTAGGGTTATTGTAATTAACCCCCAGCAAACTGTGCATGCACGCATGAACCAGGTACAACTACATGGCCATATCAGACGAACGGCAAAGGAACATGCCCTTCCAAGCGGATCGATCCGAGGGCAAGCGCCTGGATTATCCAGAGGCCGTTAGATTATCCAAACCCGATGGAGAGGTCCGTTGGTGACTAGCTTCGTTTGATTTATGCATGAATTCCATGCCAGGGCTCTGATTTTGATGGTTCCAGGTGGACGACAAGTATCAATACTCCACTGAAAACCGCGATGGCAGGGTCCATGGCTGGATCTCGGAGAGCTCCGGAACCGGATCCTGGGTGATCAAGCCCAGCGACGAGTTTCAAACCGCGGGTCCCACCGAACAGGAGCTCACATGCCATGTCGGCCCGACGGCCCTCTCTGTAATGGAACCGCCACCGTCTTCCTCGCCGCCATCGTTTTAACTGGTGTAATGACACGGTTGTTTTATTGGTTCCAGATGTTTCATAGCCTGCACTACGCAGGGAGCGTTACACGGAACTGTACCCAAAACAAGACCTCATCTACACGGTGGGCGTCAGTGACTATCAGCGGGACTGGTTTTACGCCCAGGTTACCAGGTAATTTCGCCGGCCCTCTTCCTCGTTAACCTATTTTGTTCTACTGAAATGGAAATTCAAGCCCTCGGAGAACAACCCATTCGCAGGAAAGAAGAAGATGGGGGATACAGGGGAACCACATGGCAGGTCGTGTTCGACCTTCCGACGGTGTCGCCTTCCCAAGCCAACGTGCTCCGATTGGCGCTGGCGTCGGCCACTGCGTCTGCCTTGGAGGTAGATATTGTCTCTCTGTGTGTCATCTTCTTCACCACGGAGGCGCTAATTTCACTGTAATTCCCGTGGCGGATGAATCAGGTTCGGGTGAACGATCAGATGAGGGGTCCGCCGCATTTCTCGACGGGGCTCATCGGCAGGGACAACGCCATCGCCAGGCACGGCATTCACGGGCTGTACGCGCAGTACAGCGTGAGAATACCCGGCGCCGTGCTCCGGCGTGGGAGGAACGTCATATTCCTGACGCAGGGAAGGAGGCTGAACCAGTTCCAGGGCATCATGTACGATTACCTCCGCCTGGAGGGTCCTCCCTCCCGCCATCACCAAAGATGATTTGAGAGCTTCCAACCGGTAACTTCGACCTTCGTCCGCCGATCCTCCGTTCCACCCTTGAGGTTAGGTGAGACAGGGAACCTGAGAACCTGACAGGTGACAGAGGTTATGTGGTTTGAAGCGAGCGACCCATCAGGGTTTTTTAGGCGGATGAGTTTTTTTTTTTTTTTTTTATTAAAATGGATCTAGGTTTAGATTAATTAGGTAAAAGGGTTTATTGAGCGTCACTTCAAGTGGCGTGGCGCTCAACAACTCGGGTGGCTAGCGCCACTTCAAGTGGCGCTTTGCCACCCTTTTTTTTTTCTGGTTTTGTTTTATTTATTTTTTTTAATTGTTTTTCACCTCATCTCTTTTTAATAAATAATTTCAAAATAAATAAATAAAATTTTGTTTTCTTTTTTTTTGTTTTAGTTTTTTTCCACCTCATCTCTTTTTAATAAATAATTTCAAAATAAATAAATAAAATTTTAAAAATAATCTTATAAATATGTATTTAAAAATGCTAAATTAATTATTATTATATTTATAATTATATAATTATGAAATTATATTTATGTATATATATAATTATATGTGTGTGTATAAATATAATTATGTATATATATAATTAAAAATAAATATTTATAAATATAAATCTATTTATATATATTTTTTAAATAAAAAATATATTTGTAATTATATAATTATAAACTAATCTTTAAATATAAATATTTATAATTATATGAATATGAATATATTTAAAATATATAATTATGAAAATATTGTTACATATATATTTAAAATTTATTTATAAATATATTTAATATTCATATATAAATATATATATATGTGTGTGTGTGTGTGTAGAATTATATTTATAATTATATTTAGAATTATATTGTAATTATAGTTATACTTGTATATGTATAATTATATATTTATACATGTATATATTTACATAGTTATAAGTAACTATTTATAAAAAAAATTGAAATATTGTTAAACATATAGTCTTTCAATACCACCTACTTGAAACTTAAAAATGTTTCAAGTATGTGACTTTGAAAGCCTATAAAATATAATCTAAATGACCAATATGAATGAAACTTAAAACATGTATTAAAAATATACTAAATAGATAAAAATAAAAAAATTACGTAAAAAATGTCGATAGAAAATATTTTATAGGCTTTTAAAACCAGCTAGTTGTAACTTAAAAATGTTTCAACTATGTGACTTTGAACGTCTATAAAACATAATTCATATGACCAATATGAATGAAACTTAAAACTTGGATTAAACATATACTGAATAGATGAAAATAAAAAAATTACGTAAAAAATGTCGATAGAAAATATTTTATAGGCTTTCAAAACCACCTAGTTGTAACTTAAAAATGTTTCAACTATGTGACTTTTAACGTCTATAAAACATAATCCATATGACCAATATGAATGAAACTTGAAATATGGATTAAACATATACTAAATAGATGAAAATAAAAAAAAATACGTAAAAAATGTCGATAGAAAATATTTTATAGGCTTTCAAAACCACCTATTTGTAACTTAAAAATGTTTCAACTATGTGACTTTAAACGTCTATAAAACATAATCCATATTACCAATATAAATGAAACTTGAAACTTGGATTAAACATATACTAAATAGATGAAAATAAAAAAATTACGTAAAAAATGTCGATAGAAAATATTTTATAGGCTTTCAAAACCACCTAGTTGTAACTTAAAAATGTTTCAACTATGTGACTTTAAACGTCTATAAAACATAATCCATATGACCAATATGAATGAAACTTGAAACTTGGATTAAACATATACTGAATAGATGAAAATAAAAAAATTACGTAAAAAATGTCGATAGAAAATATTTTATAGGCTTTCAAAACCACCTAGTTGTAACTTAAAAATGTTTCAACTATGCGACTTTAAACGTCTATAAAATATTATTATTTTATATACAATAATTAATTAGTTAGTAATATAATTATTAATTATTATTTGTCATTATAATTATTAATTATTAATGGTTAACTCGCTGTGACAAATTTTGTTTATATTGTACCTGTACTTTATAATTTAATAGTTAATTGAAATAAGTTTGTATTTAATAGATTTTTGATTTTCTTGTTATTTGACTTAAACAACAGTTACTTATCATAGTGAATAATTTTTTTAATATATACAACATTACATCCAAAAACATCAACGACGATGCCCCCCGGTACCACAACGCGGTGTCTGAATGTCACGTCCTCTCCGCGTCCGACGTCCATGTCGCTCCGGTGTCCTCTCTGCAGGTTCCTCCTCTTCCGGTGCTTCTGGTGCCTCCTCATGATGCTGTGTAGAGGACTGACCAAAATCATGTGAGGACGCCCCAAAATCATGTGAGGATGCCCCAAAACCATATGGGGTGACATATGGCTCTGAAGCTCCTATAAATGGTAGAAATGGGGTACTGAAGAAGGCCTCGTCGGGAGGAGAGGGGGCCGCCATAAGCTGTGTGACTGCACCCAGATCGAAGTCCATAGTAGTCTGCGGAGACGCCATATGCGGTATATAAATGTCTCCCTGCTGTGCAAAATCATCAGTCGGCTGGACGAGATCGTCTGTCTGTGGTGCGACAACATCTGCAGGAGCCGCTCTCGGATGTCGATGTGGTCGCCTCTGCCCCCCGGATGTGCTCGTCTCTGTCGTCCAGCTGGCGGCGGCGATGGCGGTGCATCCTCCTCAGCAGGCATAGCAGGGACATCGTCATCCTCAGGTGCTTCTGCCTGAAGATATGGATCAGGATATATCTGTGGCTCCTCATCAAAAAAACTGTCACGTATCAACCAGAGATGATCCAATAGAGCCACCACATCCCGATGAACTACCTCCCACAGAATATATGCATGCTCCTGAGGCTGCGTGGAATGTGCAAGCTGACCAATGGCGTCTGCCTGCAAATGAAATGACAATCAAATTAATATCAAAAATGAGTTAAACAAAATTAATAAATCTTAGTAAACATACCAATCGCTGAATGCCAATCCCCTGACGTGTAAGGTACATGATGGTATGTCGTCGATACCAGTGTGCATAATCCCCCTGATCAGATAAATGAGAGTGTGATGTGATATATCCATGTGGAAAGATACTGAATCGGGCACGCCTGTCCCAAAGCTGGATATAAGATACATGATGTCACCGTCAGTCTGTCGTCTGTCTACCTATAAGAACAATCGAATGTAACTCGGTAGACTGTCGTGGTGCCAAGGGGATATGTTGTATAAAACCGAACTGGCGCATGACCTGGTCTGGCTGGTGCCACTCAACGATGTGGAAGTGAATGAGTGGTACTACTGCATCACGATCTCCAGCCAAAGATGTGCAGTATAGTGGAAGTGATGCGTAGACATAACCTGTATAAGGAGTCCATGAAACCTGAAATGTAAACTCAAAAAATAAGTCATATAGTATCATGATAATTTTACTGAGATTATATTGAAATAACTTAAAATAGTGATAACAAAACAAATTTTCCTACAAAAAAGTACTGTTTAACTTACATCAGCCGGCACTATAGCATCGAATATCTGTCTGAAGCTGTGCACACTATGTCTCGGAGTATGTGCAAACTTCTGAGACTGACTCCACCTGGTGAAAAAAGAGTAACCTACGGTAAGTTTATAAAAAATAATAACAAAAGTACTAAATAACCGAAAGTAATGACGTAGACATACCATCGTCCCCGAGGACAGTCCTGAAGTAGCTCCGGTGCAAGCGGTGCGACAACTCGAGGAGCGATGCGTGGAAAACGCTCCCAGGCCCACATCTGTACTAACACCATGCAACCTGCAATCTGATGTGAATCGGCCTGACAACTGATGCAGAGAGATCTGTACAGATGTGCTAATACAGCGGATCCCCAACTGTATATAGCAGTCTGATCCAGATCCTCAAGTAATGGGAGGTACATCATGTGTACCAAAGCGGTGGAGTAGTCGACGCACAACATGCCTCCGAGCAGCCGCAAAATGTATGCACGTGTGTGCTGAAGAAGCGTCTCCTCGTCTGCATCATCTGGAATGACGTCGAAATGCTGATCGAGCCACCTCATTCGCAAGCGCGAACCCTAGAGGACACCCCGTGCGCCGATGACGTCAATGCCTAGCAGCCTCTGTATGACTGCAACCCAATCGCCGGTACTGGCCCCCGTAACTGCATCTCCATGGATAGGTAACCCCAGCATGTAGGCGACGTCCTCTAATGTAATAGTCATCTCCCCCTCTGGGAGATGAAATGTGTGTGTCTCTGGCCGCCATCTCTCAACCAATGCAACTATCAAATGATGGTCGATGGTCTTGAAGTCACACATAGCGACTCCATAAAAGCCTGCACGTCTAAGGTATGGACAAATAGCTGCCGGCGGTGCCTCATGATGGAAACGGTGCGCTCTCTGAACATGAAGATGTCTAACAGGTCGTCGCGCCAACACATCGCGCGACACGTGCGTCTCCTGGCAAGATAAAAGTGGCTGCTCCATCTGAATGTGCAAACAATAAAACATTAATTTCATGTAAGTTATGACTTTTATCATGTAAGATATGTAATTTAGCATATAATTTTGAAAGAAGCATAAACACATTGGGGGGTTAATTTTGAAAAGTGATGGTTTAATAGTGCATCATTGACTTTGGTAAAAATGAGGGCTGTCCACATTTAATGAAACTGAATTGGGGGGTTAATATGGATGTAGAAAGCTGTGGTGGTGTGACATTTCATTTTTTTGAAAAACTACTTCTATAGGAGTTACTGAAGTTGGTTGAATGGGTGGAAGGGGTGGGCCTGGGGGTTGATGTTTCCTTGTCATCCCCATTATCCTTCAAAATGGATTGGAATCTTGCTATTGGGTACTTACACTATTTGTATCATTCTTACGTTAAGGGGTATTTCAGTGAACATGAGATTAGTAGTTTTTCTTGCAAAATGATGATTTTATATGTTCATGGTAATGTGCATATTCAAAGGAATGAGGTTTTACTTCCCCATAAAGTAAACAAATTGGTTGAAGTTTTTGACATTAATCCATGGATGACATAAGGCTATGTGAAACTTATGGTGGATTATCTCCAGCCTGAAAATTTTGAAGAAACATGCACATCTAGTGGGGAACTGACACATTTCATCTAAAGGTTTGTCATAACATTGCACATTTCTAGAATCTCTCTTCCTGATGGTATAATACCTCCCTTCAAATGGTTTTGTTTTCTTATACAGGTACATTCCTTTTTTTTGAGTTGGTGTTGTTTGTTTAAAGCTACTCATGTAATGTTGATCGTTCGACAAAAAATGTCACGTGAAATCGTGGTACATTTTCCAAAAATTACCCTATTTACAAGTAAGACAAATATGATTAAAAATGGTGAAATGATAAAAATAATTACATGTACAAAGTTTTACAGTAACTGATAGAGTACATGATTCATTTTAACCATTAGATGATTGCCCTATGTGTCTAGGGCAACGTGTCTTCGTATGACCTTCCTGGCGGCATATGCTGCACCACCGTCCAGCTGGATGTTCACTAGGCCAATCCATCTCATTCCGAATACGAGTCGACTTTGGCCTCCCTTTAGGTCGAAGTCTATTGCTGTTCGGTAGAAGCGTGGGTGCGCCACCAGGCAGCTGAAAATTCTGATATTCCCCGATTGGCATCCACGGAGTATTGTAGCAGGAGTTGATGCTCTCGAGTTGATAAGCTGGATCAACGAACTGCTCCCATGATACGTGTACGTAAGCACATGCAGCAATCACATGGCCGCAGGGATATCTCAGTGCCTGAAAGTTTCCACAATCACAGTAACGCTTCTCCAATAAAACAACTCGCACACGACCATTGCTACATGCCATAGCATCACCGGGCTCAGCGACCTCAAATCGTTGCTCTGGACGATTAAATGCAGTTACACGGTAAGCTGCGGCCTCCTGAAGAACTGTATCTAGCTCGCGTTGGAAATGGTGTCCATAGCGCATCCCTCTGTTCAAGCCCTCTTCAGCTTGCTTTCCTCGTTCCAGAAAGTACTTTACACTACGATAGAAGGTCTCTTGTACCAACCCTGAAATTTATATTTACGACATTATACAAATATTATATTATAATAGTAACTCTTCTGAGTAACATATATTGAAATATTCGTATTTACCTGTGATAGGTAGTTTTCAAACACCATTGAAAACTCCATTTATACATTCTACGATGTTGGTCGTCATATGACCATATCTCCTCCCATCATCATATGCCAACGACCATTTCTGCTTTGGAATTTGCATCATGTAATCATACACTTCTGGATTCACTCTGTGGATATCTTGAAGACGCTCCTCCATCCTTTGTTGTTGAGGCTCATATGCTATCATACAAACAGTCATCTGAACAGTTATGAAAATAACTACGACAAAAACATTTTAAACAGAAAAGGATGTTCATACCAATTTTTAAGATTTCCTTTTTCATCGACTCATTCTTGAACTTCTTTCGCAAATTGCTGGCAATGTGTCGAATACAGTATCGATGATGGGCATATGGTGGTCTCCACGAAAGACCCTCAGACTGTATTGCCTCCTTGATTGCACGGTGGCAATCAGAAATAAGACAAATCCCTTCTGCATCCGTAACAAACTCTCGGAGACATGCCAGAAACCAACTCCATGATGAGAAGTTCTCTTTCTCCACAATTGAAAATGCTATAGGCAGAGGGGCTCGATTTCCATCTTGTGTGGCGGCAATCAATAAAGTTCCGGTATACTTTCCATACAGAAATGTGCCATCAATTTGTATGAACTTCTTGCAATGTCTAAAAGTCGCCACACATGGTAAAAATGTCCAAAATAATCTATCAAACACAACCATTGAGCGGTCAAGTTGGTTCTGTTGGTTAACATATTCAACTGTATGTAACCGATAGACTATTTGATTATTGTGGCGTAGAAGCTCCAACAGTTGTGGTAGAACTCGATAAGAGTCATCCCAATCACCATACACTTTCACAATAGCCTTTTGTCGTGCTGCCCATGCCTTCCAGTAAGAGATTCGATACCCAAAAAGATGTTTGATTCGCTCAATGACCAGAACCACAGGGACATCTTGACATGCTCTAATCATTTCAACAATAATAGTTGAAACAAACTCAACATCTAATGAAGAGTGTTCCTGTGCCAAGCTTGGGTTCACACATGTGTGTAGAGTAAATCTAGTGATGTGCCAGCTGTGAAAAGTGTTATCAATAATAGCTCGCAGACGCATTTGACAGTTCGATTCAGATTTGTCACAACAGATCAAATAATAAGATCTCTTTGACTCTTCTACAACATATGAGTAATGTCTTTCAATGTGATATTGTTTTATCACATTTTTCATTGCTTCTTTGCTCTCAAACTCTCTGCCAATATACAGAACATCGTTATCTGACACTCGATTTATGCCACCAATGATTCCTGGAAATTCTGAACTGGGAGTGATAACTGAATAATCAAATTATGGCAAGCGATTCATGCCTTCAGTCGACCAGGAAGCCAATAGTGGAGGATGGTTCAATGGTCGGTTGAACCTCGCATGAGTTGGTACAGACTGATCTTCCGCATGCTCTTCTTCTTCTTCAACTTCCTCTTCATCTTGTTCAAAATTGTCATCATCCTCAAATTCATCAACCAATGCATCTAAAGTATGTGGAGGACTATCCATTGAAACCGTGGCTGATGGAAATGATGGAATAACTACTGATGCTGATGGAACGTCTTGATGTGAAGGAGCATATGACATAGTTTCATGAATTTGAGATGGGTCAACTTCCAATGTCGATGGAACCTCCATTGTAGTTATAGTGACATACAACTCCATCATTTGATTCTCAGGTATATACTTAACTAATGAAAGTATATATTCCCAATCATCATCATCATTTACCAGATGGGTTAACTAATTACCTAATTATGGTTAACTAATTACCTAATTATGGTTAACTAATTACCTAATTATGGTTAACTAATTACCTAATTATGGTTAACTAATTACCTAATTATGGTTAACTAATTACCTAATTATGGTTAATTAATTACCTAATTATGATTACTTAATTAACTAATTATGCTTAATTAATTAACTAATTATGATTAATTAATTAAATAATTATGCTTAATTAATTAACTAATTATGATTAATTAATTAGCTAATTATGATTACTTAATTAGCTAATTATGATTACTTAATTAACTAATTATGATTGATTAATTAACTAATTAGGATTAATTAATTAGCAAGTGATGATTGATTAATTAGCAAGTAATGATTGATTAATAACCTAATTACAATTATTTAATTACCTAATTATGATTAATTAATTACCTAATTATGATTAATTAATTAACTAATTATGTTTCATTAATTACCTAATTATGATTAATTAATTAGCTAATTATGATTAATTAATAACCTATTATGTTTCATTAATTACCTAATTATGATTTATTAATTACCTAATTAGGATTAATTAATAACCTAATTATGATTAATTAATAACCTAATTAGGATTAATTAATAACCTAATTATGATTAATTAATAACCTAATTAGGATTAATTAATAATCTAATTATGATTAATTAATTACCTAATTATGATTAATTAATAACCTAATTATGATTAATTAATAACCTAATTATGATTAATTATTAACCTAATTATGATTAATTAATTAACTAATTATGATTAATTAATAACCTAATTAGGATTAATTAATAACCTAATTATGATTAATTAATTAACTACTAATGATTAATTAATTAACTAATTATGATTAATTAATTAGCTAATTATGATTAATTAATTACCTAATTATGATTACTTAATTAACTAATTATGCTTAATTAATTAACTAATTATGATTAATTAATTAGCTAATTATGATTACTTAATTAACTAATTATGATTAATTAATTAACTAATTAGGATTAACTAATTAGCTAATTATGATTACTTAATTAACTAATTATGATTAATTAATTAACTAATTAGGATTAATTAATTAGCAAGTGATGATTGATTAATTAGCAAGTGATGATTGATTAATTAGCAATTAATGATTGATTAATAACCTAATTACGATTATTTAATTACCTAATTATGATTAATTAATTACCTAATTATGATTAATTAATTAACTAATTATGTTTCATTAATTACCTAATTATGATTAATTAATTAGCTAATTATGATTAATTAATAACCTATTATGTTTCATTAATTACCTAATTAGGATTAATTAATTACCTAATTATGATTAATTAATAACCTAATTATGATTAATTAATAACCTAATTAGGATTAATTAATAACCTAATTATGATTAATTAATTACCTAATTATGATTAATTAATTAAATAATTATGATTAATTAATAACCTAATTAAGGTTAATTAATAACCTAATTATGATTAATTAATTAACTACTAATGATTAATTAATTAACTAATTATGATTAATTAATAACCTAATTATGATTAATTAATAACCTAATTATGATTAATTAATTTACTAATTATGATTAATTACTTAACTAATTATGATTAATTACTTAACTAATTATGATTAATTAATTTACTAATTATGATTAATTACTTAACTAATTATGATTAATTAATTAACTAATTACGATGATTAATTAATTAACTAATTACGATTAATTACTTAACTAATTATGATTAATTAATTAACTAATTATGATTAATTAATTAACTAGTTATGATTAATTAATTAATTGGTTATGATATTAACTAATTATGATTATTTAATTAACTAATTATGATTATTTATTACCTACTTACCATTAATTAATAACCTAATTATAATGAATTAATTAACTAATTATGATTCATTAATTAAATAATTATGATTAATTAATTTTCTAATTATGATTAATTAATTAGCTAATAATCATTAATTAATAATCTAATTACATTTAACTATTTACCTAATTATGATTAATTAATAACTTAATTATCATTGTTTAATCAACTAATTATGATTAATTATTTAACTAACTAATCATTTCTTTATCTAATTACATTTAAAAAAACCATACTATTTATAAAATACAAACATTATATACTAATTCTATAAATTAAACAACTAAATTATTAAACAAAACTATTAAATAAATTTAAAGAAAGATTTACCTCAAATTTGTGACGACATAGGTACACAGGCAGAGCAACCGAAGAGGCAAGGCTTCACCGCAACCGAAGAACGCAATAAAAAAGTTTGAGAGAGAGAGAGGGGAAGGGATATGGAGGGAGGAATGGGGGTGGGTGAGGTAGGAAGTGAGGAATGGGGTGGGGGGCGAGGGTCCTATTTATAGGATGGGGGGGGGGGGGGGGTTTCGGCACCACTTCAAGTGGCGCCGAATTGATTGGGAAGAAGGGTGCAGCGCCACTTCAAGTGGCGCTGCATGGTTTGCATTTATTTTTTCAGCGCCACTTCAAGTGGCGCTGCACTCTTCTTCCGCCAAATTGGTGGAGCGCCACTTGAAGTGGCGCTACAATTCCAAAACCCTTGAGCGCCACATGGTCTGGCGCTCAAGAGACCCACTTACCTAATTATTTAAACATTTGACCCATTAAAAAGAAAAAAAAACCCTCTAGGCAAAATTTGCCCAACCGATCATCTTCATTTGAAATTTTTTTGTTCATTAGACCAGATATAATAAAAAAATAAATTTTCTTTTGCATTTCTGGCATAGTATGATATGAGACGGAGAAAGTTACTCCGCCTATACTTTGAGCCTTGGGAAAAAGTTTGTTTTTTTCCCACACAGGATTATGGAACCCCCTTTAAATTGTATTGTATGAACACTTGGTTTGAAATTTATTAATTTATATTTTTACTATATGTGAGATTGATTATTTTCTTTTCCTTTTTTTTGGTTTCTTTGTCCCATTCATCTGTATGTATATTTTGTTTCATTTTAATTTCATTACTTGTTTTATTGTGCACTCATTGTTTATATATATATGTGTGTGTTTGTATATATATTAATTTTCATTGTCCATTTTAAAATATAAATATAAAAAATATATGTTGAAAAATGGGTTAAATGTCAATTGAACCATAATAAATTTGAAAACCAGAAATTTGTATGGATCATAGATGAAATGCATTGTTGGAAAAATGCGGAGCCAAATCCCAAAAGTTTCCAATTACATTAACGCATTGATATATTTGTGTGTGTGTGTGGCACATGATATTGTAATTAATGATCCAAATCAATCCCATCTTCCATGTCAAATGTAAATGTTAAGGGAATATTTTTTTAGCCATTTTTTTTAAAACGATGAAATACGTCTTAATCATTTTTGGAAAACCTTCAAGTGAAAAATGCAACAAGGGTATGCACATTGAAATCAAAAGTGATGTGTGCCATAAATTTGATTTTTTTTATCAGTTATCCATTTTAAATACCCCTAATTAATTTCATTTTTTGTTAATTTGAGAATCTGTACTTTAATTAATATAAACCCAATTATTGATTTTCAATGATGTATTCTTTTTTTTTGGAGATAATGAAAAAGCCTTACATTGATTTTGAAGAATATATTTTTTTTCTTTTCAAGAAAGGGAATTCTCATGTGTGTCTTGTCACGACCCATCCTCAGGGCCTGTGTCGTGACTACCCCAAGCTTTCCTTCCATAGGTCAGGGGCTGGCGACTAGCACCAAGGCGTAAATCCCGGAAAAAAGGGAAGACATTGCCTTTGTAAAGTAAACAACAAACACCACAGAGTAAGCAGACAAGAGTAAAAACTAAGTAAAAACTGGTACAACAGTAAGTGCGAAAAGGTAAGTGGGCCAGTATACAAACCCAAACTGAAAGTAAAGTAAAACTGGAAAAGGAAAACAACAACTGAAAAGTAAAGCCGCAATGTCGAGCTGTCCACTGGAAATCTCACCTAAACGGTGGGTACAGAAAGCCTCCACTGCTCCTCGGTTCCGCCGACCGCTCCAAGTACGTCCCGCCCAGTGGTCCACCTCTAGGTACCGTCCTGCTCCGCAAGCCTCAACCACGATCAGCGTTGTCCGTCGTCTGCAACCAACACAACGTAGTGCGGGCATAGCTCGTGCAGGGGTGAGTATAAGCTACTCAGTAGGGACCCCGAGACCCCCGATGGTCTCCCAGAATCCACAAAGGAAAGATACAATCACGAAGTAACATTTGTCCCTGCTTAAATATATGCCCATACATATACCTAAGTCATCAATTCTCGCTCGGCTCCAACATCAGAGCTCAAGTACAACCCAGTCCACACAGGAAGGCAAAACGTAAATCCACACAGGAAAGCAAAATGTAAACCCACACAGGATAGCATATCACATTCCACTTAGGAAGCAACACAAGATTCAGCTCACACAAGAATACTTCTTCGTAAAGCAAGATGATCAGATGTCGTCACTGATTCATCTTACTAGGACCCATGTAGGATACAAGTATTGTAGTCGTCGCCGTCGAACCCACAAAGGATTTCAGTACAATTGTCTTCATCGTCGAACCAACATAGGATTCCAGTACGATAGTCTTCATCGTCGAACCCACATAGGATTCCAGTACGATAGTCTTCATCGACAGTCGCAGTCATCTCTAGGGTTCCCGCACACAGCAAGCTCGCTCGGGAGGGGTCCGCTCCACGAGCCGAGAGGCTGATACATCAACTAACACATAGTCCAGAGTTGATGTATCCAAAAGTTCTGTATCGTCAACAGGAACTCAACGTCGCAGACGGCGCGTCAATCGGACGCCCGGTCTGACAATTATTGGCTTTTTCGTCTCAGGGGCCCGGTTGGTTTTTAAGACAAAACCAACCCGACTATACTCCACCTGCGTCCAAACCTCGAGCGGAGTATGCCAAAAGATCCGTCTCACCTAGAGGAATTCAACAAAGTCGACGGCACGTCAATCGGACGTCCGAAGCTCAAGATATGAATGTTTCCGCTCCGAGGGCCCGATTGGTTTCGTGTACGAACCAACCCGGCCGAACGAAAAGTATTCCAAAACCTTGAGTGTGATATACCGAAACGACCGTCTCGATCCAAGTATCGCATCGCCGCTAACAGCGCGTCGTTCGAAGGCCCGTAGCTCAAGTTATGAGAAAAAGACCAAAATGGTCCGAAAACGGGGGGTCTAGGCCCGGACCGACCCGACCCGGCCGGAGTGGCCCGGCCCGGCCTAGGCGCGACCCGGCCCGAACCGGCGGGTCGGCTCGGCTCGGCTCGGTCGAGCGGCCAAGCGAGGGAAAACCGGGGGTGGGAGCGCGCTGCCCCCGCGTGAGAACGCCGCAGCCCCGCGTGAGGCCGCCCTTGGTCAGCGGACGCGGCAGGGCCGCGTCCCGTGTCTCGCCGGACCCGCGCGGTCGTGGGTTTGTCGGCCGTCGCCGTCGCGGCTGAAGGCGCAGTGGCTCCGTCCGGCGGCGCGCCAAGGCGCCGCTGGCGACCCGCGCCGCCGGTGGAGTCCGCAGGCCACCGGAGTTGCTCCGGTGGTCCGATTCCATTTCCGTCTGCGCCGTAGCTCAACCCGGGTCCCGTTCTTCACGACGGACGACGACAAAACGGGCCGCAGTGATGATTTGTTGATTCCGCAGTGAATAACGGGACCCGGGTTGAGCTACGGCGCAGATGGAAATGGAATCGGACCACCGGAGCAACTCCGGTGGCCCGCAGACTCCACCGGCGGCGCCGGTCGCCGGCGGCCGACAGACCTGCGACCGCGCGGGTCCGGCGAGACACGGGACGCGGCCCTACCGCGTCCGCTGACCAAGGGCGGCCCCACGCGGGGCCGCGGCGTTCTCACGCGGGGGCAGCGCGCCCCGCCCCCGGTTTTCCCTCGCTCGGCCGCTCGGCCGAGCCGAGCCGAGCCGACCCGCCGGTTCGGGCCGGGTCGCGCCCAGGCCAGGCCGGGCCACTCCGGCCGGGCCGGTCCGGGTCGAACCCGGACCCGGGTTGGGTCGACCCAGTTCGGGCCGACCCGGGGGGGGGGGGGGGAGGTCGGGCCGGGTCGGGCCCAGACCCCCCCGTTTTCGGACCTTTTTGGTCTTTTGCTCATATCTTGAGCTACGGGCCTCCGAACGATGCACCGTCTGCGGCGATGCGATCCTTGGATCGAGACGGTCGTTTCGGTATATCAGACTCAAGGTTTTGGAATATTTTGGGTTCGGCCGGGTTGGTTCATACACGAAACCAACCAGGCCCTCAGAGCGGAAACACTTATATCTTGAGCTTCAGGCGTCCGATTGATGTGCCGTCGACTTTGTTGAATTCCTCTAGGTGAGACGGATCTTTCGGCATACTCCGCCCGAGGTTTGGACGCAGGTGGAGTACGGTCGGGTTGGTTTTGCCTTAAAAACCAACCGGGCCCCTCGAACGAAAAAGCCAATAACTCTCAGACCGGGCGTCCGATTGACGCGCCGTCTGCTACGTTGAGTTCCTGTTGACGATACAGAACTTTTGGATACATCAACTTTGGACTATGTGTCAGTTGATGTATCAGTCTCTCGGCTCGTGGAGCGGACCCTCCCTCCCGAGCTTGCTGTGTGCGGAAACCCTAGAGCTGGCTGCGACTGTCGATGAAGACTATCGTAGTGGAATCCTATGTGGGTTCAACGATGAAGACTATCGTAGTGAAATCCTATGTGGGTTCGACGATGAAGACTATCGTACTGGAATCCTATGTGGGTTCGATGATGAAGACTATCGTACTGGAATCCTATGTGTGTTCGACGATGAAGACTATCGTACTGGAATCCTATGTGGGTTTGACGATGAAGACTATCATACTGGAATCCTATGTGGGTCGACGATGAAGACTATCGTACTGGAATCCTATGTGGGTTCAACGATGAAGACTATCGTACTGGAATCCTATGTGGGTTCGACGATGAAGACTATCGTACTGGAATCCTATGTGGGTTTGACGATGAAGACAATTGTACTGAAATCCTTTGTGGGTTCGGCGGTGACGACTACAATACTTGTATCCTACGTGGGTCCCAGTAAGATGAATCAATGACGACATCTGATCATCTTTCTTTACGAAGAAGTATTTCTGTGTGAGATGAATCCTGTGTTGCTTCCTAAGTGGAATTTGATATGCTATCCTGTGTGGGTTTATGTTTTGCTTTCCTGTGTGGATTTACATTTTGCCTTCCTGTGTGGACTGGGTTGTACTTGAGCTCGAATGTTGGAGCCGAGCGAGAATTGATGACTTAGGTATATGTATGGGCATATACCTAAGTAGGGACGAATGTTACTTTGTGATTGTATCTTTCCTTTGTGGATTATCCTTTGTGGATTCTGGGAGACCATCGGGGGGTCTCGGGGTCCCTACTAAGTAGCTTATACTCACCCCTGCACGGGCTATGCCCGCACTACGTTGTGTTGGTTGCAGACGATGGACAACGCTGATTGTGGTTGAGGCTTGCGGAGCAGGACAGTACCTGGAGGTGGACCACTGGGCGGGACGTACTTGAAGCGGTCGGCGGAACCGAGGAGCAGTGGAGGCTTTCTGTACCCACCCTTCAGGTGGGATTTCCAGTGGTCAGCTCGACGTTGCAGCTTTACTTTTCAGTTGCTGTTTTCCCTTTCCAGTTGTACTTTAATTTCAGTTTGGGTTTGTATACTGGCCCACTTACCTTTCCGCACTTACTGTTGTACCAGTTTTTACTTAGTGTTTACTTCTGTCTGCTTACTCTGTGGTGTTTTTTGTTTACTTTACAAAGGCAATGCCTTCCCTTTTTTCCAGGATTTACGCCTTGGTGCTAGTCGCCAGCCCCTAGCCTATGGAAGGTGGGATTGGGGTAGTCACGGCACGGGCCCTGAGGACGAGTCGTGACATGCCTTTTTCGAACCCTCCACACATGGTAATCCCCCTCTCCCACGAAGAGGTCAGTACCCTTAGGTAGAGCCCCAGCCGGGGAAGGAGCCATTGCCAGCCGAGATGGCAGAGTGCCCCGGAGGGTGACAGCCCGATTGGCGATGGTTCGTCAAAGCAATCCGTCAGCACATTGGGTCACACCTCATTTTGCCCGCCCATTTGAGACCGAGCGACCCAGCAAGACGGGTTGATCCAGGGGGAGAAACTCGCCCCGAAAGCGGACTCCTGAGATTCGAATCTTGAACCTCCCAAAGAATGGCGTTGTTGTACCACTCTCCTTCACCACCACGCCACCACTGAAGTGGCTTTTGAAGAATATTGAAATCGAAATAGATTTCTATTTTAAATTGTGAAGTTTGGATTTGTTAATTCAATTTGGATTTAAATTATTAAAGGGGTTTGTTTTTTTAGTTTTAATTCAATCATTCATTATTTTTGAATTAAATGAAATCCATAAATTGAAATTGAAATTATTCTAAAAAAATTGATTTTATTTGTGAAATGGATATCATGAATTTTTTAGTGATTTTGAATTGGTTAATTTTAATGAATTTGAAATGATTTTAGACTTAATTGTTCGAAGGTTGAAATTCTGATTTTTAAATGCTTTATCATTCAGTTTTTTAAGATCTGTTTAAAAAAATAACTACGCTTACATATTTTTATTGTTTTGTGTAGTTAAATCTGAAATTTTCCAAAGTGATTGTCTATCCCAACACCAAAAATATGGCAAATGCAATGATCGACTGCAAGTCTCCAATCGACCGCATGAAGTAATTTTCAAATTGATGCGGATGATGTTTTGGAAAACTGCTAGATCGACCGCAAGTGTGAAAATTGACTATGAGTGTAAAATTTGGCTAAGACATTTAGGCGTAGCACAACAAAACCAAGAAACTGCATGGCATATTCCTCTTCACAATTGACTACAAATGAAAAAAATCAAATGGATGAGATCAACCGTGTGGAATCCAATCGACCACACGACATATTTTCCATGGACCGCGCCACCCTCTTGCACCGATGGAGATCTGAACCAAAGCTCGCAAGGGGGATGGAACCGGACCAATTGCCAATGACTTAACTCTGAAGAAGATGACCATTGACCAAGCTTGAAGAAGAGCTGCACCTAGATCTTGAATAGAAAGTCAAATCCCATGCCGCTTGAAGATGCTAACTGATGATAAACAACCGATGATCGCCGCTCGTGGAAGCCAAAGAAGCTTCTAGTGCCGCATCTGACCGAAGAAGACAGGATCCCCCGAGCTAACCATTGAAGAGGATGAAGTCGTGCCGCCTATTCCGATGACATCGAACTGAGCTATGAAAGATCCCGAACCAACCACATCTATAGAAACAGTGGTTAGGAAAATCGAAGAAATCATATTGAAGTAGGAAGAAGAACCGTCATTGTGGATTACCGGAGAAAACCAAATATCGCATTGCCCTAGCCGAGCCACCATTGACAACCTGAGCTCACTGAAGATCTAAACAACCAACACCCTAAGAACCCCGAATCTCGAATCAACCGGAGAACCATGGATGAAGAACAAATGGGTCAAATCGCCCCCTGATTTGAACGATGAGGAAGAGCCGAGCCTCCACCGAAGCGTACCGATGAAGAATCTTGAAGTCGTGCTTGTGCTCGATCGACGTTGAAGTAAAACCCCAAAACCCGAGCGCGTTTTCCAGTTGAAGCTGAACCAAGATTGAGGAGCTTGCATGATTTAAATTGAACGAAGAAACCCAGGCCCAAGCCCAACACCCGAGCCACAAGTTGTTGAAATTCATAGTACCATTAGCCGATCTGGGAGAAAGGGATACTGGTGCTGAGGCTGAATGAAAATATATAAAATGCTTGTCTAGTTCGTTCCCAGTGCAGGTGAAGATCAGAGGAGGCCTTTGCACGCCCTCAAAAAATAAATTTTGTTTTTCATTTATGACAAAACGTGAGACGGAGCAAGTTATATTTTGAACAAAATTTGTCTAAATGAGTGACTCTACATAGAAAACCGTGTGCATGAGTTTTCATTCCTCTGAAAATTATTTTAAAAATTATGAACCCCTAGATTAGGTTGCTAATCACTCCATTCAAATCTAACACATTTTGTTCATTCTTAGAGGCTACAAAGAGGTGATTTTGGCCCATCCAAACCCCTTTTCTTGGTGGATCGAAGCATCGTTGATTTCGTTCGACCTCCTCCGGGTAAGTGGATCTCCTCTCATGTAGTTTCTTATGATCTTTCTTTCTGTCCTCCTTAGAGAGTGATGGATCATCACGTCATTGATGGATCTATACTCCTATTTGTTGGACCATGATTCTAGGTTGCGTTTCTAGATCACTTCCGCCTTGTTCTTCATTGGCGATCCCGTTGCAGGTGTTGTCCTTGACCGTGGGGTAAAAGGTATGTGGTTCCATAAGACTTTTTCATTCAATTGAAACCCTATATTTCTTGATTGATTGGAAAAGAGTTTTTAAATGATTTAAAAACATGTATTTGAGATGATTTTATCTTTGATTGGAAATGATCATGGAAATTTAGAAAAAGACCCCAATTCCAATAGAATTGGAATTGTGGGATGTATTTATGAAAATAAATAGGTTGATTTTGGAATTGTTTTGATGAAATGATTTGATGTTGATTTTGAAAAAATGGGTTTAATTGAAAGATGATTTGAAATGACATGAAATGATGAAAACCTAGGATTTGGTTTTGAAATGAAAAAGGCATGTTGAATACTGAAACTAGGAAATTGTATTTTGAAATGCTTTGAAATGATTGATTGCTAATTTGATTGATTGATTGATTTATTGAAGCACATGGGTGCCTGAGTATTTAGTATGTGGCTAGGAAAAACACACTAGGATCTTGATCCCTTAACACTGGATTTATGATAACAACACTAACTAATCTAAGTCGACTCAAGATGCTCATGATGAGTTCCCCTATTGGGATTGCCTGTAATGGGTTTCCATATCAGGGTTTTGATTGTGTATACACACTGTTTATGAGTCGTGATCACTGATGAGATGTGTGAGGATCCTTTAGATAGTAACTAACGCATCTTAGGGCATTTGACCATGGTGCTACGAGTTATTTGATTTGATATGCATGCCGCCACAACTACAAAAGCGGGTTTTCGTAGTGCCACCCTTTAACAACGCTAAAAAAGCATCGATAAAGGGGACACCTTTATCAGTGCTAAAAAACGCTGATAAAGGGTACTTTTAACTGCACTAAAAAAAGTGATGTTAAAAGTATCCCTTTATCAGCACTTTTGTTAGCACTAATAAAGGTCCCTGTTTATCAGCGCTTTTTTTAGCCCTGTTAAAGGGCCCACTTTTATCAACGTTTTTTTATTAGCACTGATAAAGAGAGTTCTTTATCAATGTTTTTTACCAGCGCTATTAAAGGGTATATTTCAAAAAAACATTAAAAATAATATATTAATATATAAATATATAAATATATAAATATATAAATATATAAATATATAAATATATAAATATATAAATATATAAATATATAAATATATAAATATATTTATATTGATATAAATATAATATATATTTTTTAAATAATTTTTAGATAAGTATAAATTGACATTTACATTTAATATATAAGAAATTTAGTGAAAATGTCTTAAAAATATTTTAAAAAATATTATTAATTCACAATTTGATAATTATCATCAAATAATAATCATTTAATAACAATTTTAAGACCCAAAAATTCAAAAAATTAGTAAAAGATCTAAAATAAGTTGAAAACGTAACTCAAATTTCAAATGGCCATAACTTTTGATCCGGGTGTCCATTTGAGCTTTACCTGTAACGACCCAATGTTTGATCAATGAAAATTCCCTTCTTATAATTATATCATATAATGACATGAAATCATAACACAATGAACTACTAAGTACTATGTGACCTTTAAACATAATATCGTCACTTCTATGATTTGATTTTCGAAAATCTGACATACACAGTTGCAATCAGTAATATGTTTGGAGTCCGATAAGACAAACTTAATTTTTGGTGAATAGTAACTGACCCATATGAATAGTAACATACCCTTATGAATAGTAATATGACCCTTATGAATAGTAAATCGTCCAAAATAATAGTAACCGCACCTTTGAACGTATAAATAAAATTTTGGCATCTTATAAGTGATAATATGACACTAGTAAAAGTATTGGTATTTTTGTAAGTCATGAATAATTAATTATTTTTAATTAATTAATTTAAAAGAAAATGTATTTTACTAAAAGGTGTTTATAAATTAATAATTTTATGTCTTCTGGTTTTAAGATAATTTTATAAGACCTTATATGTAATTTTTGAAAGCATTATAAAATCAGCTATAGTTTTAAAATCCTTATTTTTCAAGTAAATTATGATTTTAATTAAAAATTAAATTAATCGTATTTAGAAAAATTATTTTTGAAAAATGGATTTCATTTTTTGATTCTACACGTTAAAAAATGGTTAGGGTGATTTTTTTGGATTTTTCTAAAATACTTGATTTTTTGGTGAATAGTAAAATATTATAATTTACGATAAATTCTAAGTAAACTAAATTTTGCATCATTCTTGAGTCATGGATGATGTAAATGGAAATTGGTTCAAAATCACATGCACATATTACTGTTTTTGGTCACAAGAATCATCATTATTACTTGTCTTATGAAAAAAATAATAAACTAATGATTAAAATATTAAAAAAACCCTTCCCCCCTCCACTATAAAAACCACCCACACTCTCCTCCTCTCTTCACTCCTCTCAAGCCTCATGCCTTCCCTAAATTATTCCCAAATCTCTCCCCAATCTCATCCCTCATGTCCAACAGCCCTTGGTCTCCTCAAAAACCAAATCCTCCCACCTTAAGAGGCTCTAAAGGAAGATCAACTCAAGAGGTAAATTTCTCTTTTCAATTCTTTTACTTTCTTTTCAAGTTCCTTTGTATTATTTTCCATCCTTATCTCTCCTCATCCAAATGTTATGAAAAATCCAGTACCTTATCTGTACTGGTATGTTATGATACCAAAATAAGTAATTATCTTTTCTCCTTTACCCTTCTTTTATATTAGTAGTAAAAATGCCATCCAAGATTTGTTAATTTACCACATTCAATGACGATGAGTTTTCAATTTTCGTTACCACCTTCAATTCTGGTCATGAAACCATTTTCATGGTTGAACCATACCATAATATATGTATTATGTCTCATATATTATTTTTGAATCTTTTTGTACACATGGTTTTGATTTGTAAAACAAAATGTTTTCTTTGTGATAAAAAACCGCCAATTAACCGATAAGGTTATCACTAAAGTTTTACATAATGATTCATCTTCACTCTAAGAAACCAAATGAAATTTACAACCATGTAACCTTATGGATGTTCAATAATAAAATATAACTCCAATTATGGACAACCATCCTCATTTTACATGATTATCCATTCATGTATATAAGAAAACCGAACATTAAACAAACGGACCCAAACAATGAAATTGAACCTCATATCCAATCAAAAACGTTATGAATGAACTTAAAAGGGTTATAATAAATCAATTAAATTTAAAATAGGTTATGGAATTATTAATTAATGAACCTAATTTGATTATTCATGTCATTAATATCAAATGGAGAACACCATCTTACTTAAGGTAAGGGATCCTCTATTTCACTTTTATTCAAGAATGTCCTCAATGTTATGCCCTTTTATGTGTAATAATTAATGACGGGGTATGATTTCACACCTTACCCATACTTCCCTCATGATTTATAATTGATTATAAATCCCTTTCTATCTAATTAAACCCTCTTAAGTACACCTGATACCATGTTGATAATCCGTAAGGGATTCCACCCGAACCTCCTTTCTTCCTCCGAGTTGCCTAATCTTTCTTTTACCAAAATGAAGTTATCTTATATTTTTATGTGAATCTTCTAAATTCTGTGTACATGTACCAAATTAATTTATCAAGACCCTTTCATCATTCTCTTTTGGGGGATATACATGTTTTTAAGTGATTCCCTCCTCAATACTTCATGATAAGCAAACCTGTTTTGAGGGAACTTCCCGAATTCTTACCCAATTTCAAGTGTACTCTATATTCTGTTTTAAGCCACCATTGTATTTATAAAATAAGCCTTTTTATTATGGAAACCTTTTTGGTTCACTTCTGGTTTTATATAAAGGATTTTTCCCTTTTCTATTTTAAAGGCTCTATAATATTTTCCTTAAAACCGCACAAAATGTTTTAATGCTAAAATTTCATAAATATTTTTCTTACATGTTGTCACTTCTACTTAACATCACTTACCATGATGCCACTACTACAAACACAACCTTTATTAGCACTAAAAATGGCCTTTATCAGCGCTAGAAAAGCGCTGATAAAGCCAGCGTAGATAAAGGTGGGGGTCCCCTTTATCAGCGCTCCGAAAAGCACTGATATAGGACCCATTTATCAGCGCTAAAAAAATCGCTGATAAAAGGGGTCTTTTATCAGCGCTAAAAAAAGCACTGATAAAAGTACCCCTTTATCATCGCTTCCTTTATCAGCGCTTTCGTTTTAGCGCTGATAAAGGACCCTTTTATCAGCGCTTTTAAAAAAGCGCTGATAAAAGTTAAAAAAAATTAAAAAAATTTACAAAAATTTAAAAAAAATTTAAAAAAAATAAAAAATACTGCCAATCGGGGGGGGGGCTTTTATAGCGCTTGAACCCCCCTTTTTACAGCGCTTTTCGGCCCCTATACAACACCCCACGCACCCCACGCACACCTCTCCACCCTTTAATAACACTTGCTCCAATATTCCCCATGCACGCACACCCCTGCCTCCACTAGGATTTGAACTCGAGACCTCCCCCCTGCACGCCTAAGCCCTTACCACTACTCTATTTTGATTTTATTTTCAATTCATGATATCTCTCTCTATATATATTTATATATTTAGTTATATTTATTCGTATAGTAATATATATTTATATTAATATATATATAGTTATATTATAATATATATATATATAGTTATATTATAATATATATATATAGTTATATTATAATATATATAGTAATATTAATATATATATATATAGTGGTATTAATATATATCTATATATATATATATTTAGTTATATTTATTCGTATAGTAATATATATTTAGTTATATTAACATATATATAGTTATATTAACATATATATATAGTTATATTAACATATATATAGTTATATGAATATATATTTATATAGTTATATTAATATATATATAGTGATATTAATATATATATTTATGGTGATATTAATATATATATTTATAGTAATACTAATATATATATATATATGTAGTTATATTAATATATATAGTTATTAGATTAATATATATATAGTTAGATTAATATATATATATAGTTAGATTAATATATATATATAGTTAGATTAATATATATATATAGTTAGATTAATATATAGGTATATAAATATTCATATATTGGTATTTTAAATAAAATGGATATTAGTTATTATTTAGATAAAGCTAATATATTTTATATGTAAATATGTTTAATTATTTATTTAAAAAATTTAATTTTTAGGTGCGAATATATAAAAAATATGTACATATAGTTATATATTTGATTATAAATAGCAGTTCATTATAAAGAAGGATGAAATTTCAAAGACATAATATCAATATGAATGTAATACCTTGGAATAAATTTATTCCCCGCCAAGAAAAGCCAATAATACCCCCTTAAACGAGTTTGAAAATCCGCAAAATGTTAAAAAATATGGGTACCCCGACAAAAAACTCAGTTTTAGAGGCCTTCTGGGCCTCTTTTGGCCTCGAAAAATGCTTTACCGGGGCTCTCCCCAAATCATAGCGACGTAGAGATCGTCACAGGATTCGATTTGATATGTGGTAGAGCTCAAACGGACACCCAGATCAAAAGTTATGGCCGTTTGAAGTTTGAGTTGCGTTTTCAACATATTTTGGATCTTTTTTTTTAATTTTTTTAATTTTTTTAGTCCTCAAATTTTTATTAAATGACTATTACTCCATAATGATTATCAAAATATTAATTAAAAATATTTTTTTAATTTTTTAAGAAGTCATTTTCACTAAATATCTTATATATTAAGTATAATAAGTGTAAATGTACATTTATAATTATCTAAAATATATTTAAAAATTATATATTATATTTATATATCAATATAACTATATTTTTATATTAATATATTAATATATTTTTAAATTTTTTTTGAAGCCGACCCTTTATCAGCGCTAAAAAAAGCGCTGATAAAGGCCCCCCTTTATCAGCGCTACTAAACAAGCCCTGATAAAGGGACCCCCCTTTATCAGCGCATTTTCGTTAGCGCTGATAAAGGGGGGCTCTGTGAAAAACTATTTTTGTGGTAGTGTACATACCTATTTTACCTTATGAATGACTGTATATCTTAGTTTCTTTCTTTCATGGACACTTTTATGAGACAACCATTTGTTATGCTTTATGACATGATTGTGGTACCCAACTCTTTCTATGGGTAAACCTTATGTTTATATATGACTGATTATGTATGATTCTTTATGTGAAAAACATATTCATGATAAGTTAATATGGATGTACCTATATAGTTCTCCAATTCATTGGGTAAAGTTGAGTCTCATGAGACGTTATGTATGACGATCTTGGTGGTTAGCCTTGGCTTGTGCTACCATGTGCAACGGTCTTGGAGGTTAGCCTTGACTCATGCCAAATTCATGTTTTATATTATTTCCACCTTACTATGACTCCATGTTTATATGATTCCATGTTTATATGTTATGGTTCCATATGTTACATGCCTTTTTATATCATCATGTCATGCCTTCTATCCTATATGCTAATGCTTTGTTCTTATGTTTATTCCCTTACTGGGCTATTTAGCTCATCCCTTTATTCATGTGTTCCCTAGGGTTACCTATACTGATGTTTGATCACAATGAAAGTTAGGAGCTCATTTTTAAGATTAAATAAATAAATGTTTAATTTAGTTCCATGTTTTCAGTTTTATGTACCTAGTCTTCCAAGACACTAGACTTTACGATCCTTGACTTGTAATCTGATGTATAATTATACTTAAAATCATGTAATGTTATATGTAAAAGGCTAGGGACACTATAGTTGGTATCAGAGGGTGGTCTAGTTATTTTTGGATATTAGGAATAGAGAACTTTATTAAGAACCTTATGTTTGAGACTAAGTATAAGAAAACACCCCTAAATTTTGGTAAATATAGAGTAAGTGGTTTATCAAGAAAATACATACTTGTATGGATACAAATAGGTATAGGTGGATCTGGAACATATGTATCTAGGGGTAAAACATGGAAACACCACTTTGATCTAGACTCGAATGGGAATTAGTGTATGGCAATGAGCCTTTCTGCACTCTTGGTTTGACACTCTCAAGGGATATGCTTTGGTAAATTCATGATCTTGGTACAAACCATTATTAAGGAAATGTAAAAAAGATCCCATAATAATATAAGTTAAGAAATAGATCAGAACAACCTAGATTGAAACCTAGGGAATCACAAGTTAGGATATACTTCTTCTTTACAAGTTTATCCTTTTATGTTCAAAGTTTCCTTTTTATGCTTAATAGATAAGTATTAAAGCCCTCTAATTGTACGTTCTTTTTCTTAGTTAATAGAGGGAAACCGAATAACACGTGCAAACAATCAATGTGATATGGAATGTGAAGATTTCCCTAATGATATTCCAGATATGATGGTAACGGGTGCTCAAAACTTCATGATAATACTTATTCAGTAGGCTCAAGTTATGAATAATAGCTTGAATCATTTGGAACACCCTCCTCCTCTAAAGAAATAGAAAGTTGTCGTTGAATCCTTCATACAGAAAATGCCTCCCATGTTTAGTGGGTCTTCTGATCCCCTCCTCGAAGAAAAGTGGATTAACTCCATTAAAAAGATATTCTTTGTCCTCCAGTGCTCCTAAGAAGATAAATTCGTACTGACAGTATATCGTTTTGATGGGAAAGATGATCAGTGGTGGACACTAATAAAGAATACGAATCCACAGGAGGAAATTGATTCCATGGAATGAGAGGAATTCAAGAAAAATATTTTTCAATAAATATTTTCCCTAAACCCTCTGTCTCAAGATGGAAAGAGAGTTCCTCAGACTCAAGCAGTAGGAAGATGAGTCCATCGGGGCATATGAAGAAAAATTCAAAATTCTTGAATGGTACACATCTGTCTTTGTCTTGAACACCGAAAGTAAGGTGGATCACTTCTTTAGCAGACTAAAGCTGAGTCAATGAAAAGCGTTGGTGATTCAAGACTTTGACAGCTATGAGGATATTTTCTATTGTGCCCTTAAGGTCAAAATGGAGATCAGAGACTCTCAGTGGTATCATGGGACCAACGACAAAAAGAGGAAAATGGAATCTAATGTGGTTGGTTCTGTAAATAAATTCCATGATGAAAAGAAGCTCGACCATCCCATGTGTAAAAATTGTGGGAAGAAGCATCTTGGGAACTGTCTAAAGGGAACCATAAATTACTTCAAATGTGGAAAGTTGGGACATCTGGATAAAAAATGCCGATAGGATATAAATAATCCCGATAATGTGGAATAATAAAGTAAGGTTCAGATAAACACTCAGCCAATGGTGTAGTGTTACAACTACAAGGAACATGGGAATTATGCGAACAATTTCCCTAAGCCAAGGGTTGTCAGAGGAAATCATCAACAACCTCTAAGGTAATAAGGAAGAGCTTATGCTATCACTACTATCGAGGTAGAGTGAAACAACGATGCAGTGACAGGTATTATAGTTATTCATACAAGAATAGTGAACATACTATTTGATTCTGGTTCTACGCATTATTTCATATCTTTCAAGTTTAGTAGAACTATTCAAACACCACCTCAAAATTTGGAGGATATTTTATATGTGAGAATAATGAATGGGGAAATTATTTCATCCAAGATTAATAACACCTCCCCAATAATTTTTTTTGGAATGAACCTCCCATCAAATCTTATCATACTTCCTTTAGTGGAGTTCGATGTTATCTTGGGCATGGATTGACTATCTTTATACAAATCCAACATCAAATTTTGGGAAAGGGAGATCACTCTTCACATCCCAAAGCATCCTCCAATTATATAAAAGTGTAAGGAGGAAGTTGAATCTCCTATAGAATCATTGTCTCAAGTGTGGATATTAATTCCTTATGAGCAAGCATTTCTAGATCAAATGATTGAGACAAAGGAGTGAATATTGCTCAAAGATATTCTCATCATGAGGGATTAAACTGATGTATTCCCTGAAGAGTTTCATGGTATTCCTTTAGATTGAGAGGTTGAGTTCTCAATTTAACTTATTCCTAAATATATACCTATATCAAAGACACCTTATAGAATGGCCACTGAAGAGTTGGAGGAGCTGAAGAAGCAGTTATAGGAGAATCTGGAGAAGGGTCTTATATGTCTGAGTTCTTCACCATGGGGTGCGCCGATTACCTTCTTCAAGAAGAATGATGGATCAATATGCCTCTTTATTGACTATCGAGAGCTCAATAAAATCACGATAAATAACAAGTATCCCCTACCACAGATAGATGACTTGTTCGATCAGCTTTGTGGGGCCAGTTATTTCTCTAAGGCGGACCTTCGGTTGGGATATCACCAATTAGAGGTGAGGAAGGAAGATATTCCCAAGACTAATTTTCGAATGAGGTATGGAAACTATGAGTTCATAGTGATTCCCTTCAGACTCACTAATACTTCAGTAATTTTCATGGATTTAATGAATATAGTCTTTATAGATTACCTCGACAAATTTGTGGTATTCTTTATCGATGATATTCTGATATACTCTAAGAGCAAGGAGGAACATGAAGAGCATTTGAATACTGTGTTAAAAAACTTTGATAAAGGATAATATGTATGAAAAGTATAGTAAATGTGAGTTCTGGATGGAGGACGTATCATTCTTAGGGCATGTTATCACTATAAAAGGTATATCTGTGGACCCTTATAAGACGAAGGAAATTGAAGAGTGGCCCAGGACAACATCTGTAACGAAGATCCACAGCTTTCTGGGTCTAGCTAGGTATTATCAACGATTTGTGAAGAACTTATCACAATTTTAAAACCCAATGGACAAGATAACATGGAAGGGAGTGAAGTTCGTCTATACTCAAGAATGTGAAGATTGTTTTAAGGAGTTGAAAAAGAGGCTCATCATTGCGCCAATACTCACACTCCCAATAAGTAGATAACTCTTTTTGGTGTACAATGATGATTAAAAGAATGGATTAGGTTGTGTAATGATGAAAAATTATAAATTTATATCTTATGCCTCAAGGTAGCTGAAAATCTATGATAAAAACTATCCTACACATGATCTAGAGTTGGTAGTTGTGATCTTTGCGTTAAAAATCTGGTGGCATTATCTCTATGGGGAGAAGTGTGAGATATATACTAATCACAAGAGTCTCAAATATATATTCAAAGAAAGATAGATTAATATGCACCAATGAAGATGTATAGATCTCATCAAGGATTATAACTCCTCAATCCATTACCATCTCGGTAAGGCAAACAAGGTGGCAGATGCTCTTAGTAGAAAGGATCCTGCATCTTTATCAATGATGAGAATTTAAAAGGATCCAATCATCTTATATTTTAAGAGGATGTACATGGGAATCATTAAGGGAGGAACATCATCAATCCTTTCTCAAATTATTTCTCAACCATCCCTAATAGAGGAAAGAAAGGATGATCAAAGAAAATATTTGGAAATTCAGAAAAGGGTGGAAGCCATTAGAAATGAGAAATCCTATGAGTTAAAGATTGATGGAGAAGGAGTTGTAAGATTTGGGTCATGATTATGTGTACCATATTATCCACAAATAAAGAAGGATAATTTTAATGACACACATATCTCAACCTTCTCTATTCACCTAGGGAGAACAAAGATGTATCGAGAACTACGAGAGAAATTTTGGTGGGACAATATGAAGAAAGAGATTGCTGAGTATACATCAAAGTGCCTGATATGTCAACAATTGAATGATGAAAGGAAAAAGTCTAATGGGGAGATACAACCACTACCCATACCAACATGGAAGTAAGATAAAATCACCATGGACTTTTTCACTGGACTTCCAAAGGCATCTAGAGGAAACAATTCTATATGGGTCATTATGGATCATCTTATAAAGACAACTCACTTTATCAAAATTCGAGAGGACTTCTCATTGGACCAAATTTCATGGATATATATCAAAGAATTGGTAAGGATTCATGGATTACCACTATCTATTGTATCCGATCGAGATTCGAGATTCACTTCAAAGTTCTGGAAAAGTCTCCAACATGCTTTAAGCATTGAATCAAACTTTAGTACAACCTATCATCCTCAAACTGATGTCCAATCTGAGTGAACTATTCCGACACTATAAGATATGCTGATAAAATGTTCTATAGACTTTAAAGGAGGATGAGACCAACATCTTCCACTAGTCAAATTCTCCTACAACAATAGCTTCCACTCGAGCATCCAAATGACACTATAAGAAGCCCTTTATGGGAAAAGGTGAAGGACACTAGACTTTTGGGATGAAGTCAGTGAGCACAAGCTACTAGGACCTGAAATGGTCTAAGAAATAGTGGAGAAGGTGAGAAACATTCAACATCACATCAAGGTAACCCAAAGTTGAAAAAAGAGTTATGTAGACAATCATCGATGATACCTTGAGTTCAAATTTGGCGACATGGTATTTTTACGCATTTCTCCATGGATTAAGGTCATGAGTTTTGGGAAGAAAGGAAAGCTATGTCCTAGGTACATCAACCCCATTGAGATTCTTGATCGTGTCGGGGCTATGGCCTATCGACTAGCACTTACACCTACCATAGAAAAAATACATGATGTCTTTCATGTATCCCTCTTAAGGAAGTATATACCAGACCCTTCACATGTACTCTCTTCAAAGGTGGTATAGTTAGAGAATGATATTTCTTACAAGGATCATCCAGTGAAGATATTGGATCGTAGTGATAAAGTTATATGTAACAAGACTACCCACCTGGTCAAAGTACTGTGGTGGAACCATAAGTATAAAGAGAAAATATGGGAACTGGAGGAGGAAATGAATGAAAAGTACCTGCACCGATTTACGGATTATAATGCAAAACGAAATTTTGAGGGAAAAACTTCATAAGGGGGAAATAATGTAATGAACCAATGTTTTTGAAATTATCTTCTTAAAATTATATCATATAATCACATGAAATCACAAAACAATGAACTACTAAATACTATGTAACCTTTAAACATAATATTGTCACTTTAATGATTTGATTTCTAAAAATTTGACATACATGATTGCGATCAGTAAGATATTTGGAGTTCGATAAGACAAAATTAATTTTTGGTGAATAGTAATTGACCCTTATGAATAGTAACCTACCCTTATGAATAGTAATATGACCCTTGTTAGGTCCACTAGGATGAGTACCCTGAGAGGGGGGTGAATCAGGGTATGACTAATTCAAAATTAAAGCGAGTTCTGATCTTGTTTCACTGTTAAGCAAAACACTCTTCTCTCACTTTCCTGTTGCACAATATAAACAGAAGGTAAAGCATGCACATGACACAACAATTTTTACTTGGTTCACCGCTAAGGGCTATGTCCAAGGAGCATACGCCGACAAGTTTCTGTTCGTACCAAATTCCACTATTCTTCACTATATGTGGATTAAAAAGTTCGGGCACAATCACTCTGTCCCAGGCTCACTGCCTTTACAAGGTTTATGGTCAACTCACTGCTTTCCCAAGAGTCACTACCTGTTTCTCTCTCTCTGGATCACTACCGGTGGAGAGGATCACCTTCTTCCTCTCCCTTCGCTCACTTCTCTGGAAAGGATCCATGCTTCTCGCTCAAATTTACCCAAGATATGAAGGTAGAACGATCCTTGTAGTCTAGCTTGGGTTGTCGAATCCACAGAGGCCTAAGAAGTAAACTATAGACACGCACATTATAAGGAATGTTTTTGGCTATGAAGTGGCCAAAATGGGTTGATTTTAGATGGGTTTAAAGGATCACTAACAGATTTAAGTAAATTCAATTTAAAATAATGAGTTGATCCTAGGTTATCACTCGGGGTGGATTAGACATATTTCCTTTTCAATGATTTCAATTTCTTATATTTGAGATGGGTTCATTTAAGGAGATAAAAAAACATCATCACTTACTGGTTTAATGCCTACACCCTTTAATACTAATCACCTATACACTTGAAGGATCAAAGTTTTTATCACTTCAAGGTAAAGGTTCGTATTAGCATTTGAAGTGTGTGGCCTTAATTTCAACAAGGATGATGGAGTTTAAAAATCATCAAATAAAAATCTCAATTAAAGAAGTGATTATACATTAATGGGGTGATAAATAACATACAATCCACCCCCTTTCTACTCCCTTAGATCAACCCATAAGTGGGTTAGCCCTACATTTATTCTATGGTTTCAATGGAATCGGAAAGTAGACTCATGAGGGAGGACATGGAGAAGTAAAGAAAACAACAAAAATAAAATGATCATTCCACCGTTGTGTGAATAATTTCACAAGATTTGGTGTGAATAAATTCAAACCTTGAGGAAATGGTATCAAAGTGAGATGTAGAACAACAGAATAAGAGGATAAGAAGAAGTTTTATTAAGAAACTAAAGTTAATTGAACAACTTACAAGTGAAAGACAAATTTGAGACAACAAAATTGCAGCATAACATTACAATTGAACAAAGCACCAAATATCCCTCAATCCTCTAACACCACTACCTTAAATAAGAATTTTTGAGCCCTTGGGTCGAGCCTCCAATAGTCCAAGTATCCTCAATTAATTTTTGTAGGCCATAGGTGGGTGGAAAGTAAGGGATAGTTGATTTTTCTACCCTTGACCCGAGGTGGCACCCATCTTTCCTTCACCAAACAGACGTGCTTGGAAGACCTTCTAGATGGCCGACTAAGAGTGGGCCATAGAAGAATAAAATATAGATAAAGATGTCTTCTAACCGACTGTAAAATTTGGGACAATTTGGAGTTTTGGATTCCGATATATGATCATATTAGTGGGCTGTTTTTCTGGGCCGCAGAATTTGGCCCAGAATTTTATCTCTTACTTGGTCCGCCTAAATGAACACCATGGAGGCCAAATTAGCATTGGATCTTGAAGATTTATTTGTTCCTATACATGTATTATAGTATCTCACTAAATTTTGGATTCATTGGATTTGTAATGTGGGTCCCACATTCTCATCAGTGGGCTGGTGTCCAATCTGCCTTCTCTAGAATTGCTTCCTTTCATCACAAAATATCTCCATCTTATTCCATGAATTATCCATTGATCCCTGAATGAAACATGATAATATTTAAGTTTAGATCAATTTACCAAAATATAAAATTAAAATATGTATAATTACATTCCTTAAAATCAGATGAATCATTGGGTACTTCAAATGATGTTAAAAAATGTACCACATAATAGTGCATTTTAAGAAGGCATTACAATCATAATGTGAAATGATGTTCAAAGTGTAAAATGAACTAAAATGGTGTTTATGAATAATAAATAACATGAATATTATATATATTAACAATGAATATTAGCATCATTTAGTGGCTAATCACACCCCCAACTTGAGTTTTTCTAGTCCCGAGCAAAATATATCTCTACAATATGAAATTCGAATTCCCTTTTCCAAAAACATTTTAATACACAATGATCACCAGAAACCCTTATACCAAAAAATCATGAAACCCATCAAAATATTTTAATACAAGATAGTTTCATAAGAAGATCCAAATCCCAAGCCTATTCCTTTGTTCAAATTCATTGTCATATTTCATCCAATATCAATTAAGTATGAGGATGTGTTGTGCATCACGATAGACATGGGGGTTCATTTTTATTCAAGGGGGGAATGATGGAAGTACTAGGTGGAATTAAATTTCAATATTAAGATGATTATTCATTTTTTTATTGTATTATTTCTTTTTTGTTTTTTTGTTTTTTGTTTTTTTTGCAATTTTGCCATGGTAATTGAAGTTTCACTCAAAAGAGTCAACCCCTGTAGCGAGACTTTGCCGATGACTCCCAGGCTCAAAGACCTTAGGGAAACAAGTGAAACCCACATACTCGGGCATCATCTCAAGTTAACTCAGTCAAAAACAAATTCAAATTACCAAAAATAGTGATAAAATTACTAACTCTGGGCCAGACAACTATGGAGTCACGATCCCTAAGTGCCGAAAGCCACGCATTAGGTCATTTCATTGCTCTACGCACAATTTTTTTTAAATTTATTTTTGAATACTCATATTAAACTAAAATGATCACCAAAACTATGCTATTTATTTAGGGGACCCCATGAACTTAAACTAATACCCCACTATCCAAAGGACGTGCATTGTGATTTTTTTTATTTGGATATAAATATAAACGATGAAATATCACATTGGAAAGCCACACTTTCCAAAATCTATGCTCATGAAATTATACAAGGATTAAAATCAGAATCAGGGTATGCTAAATTATTTGATATTCAGTTTCAAAGTGTGCAATGTGTATTACCATGTTCAAAGTTAAAGGAGTTTTTCCTTCCATTTACACAATTTTTTTTTTCAAATCATTCATTTTTTTTACACAAAAGCATTTTTTTTATTTTATCTTCCCCCCAAAATTAAAACAACACTGTCCCCAGTGTTTGAAGAAATGAAAATTTAGAAGGAGTAGAGGAAGATAATGGAAGTTCAAAAAGGAAATTCAAACTGAGGATCATGGAATGAAATCACCTGGTAGTTGAAGTTAAAGTTCTTGCTACTCCAAATTAGTCCTTTGATCTCTTGGGGGATGTAGAACCTCCGTGATTGAACATTTATCACCCAAAATAGTACCTGAACCAAAAGAAGAACAAACCAGAAAAAACAAACAACACAACGACTTATTTAATTCCAAGAATCATCATTTTTATGGTTTTTCATGTTTTTCTATTTTTTTAATCAAACTAATGATACATTGTCTTCGTTTAATTTTCTGGGTAAGGTATTACTCAGGGATCGCACCACTGACATAGATGAATATGGTGCTCCCCTTTCATACCCATCCATACTCATAATAGAAGAATAGGTCAATAGTCTTTTTTAAAATATAAAAATGATTAATTAATCCTATTTAAAATATAAATTTTATTAAAACAAAAAAATGATAGAAAACTTCAAAACCATGGGTTACCTCCCATGCAACACTTTGTTTAATGTCGTTAGCCCGACATGTACCCTAAATCTATCAATTTTTTCCTGGTTCATAGGTTGGATCAGTTAACTCAACCTCTATTTCCTGTTTATTGAATGATTCAATGAATGGTTTTAACCTTTGACCATTGACCTTGAAAATGTAACCACTTATGGGATCTTGAATCTCTAATGCCCCATGGGGGTACACATGATGCACTATGAAAGGTCCTGACCATCTAGACCTTAACTTTCCCAGGTGTAAATGAAGTTTTGAACTATACAAGAGCACAAGTTTTCCCGGTTCAAAATGTTTGACCTTGATATTCCTAGATTGGTAGTCTTGAACTCTAGATTTATTGATACTTTAATTTTTATAAGCCTCCATCCTTAATTACTCCAGTTCATTGAGATATAATTTCCTTTTTGTTCTGGCCAATGAGAGGTCATAATCCATTTTCTTAATTTCCCAAAAGGCCTTAAGATCAATTTCAACAGGTAAATGACATGATTTTCCATAAACCAACCTATATAGTGACATTCCTAGGATGGTTTTGAATGCTGTACGATATACCCAAAGAGCATCCAAGAGTTTCTCGGACCAATCTTTCCTAGAGGGGTTGACAGTTTTTTCAAGAATTTGCTTAATCTCCCTATTCGCTAACTCAGCTTGACCATTGGTTTGAGGATGGTATGTAGTGGACACTTTATGAGAAATACCATACTTAGACATGAGTGAAGAGAATGGTCGGTTGTAGAAATGGGTTCCTCGATCACTGATTATATCCTTAGGAATTCCAAATCGAGAAAATATGTTCTATTTTAGAAATCGAATCACAACTTGATGATCGTTGGACTTAGTGGGAATGGCCTCAACCCATTTTGAGACATAATCAACAGATAAGAGTATGTAGAGGTATCCCCTAGAGTTTGGGAAGGGACCCATGAAATCAATTCCCCAACAGTCAAATATTTCAACCACTAAGATGGGAGTGAGTGGCATTTGATTCCTTTTTGTGATGGACCCCACTTGTTGACACCTAGGACAACTTTGACAAAATGTGTAAGAGTCCCTTGAGAGGGTGGGCCAAAAGAGACCACATTAAAGAATCTTAGCAGATGTTTTCTTAGAGGAAAAGTGACCTCCACATGCCTCACTATGGCAGAATTTAAGGATGGACTCTTGTTCAGATTCTGGGACACACCTCCTAATGACTTGGTCAGGGAAGAACTTATAGAGGTATGGATCATCAAAAACATAGTGTCTAACATCAGAAATGAATTTCCTTTGAGCTTGAGTCCCTAAGAATTTTGGAATGACTCCTGTAACTAAAAAATTGGCTATGTCGGCATACCAAGGGCAGTCACTCACAGAGTATAGGTGTTCATCAAGAAATGAATCAGACACAAAAACGTGATTTTAGTTGTCTTTGAATTCCATACTAGAGAGGTGATCATCTAAAAAATTTTCAATGCCCTTTTTATCCTTGATTGTGAGGTCAAATTCTTGTAAGATAAGGACCCACCTAATCAGTCTAGCCTTAGCATCTTGTTTTTGGAAGAGGTATTTTAGTGCAGAATGGTCAGTTAACACAGTGATGGGGGATCCTAAGAGGTATGACCTAAACTTTATAAAGAAAACACAATATCAAGTAACTCATTTTTAGTAGTGGTGTAGTTTATTTGGGAATCATTTAAGGATTTTATTGCATAAGAAATGACATAAAGAGTTTTATCACAACGTTGTCCTAACCCAGCTCCAACAGCAAAGTCACTGGAATCACACATAAGTTTGAAAGGAAGGTTCCAATTTGGAGATTTCATAATGGGAGGAGAGGTGAGAGAGGATTTGAGGGTTGAGAATGAACCCTCACAGCTTTCTGTCCAAACAAATGGAGCATCATTTACTAGGAGAGAACAAAGGGGATGGGAGATTGAACTAAAGTCCTTGATGAATCTTCTATAGAAACCAACATGTCCTAAGAAAGACCTCACTTCCTTGACAGTTTTGGGTGATGGAAGGTGACGAATGATGTCAACCTTGGCTTTATCAACTTCAATCCCCCTACCTGAGACCAGATGGCCTAAAACCAGTCCCTCTTTAACCATGAAATGGAATTTTTCCCAGTTTAAGACCAGATTCTTTTCTTCACATCTTGACAAGACTCTCTCCACATTATGCAGACATCCCTCAAATGTATCCCCAAACACAGAGAAGTCATCCATGAAGACCTCTAGAAAATCCCCTACCATGTCTGAGAAGATTCCCATCATGCACCGTTGGAAGGTTCCAGGGGCATTGCATAACCTGAAGGGCATGCGTTTGAAAGCAAAGGTTCTAAATGGACATGTGAGTTTAGTCTTCCCTTGATCCTCTAGGGATACCTCAATTTGATTATACCATGAGTACCCCTCTAATAAACAGTAGAACGCATGACCTTCCACTCTCTCAAGGACTTGGTCAATGAATGGTAAGGGGAAATGGTCCTTCTTGGTGAATGAGTTTAACTTCCTATAGTCAATGCAGACCTTCCATCCACTACTCACCCTTGTTGGAAGAATCTCTCCATCCTCATTAGTTATCACTATGATTCCAGCCTTTTTTGGAACCACTTGGATTGGGATCATCCATTCACTCTCAACTATGTGATATATGATACCAGCTTTTAACAATTTCAGAAGTTCTTTCTTTAATACCTCCATGAGATTAGGATTGAGTCTCCGTTGAGGTTGACGACATGGCTTTGAATCAGATTCCAAAACAATCATATGAGTCCCGATAAGTGGGCTAATCCCAGGAATATCATAAAGGGTCCAACCAATGGATTTCTTATGCTTCCTAAGGACATCTAGAAGAATCCTTTCATGATTGGTTTCAAGAGAAGTAGAAATGAAAATAGGATGTGTTTGATTTTCCCCTAGGAAATCATACTTGAGTGTAGTGGGAAGTTCCTTCAATTCAAGATCAGGTTGGTTCAGAATTTCAAATGAAGATTGGGACATTGGATCAAGTTCAATTTCCTTTTTTAGAGTTTCAAATAGGATTGATTCCCCACATGTAGAAGTTTCAGCTACTAGATTGGCTAGACCAGATTTAGGGAAGGAAGTTTGATTGGTCTCCATGAAATTGGTTTCCTGAAAGGTTTCACTAATTGTTGGACCTAAGACCTCATCATAAGAGCAATTTGAAAATGATTCAAGCCAAGGAGATAAACTTCCTTCATGTGAACAAAGGAAATCAATCTCATCCCGACTTAAACATTCAGCAAATATTTCTTGATGTTCTATGGACTCATTATCAATGCTTCCTATCATGTTTACTTCATGAATGTACTCGTCATCCCCTATTTGTGAGCTTGCATTATAGATGTTCAAGTCTAGACTCATGTTCCCAAAGTTGATGGTCATGTTCCCATTTCAGACTCAGATAACAGAGTTGATTGTTGCAAGAAAAGGACAGCCAAGGATGATTGGGGTTTGTTCCTTATTTCCTAAGTTTGGATGGTTGTCAAGGACAATGAAGTAAGTAGGGTAGATGAAGTTTTCAACCTTTACCAGAACATCCTTTAAAATCCCCCTTGGAACCCTAATGCTACGATCATCAAGTTGAAGTGTGACAGATGTGGGTTGGAGTTCTTCTAGGCCTAATTAGCAGTACATGGCATAGGGGATGAGATTGACACTAGCACCTAGGTCACACAAGGCCTTGACAACTTTGCTCTCTCCTAGTTCAACATTGATGTAAGGGCAACCCGGGTCTTTCAACTTAGGAGGAATGGTCCCTTGAATGGTGGTACTCACATTAGCAGCCAAAAGGACTTGATTTTTATGTGAAAATTTTCTTTTAAAAGTGCACAAGTCCTTAAGGTACTTTGAGTAGGTAGGTATGGTTTGGATTGCATCGAGAAGGGGTATGTTCAACTTGACTTGTGAAAATATTTCCCTCAATGTTTCACTCAGTTCAGGCTTGGGTTTCCCCCTCATGCGTTGAGGAAATGGTGCAGGTTGTGGGGTTGTTTGTTGAAGAGTTGTTTCTTTCACATTGTTATCAGTTTCCTCAGTTTGATCTTGGGTTTCATTTGAATTTTCATCCAAGTTTGAATCTTCAGTTGGGTTCTGAATTAGTTGTTCAGTTTTGTCCATTGATTTTCCACTTCTTAAAACAGTCAAAACCTTTAGTTGTTCATGAGTTGTTTGAGTACAACTTGACTCTCCCCTTGAATTTGAGGATGAAACCACATGAGTAGGCATGGGTGCCTTTCCAGTTTTTATGGTTTGAAGTTCTTGTTTTAGGGAAGAGACTTCTAAGTTCATCCTCTCCATTTGTTTGCACAGTTGTTCTAGTAGGCTTTGTGGAACAATTTGGGTTGGTGCTTGAGAAGATTGGTTTATCACAGGGGGATATTTTAGAGGTGGGATGGTTTGTTGAAAATGGACCGATGGCTGTTGGTATTGGATAGGTTGGGTTTGGAACTGGTTATGGGTTTGGTAGTTCTGATGGGGGTAAGGATTTTGTCCATGTGGTTGGATAGGTTGTTGGTTATCTTTCCAGTGGAATCCCGGGTGGTCATTATACCTTGGGTTGAAGTTATTTTGGTATTGAGCCTTTTGAAAGTTCAAGGCATTTACTTCCACTGGGGGTCCTCCTAAAATAACATCCTTTATGGATGGAATGGTTAGGCAGTTGTCTGTCTTATGGTCATGTTTGCCACAAATTGTGCAAACATGGTCAACAGTTTGGATTTCATGGACTTTCCTAAGGTCTATCTATTCAACCTTCCTAGAGAGTGCCGTGAGTTTATCCCTAAGGCTTTCCTCTTCTATAAGTGTATGAATTCTAGTAGTTTTTTGTGGCTTTTCAGAATAAGGTGAAGTTCCCCATGTTTGGTTCTGTTCAGAAAGTATTTCTAGATACTCATAAGCATCATTTGGGGCTTTGTTTTTAAAGGTTCCATTACACATCATGTCAATGAATTGTTTATTCCCCAAACCCAACCCTTCATAGAAAATTCTCACTTGTTCAGGAATAGAAAAACCATGGTGTGGAACCATGTTTAGAGTGTCTTTGAACCTCTCCCATGTTTCATAGAATGACTCTCCCTCTTTTTCAAAAAAGTTTTGGATACTCTTTTTAAGTTCAATTGTTTTATGGTGGAGAAAGTATTTTTTGTAGAATTCTCTTTGTAGTTGGTACCAAGAGTTTATGGATGATGGTCTCAAATTGTTTAGCCAATTTTTAGCTCGATCCTTTAAAGAAAAAGGAAATAGCCTCATCTTAGATGATTCTATTTGATGTGGGGGACACATGGTTTCTATAATGTCATTGAACTCCTTAATGTGAAGGCAGGGCATCTCGGACTCCATTCCATGGAATGTGGGAAGATGGTTTAGGACATGGGGTTTAAAGATGTAGTTGGAATCTCCTAGGGAATTGTGTCTAATTCATGAGGGGGAATTGGTCCAATAAGGTGTGAGGTAGTCATTCATGGTTTGATTGACCGCATTCCCCAAGTTTGGGTTTCTATTTTGGTTTCCACCCGGGTTTATGAGTTGGTTTCTTTGAAGACCTTCCATCGAAATGGGCTCAATTTTAGACTCTAGAGTATTAGGAATACTAGGATATAATGGAATGATTTCCCTTGGTGCACTTGACTCCCCAACCCCAGGACTATCCACCCTAACTAGACGGTTTGATTGATCGTGGGTGTAGGCAGACATGCACCAAAAGAAAAAAATGAGAAAGGGAAAAGATAAGAGAATTTGGATGAGAAAAGAAGAAACGGGGGATAATAGAATGGGTGTTTAGATGACTTACTTGGGTCCCTAACAACGATGCCAAAATTTTATTCTCGCTCAAATTTACCCAAGATATGAAGGTAGAACGGTCCTTGTAGTCTAGCTTGGGTTGTCGAATCCACAGAGGCCTAAGAAGTAACCTATAGACACGCACATTCTAAGGAATGTTTTTGGATATGAAGTGGCAAAATTGGGTTGATTTTAGATGGGTTTAAAGTATCACTAACATATTTAAGTAAATTAAATTTAAAATAATGAGTTTATCCTAGGTTATCACTCGGGGTGGATTGGACGTATTTTCTTTTCAATGATTTCAATTTCTTATATTTGAGATGGGTTCATTTAAGGAGATAAAACAACATCATCACTTACTGGTTTAATGACTACGCCCTTTAATACTAATCACATATACACTTGAAGGATCAAGGTTTTGAGCACTTCAACGTAAAGGTTCGTATTAACACTTGAAGTGTGTGGCCTTAATTTCAACAAGGACGATGGAGTTTAAAAATCATCAAATAAAAATCTCAATTAAAGAAGTGATTATACATTAATGTGGGGATAAATAACATCCAATCCATCCCATTTCTACTCCATTGGATCAACCCATAAGTGGGTTATCCCTCCATTGATTCTATGGATTCAATGGAAGCGGAAAGTAGACTCATGAGGGAGGACATGGAGAAGTAAGGAAAACAACAAAAATAAAATGATCACTCCACCGTTGTGTGAATAATTTCACATGATTTGGTGTGAATAAATTCATACCTTGAGGAAACGGTATCAAAGTGAGATGTAGAACAATATAATAAGAGGAGAAGAATAACTTTTATTAAGAAAATAAAGTGAATTGAACAACTTACAAGTGAAAGAAAAATTTGAGACAACAAAATTGCAGCATAACATTACAATTGAACAAAGA
This sequence comes from Viscum album, assembly GCA_963277665.1. NCBI lineage: Eukaryota > Viridiplantae > Streptophyta > Magnoliopsida > Santalales > Viscaceae > Viscum > Viscum album. Next base: position 1,769,441,836 of record OY728148.1, read on the forward strand.
ACCAAAGATCCCTCAATCCTCCAAAAACACTGCCTTAAATAGGAATTTTTGATCCCTTGGGTCGATACTCGAACAGTAAAAGTCTCCTCAATTAATTGTGGTAGGACATAGGTGGGTGGAAAGTAAGGGAGAGTTGATTTTTCCACCCATGACCCGAGGTGGCATCCAACTTTCCTTCACCAAACAGACGTTCTTGTAAGACCTTCTATATGGCCGAATCATAGTGGGAAATATAATAATAAAATGTCTCTACGGATGTATTATAACCTCCTATAAAATTTGGGCCCATTTGGAGTTGTGTATTCCGAGATATGATCATATTAGTGGGATATTTTTCTGGGGAGCAGAATCTGGCCCAGAATTTTATCTCTAACTTGGGCTGCCTAAATGAACACTATGGAGGCCGAATTAGCATTGGATCCTGAAGAGTTATTTGTTACTATAAATTTATTATAATATATCATGAAATTTGGGATTCATTGGATTTGTAATGTGGGTCCCACATTCTCATCAGTGGGCTGGTGTCCAATCTTCCTTCTCTAGAATTGCTTCCTTTCATCACAAAATATCCCCATCTTCTTCCATGAATTATCCATTGATCCCTGAATAAAAAATGATCACATTGAAGTGTATATCAATTTACCAAAATATAAAATTAAAATATGGATAATTACATTCCTTAAAATCAGATGAATCATTGGGTACTTCAAATGATGTTAAAAAATGTACCACATAATAGTGCATTTTAAGAAGGTATTACAATCATAATGTGAAATGATGTTCAAAGTGTAAAATGAACTAAAATGGTGTTTATGAATAATAAATAACATGAATATTATATATATTAACAATGAATATTAGCCTCATTTAGTGGCTAATCAATCCACTCACAGTTTATAGACCTGTAGGTCTCTTCATTTGCATGAAAGAATGCATCTTCTTCTGTATGTAGATGCTCTGTTGAAGTTAAAATTTCACCTGTAGATGAATCTATCTTTGCACTGAAGGTATCGAGAAAACTTCCAGCTTCCACACAGCCCAAAAATCACTTCCGAAACTAAACCTTACTTAGTGCTCAAGTCTACCTCGGCGTGCAAGTATCGGCACACAAGTCACAACGGGCGCGCAAGTCCACCTCAGACACTTGCACGACACAAGCTTCCCCAACTCCAAACTTGTGTGACTCTCTTCCTTTTACGCCCAAACCAATATTGGCGCACAAATTCCAACTGGAGTGCAACTTCTCACACTGGTGCGTAACTTCAACCACCGGCACATAACTTCACCTGCGTGACCACACACCACTTGCGCGACCACCACACCTGCGCAACGGGAGCTCTGAATCTTCAAAGTGTTGAACTCTGGTAAATAATGAAGAGGGTTGGTCTAGTATTTATAGGAATTTGGTCACCCCTGCGCGATGGCGCGCAAGTCTCACATCAATGCGCAAGTCTCGATGCGCAGATCTCTTCTCCTACAAGTCACTTGCGCGACCTAATTCTAAACTTGCGCAAACCTATTTCCTTTTCCATATTTTGATCTTCTGATCTTGAAAAACCACAGGCATGCAAGTTCTCAAGCTTCCAAGGCATCGGCGTGCAAGTCTCTTGCGCGACACCACCAATACTTGCGCGACACTTGTCCCTTTGCCACATTTTGATGATCTGATCATGAAAAACATATGGCGTGCAAGTTTCCAAGCCTTCAAGTATACGGTGCGCAAGTCCCTTTGTCAAAAACCACTTTTCTTCATTTGACGATTTTCAGGCCCAAAAATTCGGCAAACACTGGAAAACGGCGCCACCTTGTATCTGTTCTTTTGAACCGCCTCCAGATCATTCATTCCTTTGTCGATGTTCTTGAATCAATCATGGACCGTTTACCTCAGCTCCTGAACTTGACATTCCATCATGAAATCCTCTTTGTCAACAAATTTGTATGTCATTGTTTTGCTTTGTCAACAATCACCACTCAGATGTCCACTTTGTCAACAAACACAATCACCTCAAAAATGCTTCAATGATACCTTGGGGATTTTTTTCCCAACAACCCTTATGAATAGTAAATCATCTAAAAGAATAGTAACCTCAACCTTGAATGTATAAATAAAATTTAGACATCTTATAAGTGATAATATGACCATAGTAAAAGTATTGATATTTTTGTAAGTCATAAATAAATAATTAATTAATTTAAAAGAAAATATATATTCCTAAAAGGTTTTTGTAAATTAATAATTTTATGTCTTCTGTTTTTAAGATAAATTTATAAGACCTTATGTAATTTTTGAAAGCATTATAAAATTAGTTATAGTTTTAAAATCCGCATTTTTTAAGTAAATTATGATTTTAATTAAAAATTAAATTAATCATATTTAGAAAATTATTTTTAAAAAATTGAGTTCATTTGTGGATTCTACATGTTTAAAATTGGTTAGGGTGATTTTTTTTTATTTTTCTAAAATAGTTGATTTTTTTGGTGAATAGTAAAATATTATAATTTACAATAAATGCTAAATAAAATAATTTCTACATCATGCTTGAGTCATGGATGATGTAAATGGACATTGGTTAGAACTCACATTCACATATTACTATTTTTTGTCACAATAATCATCACTATTACTTGTCTTATGGAAAAATAATAAACTAATGATTAAAATATTAAGAAAACCCTTCCCCCCTCCACTATAAAAACCACCCACACTCTCCTCTTCTATTTACTCCTATCAAGCCTTGTTAATTCTAAAAATTATACATAAATCTCTCCCCAAGATCCTCCCCCACATCCATAAGCCCTTAGTCTCCTCAAAATACTAAATTCTCTCCCCTTAAGAGGCTCTAAAGGAAGATCAACTCAAGAGGTAAATTCATCTTTTCAATTATTTTACTTTCTTTTCAAGTTCCATTGTATTATTTTCTATACTTAACTATCCTCATCTAAATATTATGAAAACTCCAGTACCTTATATTTACTATTATTTTGTTATGATAATTTAATAAGTAATTATCTTCTCTCCTTTAACCTTTTTTATATTAGTAGTAAAAACGCCATCTGAGATGTGTTAATCTACCACATTCAAGGACGATGAGTTTTCAATTTCCGTTACCATATTAAATTATGGTCACGAAACCATTTTCATAGTTGAACCAGACCATAATAAATGTATTATGTATCATCTATGATTCTGGAATCTTTTTTTACACATGGTTTTGATTTGTAATACAAAATGTGTTCTTTGTGATAAAAAACCGCCAATTTACTCAAAAGGTTATCACTAAAGTTTTACATAACAATTCATCTTCACTCTAAGAAACAAAATGAAATTTACAACCATGTAACATTATGGATGTTAAATAATAAAATATAACTTCAATTCTGGAAAACCATCTTCATTTTACCTGATTATTTGTTCATGTATATAAATAAACCGAACATGAAACAAACGAACCCAAACAATGAAATTTAAACTCATAATCAATCAAAAAGGTTATGAATGAACATAAAAAGGTATAATAAATCAATTAAATTTAAAATAGGTTATGGAATTATTAATTAATTAACATAATTTGATTATTAATGCCATTAATATCAAGTGGAGAACACCGTCATACTTAAGGTAAAGGATCCTCTCTATTTCACTTTTATTCAAGAACATCCTCTATGTTATGCCCTTTTATGTGTAATCCATAATTATGTGGGTATGATTTTTAACCACACCCATACATCCCTCATGATGTATAAGTGATGATAAACCCATTTTTCTCTCATTAATTCCTCTTAAGTACAACTGATACTATGCTGATAATCCGTAAGGGATTCCACCTGAACCTCCTTTATTCCTTCGAGTTGCCTTATCTTTATTTTAACAAAATGAAGTTATATTATATTTTTATGTGAATATTATAAATGATGTTTACATGTACCAAATTAATTTATCAATACCCTTTAATTATTCTCTTTCATGTATATACATGTTTTTAAGTGATCCCCTCCTCAATACTTCCTGATAAGAAAACCTGTTTTGAGGGAACTTCCTAAATTCTTACCTGATTTCAAGTGCACTATATCTTCTGTTTTAATCCAACACTATCTTGATAAAATATGTATTTTTATTATGAGAATATTCTTAGTTCACTTCTGTTTTTATATAAAGGATTGTTCCCTTTTCTATTTTAAAGTCTCTATAGCATTTTCCTTAAAACCACACAAAAATGTTTTAATGATAAAATTTATTAAATACTTTTATTACATGTTGTAACCTATACTTGAAATCAATTATCATGAAACATAACTATTTTCCATTATTAATGTTCATGTATATTTTAGTTCATTTATTTCATGGACACTTTTATGATACACCCATTTTTATGCTTTATGACATGATTATGGTACCCAATACTTTCTATAGGTAACCCTTATGTTTATATATGAATGATTATGTATGATTATTAATGTGTAAAACATATTAATGAAAAGTTACAATGAGTGCATCTAGAGAGTTCTCTAATTCATTGGGTAAAGTTGAGTCTCATGAGATGTTATGTACGACGGTCTTGGCGGTTAGCCTTGGCTTGTGCTACCATGTGCAACGGTCTTGGCGGTTAGCCTTGAATCGTTCTAAAGTCATGTTTTATATTACTAAAACATTACTATGTATACATGTTTATATGAATATATGTATATATTTTATGATTCCATATGCTACATGCCTTTTTATATCATCATGTCATGCCTTCTATCCCATGTGCTAATGTTGTGTTCTTATGGTTATTCCCTTACTGAGCTATTTAGCTCATTACTTTGTTCATGTGTTCTCCAGGGTTTCTTATGCAGATGTTTGAGCACAATGAAAGTTGGGAGTTCAATTTGAAGATTAAATAAAGAAATATTTTATTTAGTTCCATGTTTTTAGTTTTATGTACCTTGTCTTCCAAGACACTAGACTTTACGATCCTTGGCTTGTACTCTGATGTATAATTATGCTTAAAATCATGTAATGTTATAGGTAAAAGGATAGGGTCTCTATACTACCACATATAAAATCAAATCCTGTGGAGATCTCTACACATTGGCGACATAAAGGAACCTTCTGTTGCATTTTTTGAGGCCAAAAAGGCCCAAAAAGCCTCTAAAACAGAGTTTTTAGTTGAGATATCCAATTTTTTAATAATAAATGGGACTTCATCTTCATTTTAGGGTTTTTTTGCCATTTTTTAGTGGGGACTGAATTTATTCTGAGGGATTACATTCATATTGATATTATGACTTTGAATTTTTATCATTTTTCTTAATGTATTGTTATTTATAATCAAATATATACATATTTTTTATATATTCACACATAAAAGTTTAATTTTATAAATAAATAATTAAACATATTTACATATAAAGTATATTTCTCAATATATAAGCCTTATAATATCTAAAATAAAAATATATGTATATTTATATACTTATATAATGTGTGTGTGTGTGTATTAGTGCATGCCTATATTAACAAACTAATATATATTATATATATATATTCTAACATATGAATATACATATAAATATATAATATATGTAAATATATATAAATATGTATTGTTATACTTACAGATACACACACATATATAATATATGCAAGTGTATGCATGTTGTATGTATGTTGTATATATGTATGTATGTATTTATTTATAAACACACAAAAAAAATTTATTTTATAAATGTATTTAACTAATCCTATAAATATATATTAATATATGAATAAATATACGAATAAAAAAATATAACTAAATATATATATAAATAAATAGATATAAATATATATTAATATACAAATAAATCTAAATATATTAATATAACTATATATATATTAATAAAAATCTATATTAATATATGTATAAATATAACTGTATATATATAAATAAATACATATATCATTAAATGGAGAACAAAGCAACATGGGGGAGTGGTAAAGGGTCCAGGTGCATAGGGGACAAGTCTCGACTTCAAATCCTGGGGGAGGCAGAGGCATGAATGCAGGTGCAAGGGGGGTAGCACGCGGGCGGGTGCAGGGTGTGGGGCTTGTGCTGTTAAAGGGGGGGGGGGTGGTGGGGGCGTGGGTGGGTGTAGGTGGGGTCAAGCACCCTTAAAAGGGGGATACAATTTAAAGTTTTTTTTTTGACTTTTATCAGTTATTTTTTTAGCGTTGATAAAAGGGGTCTTTATCAGCGATTTTTTGAGCCCTGATAAAAGGGACCCCCCTTTATCTTCGTTGAGATTAAAAATTCTTTTCTGGAACTATTAAAAGTGATTTTTAGCACTTTTAAAAGCACTATCTGTAGTAGTGCACTAACTGTGAAATGTTTTTTTCATGCCAATTTATTTACATATTTTTTTTATTTAAAATGATTATTTAAGCCAATTTTGATATGTATTCCATCTTTTTGATTATGAAAGAATGTTTTTGTTTAAAATATACAAATTAAATGTCATGCCTTGTTTTATTTTAATTGATAGCATAAATGTTAATTCTTTATAGGATTGATTACAAAACAATTAGTGAGACCCTACCGGGATTTATAGATCACACCCTAAATTTTTCCTCGGACATTTATAGACTTTCTTATGCACAAGTAAAGGGAAAGAACCACTTGGAGGTGGTGTATGTTCTTGATCCTTAAGACCGTGGAGTGATGACAGTGACTGGTGGAGATATTTCCCACTTGTTACACATGAGGTGTTTTTGAGACATTTGTTTGGTTGATGCTATAGATTCCTTTGAGATGTTTATCTGTCTATTCAACTACAATTTTACCTATTTATTTCCAGTACTCCTTTTGGTGTGTTGAGCATGTTGACTTGTCTCTTTTACCTTCTATTGTTATTGTGGAAAATTTATTCCCTCTTTGATCTTTTATGATGCCAGGTGCTAGTTGCCAACCCATGGGGATCAGAAACACCCTTTGGGCTATGTTAGAGCCGGCTCGGGTATCAGGATACTAGGGTATCCAGTTTGTTTCTTGAAAAAGTGGTATCAGAGGTGTAGGTTAAACATATTTCCTTGATGGCAGTATACAATTTGGGTTGTCTTGATGAGACTTAGAAGGTAGTTGCGAGTGAGCGTCTAGAAAGATCTCACCATAACGAGCCTTAAGTCACCATGGATGTTTGGGAAAAGTGTCTTTTAAGAATATTTTGATCTGATTATAGTCTTTACTCTATCTTTTATATAAGTTATTGGAAATCCCAATCTTAAATTTCTGTTCGATGGAATTGATATTCCTATTAATTTGTTCGGTGTATCCTTTATAATGTATTTAGTGTTGTCTGTTGATGTTGGGTAGCATCATGAATTTGAGAAGATGTGTGAATAGGACCTTGAAAGAAGTTGTTGGAGAACCATAATAAGAAAATCCTCAAGTGTACTGGAATCTCATTGAGGTGGTGGTACGGGCTTTCCAAACTCTAGGAAAAGTACATGCACTCATTCATATTCAGGATACAGTAATGGAACCTCAAATGAATAAATCTCATGATCATTCTCAATAGTTATTTCACTAGAATTCACATGATTTATAAGTCTCTAATGATCCCCAAGAGGCTAAGGAATGATTGAGAAAGATAGATATTCTTTTTGAGTTCTTGGAAACAACTGAAGTTATTAATGTAAAATGTGCTACCTTTAAGCTGGAAGGGATTAACAGGGGATGTTGGGATTCAATGGTGATGAAAAAGAAGCATGAGGTTTATAATGGAAATGCTTTTGATTTATTTTCACTAATCAGTTCCATACAAAATATATAATCATAGTGAAATCCATTGAGTTTCTCAAACTCCAGCAGGATGACATGATCGTGACTCAGTATACAAACCACTTTGTTTGGCTCGTTCAATTTTATCATGATGTGGTAACTCATGATAAGATAAAGGCATAAAGATTTGAGATGGTTCTTCAACCAGACATATGATCTCAGGTTTTCCTACTGAAGCTGGATTCTTATACAGATGTACTAGATAGGGTTTTGATGGTTGAGCTTGACCTGACTAGTAAGTTAGGGTTGATGGGAGTTCTTTTTCTACTAGTGATAGCTCTGCGAGTCCTTTTAAAGAAAAAAGTAAGTGTGATGAGTCTCATGGTGGTTCTAGACAATAAACATCTTCCAAACTTCCTGTAGTTCTTGGTAGAGACCCATTGGCTTCACTAATACAAAACCCGCATTTAATAGTGTTGGTATTTATCAGCGCTAGAAAAAATGATGATAAATGAAATATTTATTATCACTAAGGAAAGAACTGATAAATTTAACATTTTATCAGCGCTTCTTTTAGAACTTATAAAGGAAACCTTTATCAGTGCTTTATTTTTAGTGCTAATAAATATTTCTTTCATCAGTACTTTTTTAGCATTGATAAAGGTATGAATAAATAAAACAAAATAATTAAATAAATAAAAAATAAAAAAAATGAGTTTATTAAAAAACGATATTAAATTTTTTATTAATTAAATAATTATCGAAAAAAATGAATAAATTGATTATGCATGATTAAATATTAAAAATTTTATTAATTAGATAATTATGATAATTAATGTTATTAAATTATATATATATTAAATATATAGATACATATTAATGTATATAAATAGGATTTATAAATTAAAAAATATTTATTCACTTTACATTAAATAGTCATATATTTATTGAATAATGGTTTATAATTAAAAATTAATATGAATTAAAAATATTGACTAATTTCATAGTACTCAACATATAATTGAATGTCATTTGATTTTTCAATTTAACATAGATCAAATTTGAGTTATATTAATTTCACATATACATAATTAACACATTTTTATATACAATTCACACACATAAATCTTATCCATTTTTTCAATATTGTTAAAGTGTACTTATTCTTAATATATTCAATTTCACTCATTTTAAACATATATGCATGCACTTAAAATTAGATATTCATTAATAATTTTAAAAATATATTTGTAAAAAAATATTTATAAAGAAATATATTTATAAATGTACATTTACTATATTTATACAATTATATATTTATAATTATAAATAAAATAATATTTTTTTTAAAATTATTTATATAATTATAAATAAATAATTATATATATTTAAATAATTATTAAATTTATAATAAATTTACTTAAATAATGAACATATTTACTATATTTATATATATTTATTAAATATATATATGTATAACTATATAAATATATATAATGGTATAAATATTATTTTTTTAAAATATTTCTATAATTATAAATAAATAATTATAAAATTATAATAAATACATTTAAAAAGGAAGATATTTACTATATTTATATTTATATATATTTAATAATAATATATAAATATTTACAATTTTTTATTTATAATTGTAATTATAAATCCTTTATCAATGCTTTTTTTAGACTGATAAAGATGAAGCCTTATCAGCGCCAAAAAAATAGTTGATAAAGACCTACCTTTATCAGTGATTATTTGTAAGCACTGATAAAAATGTCCCAATATAATTAAAAAACCCTAACCATTTACGAACATGTCGTGATATTAGAATCTTTCCATGGAATCCATCCACTGCCCGTGCTCCTCTTCAGTGAATCGAACCTCGAATCACACCACTTGACTACCTCTCAAACATCTCGTCTGACATCCGACGTTCGATTGAAGTTAGGGTTTCCGAAGAGGGTTTTAGATTTTATTCAACCTAGAGAGGAAGAACTTCTTATTTTCTTTGTGTATTTTTGGTTTCTTTTTTGATTTATTTTTTGATGATGTCATTATTTGTGATTTGGTGATTATATACTAGCGAGGCAGGCCTTCCGATTTTCTCAATTTCCAATTTTGATTCAACTCTTGATCACTCATGGAGATTATATTGTTTTTGGACTCGATTATAACTCATGGAGTCACATGGAGTTTAATTGGTTGTTTAATTTTGTTTACATTTCCCAAATTGATCTCCCAAATCTATCATACATATTTTCCATTCTTTATTTTATCAATGGTATTCCATACATGTGAAATTTTAGAAATTGAAACTAGGGATTTTGTGTGTGAGGGAGTTTAAGGTAGGTTAAAGGATTTATTTTATATTATACCTATTCATATCTTATTTTTTTTACTTATCTAGGTTGGTGTGGTAATACAATGTATGGATGCATCATGAAAATATTTATTTAAATTTTCTTTCCACTAGTTGTATTTATTTTTTGGGCCAAATCATTCCCATTGTGTTGTTTTTCATGCCCTAGTGATTGTTACCAGTCTAAGGGGGATCAAGAATGTCTCTAATACACTATCATGGTCCAACTCAGGTGTTTGATATATGGTTGTCTTGGGTTTGTTTTGGAAACTATATTTATTGTTAAATATGTTATACCTTTTCTTAATAATTCAAATTCCTATGTCTCTACACGTTTTTAAAAAATATATTTTATTTTTCTCCCTCTTTAGATCAACCCAACATTATTTATAAATCCTTTTAATAACAATATATTAAATGTTATACCTTGATGCTATATAATATTTTCCAACTAAATTATAAATTTTCATCATCATCCTACTCCCCCTCTCTTAATAATTTACAAAAAAAAAACCTTCTGAGATTTCCCCTTTTTAGTTATACCACTTTTTTGAGACCTATATACCACAATAAGAAATTATAATTTCTTGCTCAAAAATGCAGATTTTCAATAATTTCACCCCCATTTTGAGTATTTATTTAACTAATAAAAAGCAAATTTCCATGGGATCACTTTGATACCTAACTATATGACATGTATAAATATAGTACGTCAAACCATTTTACTAAAAAAAAGATGACATATAACGAATCTCCCATACTCCATGATATAGATTGACATTCCATCCACAACATTTGAAAATTTTATTCAATTTTCAATGGGTGTCAACATGGGTTTTCAATCTTCCTTTTGAAATCTATAAAACACTTCCCTCATATACATGGATTGGGAAATAAATATCCCATGAATTCTATGAGTCGCCTATAAACTAAGTAAAATATCAACTCACTAATCATCAACATTTAAACATTGGTCATTGTTAATGTAGAAAATTATTATCATCATTCATCTCTTGGACCTCTAAATATTATGTCATCCACATTGATAAACACTTTCAATCTATCCATAAAATTAATTTTTTATGTAATGATTATGATCAAGTCCTCATTTTTTAAATTAAATTTTCTTTAATAGTTTATCTAAACTCCAATACCAAGCTCTTAGTTCTTGTTTCAATTCATACATCACCTTTTTCAATTTAAAAACATTATTATCATATTAAATAATGAGAAAACTATCTGTTTGTTTGATGTAAACTTCATATTTGTGTAATCCATTAGAAAATTCTAATTTTACATCCAATTGGAGTACCTTGAATTTCATTTAGATGGGTCAGTGTGGTGATAGAACATCCTAAGACTCTTGAGATGTTTTAAAATACTGATATACCATTAATTTTAAATGTAATAATTCCTTAGGTTGCTACATCACTTGTTCCAATAAATTTTTATATCTTATAGTTAATTGAATGATAGTTTATTATTATTTTTTTATCATATTTGAGTTTCTTATTACTCCTTAATTGCCTATATTATATTTTCATTTTTTAGAATATTTAATAAAGATTTTACATGAAGTAATTATTTTCTTAAATTCAATTACCCATTTTCTTTAACATACTAAAATTACTTAAAATAATCAAATGCCGAGTTTCCCTTATTAGAACTGTCTATAACTTTCACTTTTGATAATGGATATCTTATGTGTATTTATTTATACATTATATAAAATTAATCCTTTATGAACCCAATAGGATGGATATGAACTAAAAATGGATTCATGCAAATCATTTGAAAAATGAATATGAAGATGGAGTTAAAGAGTTCATCATGTTTTCAAGAGATCATGCATACGACCCTTCTAAAATCCTTTGTACGTGTTTATGTTGTTTTTATTCAAGAAAAATTAGTCTGAAAGAGTTGTAAGAATATTTGTTTTTTCATGGAATATATCAAATATATAAATTTTCGACTAAACATGGGAAAAAACTAAATTTGGAAATCGATTGGGATGATACTACGGTTTATGAATCATTTGATATGAATACCTTTTTAAAAGATAATGGAGATCACATAGAAGAAATGATAATGAAAATTGAATATGACCTTCGTGATTGTCCAAAGTTGTTTGAGGATTTAAATAGCTGTTCCAAGAAACCATTGTATACTAGTTATACTAAAAACACAACATTGTCAGCTATATTGAAGTTATATAATTTGAAAGATGGAAGCAGATGGAGTGACACCAGCTTTACAAAACTAATTAGTCTTCTAAAAGATATTCCACTAGAAGAAAATGAACTAACATTCCAAACATATGATTCTAAAAGAATGTTACATTCAATGGGAATGATCTCTAAAAAATACATTCTTGTCCAAATGATTGCATATTGTTTCACAAGGACCATGAATCACTCATAAAATTCCCTAAGTGTGGCATAAACAAATACAAGAAAAATTAATCAAGTCCTTTAAAATATGTATAGTAATTTCCTATCATTCCATAGTTTATAAGACTAAATGGATGTTAGGAAACCACGAGATAATTAACATGGCATGTAGATACAATAATTAAATATGGGAACGTACGTCATCCAATAGATTCTTCTCAGTGGAAGAAAATTGATTATGAGTTTCTTGAATTTGGAGATGAGCTAAGAAACTTTTGTCTTGTGTTATCTATAGATGGAATAAATCCTTTTGGTGTATAGAGTAGAAATCACAGTACATGACCCATCAAGTTGGTAAATTATATATTTCTACCATGGTTATGCATGAAGCGCAAATACATTATGTTATCTATGCTTATATTTGGACCAAAGCAACTAGATAATGATATTGATGTTTATTTGGCTCCATTGATCGAAGATATGAAATTGACATGGGATATATGTGTAACATTGTATGATGCTCATAGAAGTGAAGAATTCACAATGAGGGCCATGTTGTATGGAATAATAAATGACTTCCCCGCTTATGGAAATTTATTAGGCTACAACATTAAAGGAATTTTGGGGTGTACTAGTTTTAAAAAAATACACATACTTAGTTCAGTTGAAACATTCCTTGAAGACTATGTTTTTAGGACATCAGAAAGTTTTCCTCGATGACATAAATACCAATCCTGGACAACATCATTCGATGAGAATATTGAATAAGGTACAACACCATCTCTAGAAATGGGTGATAAACTGTACAAAAAAGTAAAGAAGATTGAGATTGTTTTCAGTAAACCATTTTAAAAGAACCTTAGAAAATTAGGTTGGAAGAAGAGATCAATTTTCTTGTAATTACCGTATTGGAATTGGTTGTATGTCAGAAATTTTATTGATGTCATGCATGTAGAAAAAAATGTATTTGATAGTGTTATTGTCATGTTACTAAAAGTTTCTAAAAAAAAGATGGCATCCAGGCTAGGTTGGACTTGATCGAAATGGTGATAAGGGAAGAGTTGGCACTAGTGAAGGGTAAAAGGCAGACTTTTCTTCCTCCAATAGATTACACTCTATCCAGATAGGAAAATTTTCAATTTTTCCTTTTCCTTACTAGTGTAAAAGTTCCATAGACGTATTCATTAAATATCAATAATGTTGTGTCAATGACTAATTTGAAGTTACAAAGACTAAAATCACATGAATATCATGTTTTGACACAAGATTTAATGTATGTTTATTTTTGTTTCATTCTGACTCAAAATGTATGACATACATTAACCATACTCTTATTCATTTTCAAAGCCATATGCAGTAAATTTATAGACCCGACGAAGTTTCCCATCATGAATAAGGAGATTGCAGTCATATTATGTGAATTAGATTTTTTCCTTCCCACCAACATTCTTTGATATAATGGTCCACCTGATGGTTCACTTGGACAGAGAGGTTCAACTATGTGATCCTATCCACTAAAAATGGATGTACCCCATAGAACAGTATATGAAGATTTTTAAAGGGTATGTCAAGAATCAAATTTAGCCAAATGGTTGTATTGTATAATGATATATTGTTGAAGAATCTATTGAATTCTGTAATTTTTACTTATCAGATGTTGAAATCATCAATCTCCCAAAGTCTTGTCATAGTGAATGCATTATGGGAAAAGGGATTTATGGAAGAGATGTAGTTACAATTACCTTGACAGAGCAGGAGAAAGAACATATTTACATATTACATAATAGTGAAGATGTTGATCCATACATTGAAGCCTAAAAATAAATTCTTATAGATTTGAATACATCAAGGGATGAAGGATGGATATCAAATACACATAATCAAAAATTTATAGGATGGTTCAAAGATCAAATTTATAAGGATTTATCTGAAAATCCAAATTCAATTGTCAAACGACTTCAATGGATAGCTATATGACTGAATGAAAATGTTATATCTTACACTAGTTTTGTAATCAATGGTTATACATTCTATATAAAAGAACACGATGACTTCAGTACGATGAAAAATAGTGGTGTTATGCTTGTGGCTGAAGTGATTCACATATCTGGTTCCAAGGATAAAAATCCAATTTATGAAAATATGTCATATTTTTTCATTATACAATAGATATACAAGTTGTATTATACAACATTTCAAGTGATGATTTTCCATTGAAAATGGGTTGAAAATATCAATGGATCAAAAGTTGATGAAATGGGATTTGTAAAGGTGAATTTAAGTCTGGAAGGGGAAAAAGATGAACCATTCATAATGGAATCATAAGCAGTGAAATTATTTTATTTCTCTGATCCAACAAACAAGAATTTGTCAATTGTCCTACTGGAGACTAAAATAAATGTTGTGTCAGATGAAAATTCAATCAAGGATAACCCTTTCATTGGGACATCACAATTAATTCATGTCAATCCCAATGTAGAAAATGTATTGTGTATTAGAGGGGACCACAAAGAGAAGATTTGGATTCTTAACAAAGGAACCAAATCCTTGAAACCTTTTAAAAAATAGAGGGTTCAATGAGAAGGTAAAATAGTTTTTTAATATATTATGTTTTTTCTCATAATATTATATGTTCTATACTGCATTAACATAATATAAATTAAATATTTGACTACTCATGTAGAAAATGTCTTCTGTAGATGATGGAATAACAAAATATAATAAAGTAAACCCTTTAGAAATATGTAAAGGTAATGTTACGATATAATTTATCTATTTTTCCAAAAAATTTTATAATGAAATGTTGATTTAATTTTCACTATTCCTTACAAATTTTGTTTATTTTAAAAGATTTATGTCAATGTGTCATGCCTTTGTAGGAAGATAAATGATGCTATCTTTGCTCAATAATAGAGGTAATCTTGATATTTTCATAGTAAAATCATTATCCATAGAATTAATGTATTATTTCATATTTATGTTTTATTTATTTATTTTTAGTATTACTCACATAATAATTTTTTTCTTATACAAGTGGATTATTTTGTTAGAGTTGTGGTGCTTTGTCCAACTTTCATGATTCTTATCCCTCAAAATATTTTCACCATTACAGTGGTGAATTTATCACTTTATTTCAAGTTACCTCTACTTCCTTTGAAGGAAGATCAATGATGATATCTATACTCAATTATAGTGGTAATATTGCTGTTTTCATATTAAAATCATTGTCCATAGAATTAATGTATTGTTTCGTATTTATTTTTCATTTATTTATTTTTAGTATTACTCACATAATAATCGTTTTATTATAGAGGTGGATTCTTTTTTTTTGATTAGGGGTTCTCTGTCCAACTTCCATGACTCTTCTCCCTCAAAACCTTTTCACCCCTACAATGTTTCATTTATCACTTTCTTTTAAGTTCTGACCACTACCTTTTCATGAAGAAAAATGACGCTGCCTCTACTCAATAACATAGGTAATCTTGATGTTTACATAGTAAAATAATTTTCCATATAATTAATATATTATTTCATATTTATGTATAATTTTTTTTTTACTCACATAATAATTTTTTTTTTTGTACAGGTGGATTATTTTGTTCTATTTGGGGTGCTCCATCCATATTTCATGCCTTTCTGTACCAAAACTTTCAGAGACTTCTTCTCCCTAAAAAATTTTCACTCCTACAATGTTTACATTTATCAATTTCCTTCAAGTTCCCTCCACTGATCAATCACAGAGGTAATATTTATATTTTCATAGTAAAATAATTGTCCATATAATTAATGTATTATTTTATATTTATGTTTAATTTATTTATTTTTAGTATTACTCATAATAATTGTTTTTTATACAGGTGAATTATTTTTTTTCAAGTTGATGTGGTTTATTCAAAGTTTCTCATACAATGTTGGAAGTTCTATAAATATTTTTAATGGAAATCACTGTAACATTGAAATTTATATATTTTTTAAAACTTTGGGATGTGTAGGAATCATCCGTACTTCAATCCGAAACATTATGTGACCGGTATGACTCCAAGTACTTATTTCTATTTAACACTGACATTAATTTTAGTGAAAAAGACAACTGACATACTCAAAAATGAGATAAAATATTCATATTATTTTGATACTTTAAGATAATTATCCACAAGTCAATTTTGAAGTGTAAGAATTAGCCACACCTCAATCCAATACACGATGTGCTTGATATGACCAAATGTTCCCGTTATCAGTTTAAAATCGACATTTGACTTTAAAAAGTTCTACTCAATAAAAACCAATAAAACATGCTCATATTTTTTTTACAATTTAATAAAATTATCCATAAATCATTTGTGATGTGTAGGAATTGGTCTCACATCAAATGGATACATGATATTATATTTATGAGTCAAAGTGCGTGTTTCAAGTTAAAAATGACATTTTATTAAAAAAGACAAGTGACATACTCAAAACTGAGAAAACACATTCATATTATTTTGATACTTTAGGAAAATGATCCATAAGTGATTTGAGATGTGCATGAATCATCCGTACCTCAATCCGATGCACGATGTGACCGATATGACTCTAAGTGTGTGTTTTTATTTAAAATTGACATCAATTTTAGTAAAAAGGCCAGCTGACCTACTCAAAACTGAGAAAATGCATTAAAATTATTTAAATACTTTAAGAAATCGATCCATAAGTCATTTGTGATGTGTAGGAATCATCCTCACCTCTATCTGACACACAATTTGAGGAGTATGAGTCAAAGTACATGTTTCAAATTTTAAATGACATTTTAGTAAAAAACACAAGTGATATACTCAAAACCAATAAAACACATTAAAATAATTTTTAAAAATTAGAAAAAATATCCATAAGTAATTTGGGATGTGTAGGAATTAGTCTCACCTCAATCCAACTCATGGTGTGACTGGTATGACTCAAAGTGTGTCTTTTTATTTAAAATTGTCATCAATTTTAGTAAAAAGGAAAACTAGCCTACTCAAAACCAATAAAATGAATTCACATTGTTTAAATACTTTAAAAAACTGATCTATAAGTCATTTTTTATGTGTAGGAATCATCTGAACCTCAATCTGATACACAATGTGATTGGTATCAGTCAAAGTGTGTGTTTCAATTTTAAAATGACATTTTAGTAAAAAATATAAGTGACATACTAAAAACTAAGAAAACACATTCATATTGTTTTTAAACTTTAGTATAATGTTTCATTATTCATTTGGGATGTGTATGAATTAGTCACACCTCAATCTAATGTACAATGTGACCGATATGACTCAAATTGCATCTTTTTTATTTAAAATTGTCATCAATTTTAGTAAAATGGACAACTGTCCTACTCAAAACTGAGAAAAAACATTTGAATTGTTTGGATAATTTATGAAAATGATCCATAAGTCATTTTTAATATATAGGAATCAGTCATACCTCAATCTGATACACGATGTTCTCGGTATGACTCAAAGTGTCCGCTATTAGTTTAAAATCGAAATTTTAGTTAAAAAACATTCACTCATTGAGAACCGATCAAAAAACTTGGATATTATTTATAATTTTTAAAAATGATTCATAAGTCATTTGTGATGTGTAGGAATCCATTTCATGTCAAACTGATACACAATGTGACCATAATGAGTCAAAAGTGCATGTTTCTAGTTTAAAATGACATTTTAGTAAAAAAGACAACTGACATACTCAAAACCAAGAAAACACATAAAAATTGTATTGATACTTTATTAAAATGATCAAAAAGTTATTTGAGATGTTTTAGAATCATCCGCACCTCAATCTGATACATGGTGTGATTGGTATGACTTCAAATGCATCTTTTTATTTAAAATTGACATCAATTTTAGAAAAATTAACACTTTTTATTAATTTATTTCATTATATTATTACTAATATAAGAATTTATTTCTTATAAATTTTTATTCTTTTACTCGAGTAGGGGTGGTTTTTTCAGTAATTGCATGAGTTGGGTCAGTATTAGAAGATAAAGAAACATTGATGTTTTTTAATGTATATAATAATTTGTATTTATGTAATTGTATAAACCAATGTTTGAAATGTCTATAATATAGTATTTTTTAATTTTGTTTGTGTTGTAAATTTCATTTCATTTAAATCATATATTGGTACTTATTTTTGTAGATATCTGGTGTGTTTTTGTTGCGGTGATGTGTTGTTACAGCACACTGCAGTATAGACCTTTATCAGTGCCTTTAAAAGCACTGATAAAGGACACCTTTATCAGAGATTTTAAAAGAGATGATAAAAAGTCCTTTATCAGTGCTTTTATAAGTGGTGATGAAAGACTCTTTATCAGAAATTTTATAATCAATGATAAATTAGACCTTTATCAGTGCTTATAAAAGCACTCATAAAAGACTCCTTTCAGCACTTTTCAACGCTGATAAAAGGCCAGAGCTTTTAACCTCACTCATATAGTCAATTATTTTCTAGCACTGATAAATACCACTTATAGAACTGTTAACGTCTAGTTTTGTAGTAGCACTTTCTTCCAGTGTGAAAAGTTTAAGAACCTGAGATGTGTCTATATCGAGGTGCAAAAGATATGCAGTTCTTGTGTTCACGTAGGAAATTTACTTTAGTTATGACATTTCTTTTATGCTCCATGAAATGGCATGAGATCATTAACTCCAAAGATTACTATAGTGAAATCAGATTCTTCAAGATCTAAGGGGTTCCAACCACAGACATCCATAAAGAAGCTTCTTCATGTAGTGGAAGAGTCTCGAGAGGAAGTTGATATAGGTTCAAATAATGTGATTGGTACCATCACCATTGCACCATATTTGGTGACTAATTTATTTGATACCAGTGAATCTCACTCATTTAGATTGAATTATATTGTGAACCAACTAAATATCTATATGGATATTTTGTCTTATGTGATTGATATTACTACACCCCTCAGAATAAATAGAGACCAGGGTCTCTGTTGTCATGCTTGTGTTTTCTATTTATCAAAAATTGAGCATACATAGAATTTTATGGATCTTGACATGAAACCTCTTGATTTCATCCTCAAGATGGATTGACTAATTACTAATAAGGCCTGAGTTGAATGTTATCATTAATGGGTCTCCTTTACTTATCAATATGGGGTGTACCATATCTTTTAGGGAGAATGGGACCTGATTTCGAGTAGAGTTGGACCGTAATTTTTGGATATGGACAGGGTAACATTGGTGTTTGATTTTGACTTGGAGTAAGAATCTTTGAGTGATGATCTCCATCTGGTTTTCATCGAGTTTCCCAATGTGTTTTCTTCTTATTTATATGGTCTTCCAATAGAGGTGTATTATACTCATTTTTAGGTATTCTTTTACCCATTTTATAATCATAACTTGGTTGGGTTTTTCTTTGGAGTTGTTTTAGGAAAATGTAGAGAATTTTGGAAGCCCATGGGGATATGCATGGTTGGCGTATGGTTAGGGAAAATCATATGGTTTTCCCCAAGAAACCGTGCATCCCTTTTTGAGCCATAGGAGGTGGCACACAATTTGACCAAACTATGTGGCCTCCCTTCCCAAACCATGATCCCTCAGACAAAGGATGTTTTCATGGTTGGTGCATGATTTTTCAAACTGTACACCCACTTAGGAGTAACCATGTGCCCCAGATAGTAGGGGTGCATAGTTAGGGTGCACAGTTTGACAAATCATGTGGCCCCTCCCAGGAATCTGTGAATGGGGGAATTAAAGCCCCAAATATTTTATTTTAAAATTTCATGAACCTTCAATTATTAAACCTAATCACCATACTACGAACTAACATAAATTCCTTCACTCATGGAGGATTATGAGAGGATTCCTAATCATCTTTAACCTCTTATAATGCAAATTGAAGATCCAATGGATGAAATTAGACCCTCTAAGGTATGTGATTTATTCCTCATTTATATTTCTATCTATCCACCATCTTTCTTCCCCTTTGGAGAGTGATGAATTCATCCATTATTGATGGTTTAGATCTAGGTTTTAATAGATCTCTTTTTTTTTGGATCTTGATCCTACTTTTTGATTCTATATCTCCTATACTTTTTTGAATGTGATCATTCTACATAAAATTAAGGTCTATGATTTGGCGAGAATCTATCAATGATCTTGAGGTAGGTGGTCTAATTGATGATTCCCATAGTCTTGATCATGTTTTCATGTTTTTATTTATATGATTTCATTTCCACATTGGGAAATTTCATTTATATTTGAAATAATGAATTGATTCCCATGTAATTGTTAGACCCTTCATAGATCTCATTGGACCAATTGTAGATTTGAGACTGGGCTTGATAAAAACCCATGGGGTGTGCCAATACACTTGAACTGATGATTTGTAAATTATAAAAAGGGGAATGATTGGTTAATAGAAATTAAACTAAATCCTTATTGCATTGTTGATTGTGGGATTTAATAGGATGATTTTCTTAACTTTAACGACTTAATTAATTATGTAAGTAAATGTCAGTAATTGGATTAATGGTGAATTGTTCATGTTATTCCATGTGATTAAAGTAAAGAACCATGGTTGTGATTGATAATTGAAATGATGTTCTGTGATGAGAATGATTGAATAGAATATTAATAATGTTGAACCTCGACATGAAAGTGATATATGAAATATTCGTGATTTATTGATAAATGAGGTGTGGGTTAGGGAATGATGCTCCAAATACCCATGGGGTTTCAGACTGATTCTCTAGGACCCTGATGCATGCATGTGAATAATGAAGTATGAAACAAGGACGAATGATTCAAATATCCATGAGGTGTGGGACAAGGAATTATGCTTTAAATACCCATGGGGTTCCATACTAATTCTCTAGGCCCCCAGGATATTGGCATTGGATTGATGTTCTAAGTGCTCGAGATATTGGTACTTGGACTAATGCTCTAAGATACCGATAATGAAATTGGAATTAAAAGAATAATGAAATCCCATGAAAGAATAAATTTTGATATTCCTATGATGTCTGGTTCAAACTTTAGCATGGGCCGAAACAAGTATGATTGGTTTAGGTATCAGTGTGAACCTGCGGTTCTATGTGGTTAATTAAAGAATAATTAAATCTAAATCCTGTTTACTTTTTCATATGTTATTCCTTATACAACTGCATATACTGTTATAGACTAGATATTGCTTTATACACCATTGGTGGTGGCCTACTGAGTTGTACTCACACCCTAGATGGGATGCCTGATCAGTACCAAAATAGATATCATGTTTGCAGGACATGATAAGGGCAAGATCCCTATGTTAGATGGATGAGTTGGGACTCAGGATAGAGCATGGATGAGGGAACCAGACATGATATCAAGAACTACTTGGGAGATGTTGGTGTGTCTTTATTTTGTATTTTCATTTGATGGTTGACACTTATATGGCATGACATATCTAATGCTTTGGTCTATGGTAATTTTCCCTGTTTTGGATTTATACATGGAATGTTGGTATTATATTGATTATGATACTATTTTGGCTATTTTTATTGATTTTTTAGTTATGATGCTTTGATAAAGCGGGTATAGTCTCCCTACATTACATATTATACCCTCTCTACTAGCTGGAAACCTTTGGAGTGTGGAGAGGCATGCCTGAGGTTATGTGACAAACAGACTCTAGGCATCAGTATGTGGCACCTGGGTCAGGATGTTGCAAAGTGGTATCATATGATCTTTCCTTTTCCTTTTATTTGTATTACTATTTGGTAATGGTAAACATGAGACTATTACGAGTTAGGCCTTGGTCACAAACTCATTCATGGGAGTAGTTAATCCATGCATGGGGGGAAAACCCAAGTACCTAGGTTAGGATTGTTGTTATTGATGTTTGCTATTATAGTTGAATGTTATTTCACCTCAGGTGACAAAATTATTTTGTGATGTTATTGTTTTATGATATTTTACTCATGGACTAGTATAGAATAGGAGTTAAGTATACATGCATCATTTTAGGCACTCATAACTTCATGTGACATGCATCATTTTAGGAACTCATGAAAAATAATGTTATGAGAGATTTATAGAAAATGAATTTTTTTCTTTACCTATGTAATTTAAAATTAATGGTTTATAATAATAAATTTAAATGGTTAAAATAATTCTAAATGTGGTAATTTTAAATGGATAGAATGGGTTTTGTAATGAGAAACTTTGAAATATGGAAGTATTTTACCCTATGTTAACCATGACCCAGGTGAGGAATGGTTGATGGTAGTGATAGTTCCTTAGTTTAACACATGGAAGAGTATTGAGGGTGAATTGAAATATCCTTATGTGAATCCCTATTATGTAAATGTGTTAATTATGTGTTATGTATCCTAATATGTGTGTTTAAAATTGTAGATACATGCCTCTATGATGACATTTTTGGTAGGAAGACATGTGTAAATGGCTAAAAATGTACCTACAAAAATAGAACCAAAGGCCTAGATAGTCACGGGTGAATGGTAAGGAGAGAAGTTACATGATAAATTTTATCATTTTATACAATTCATGGAAGAGACACAAGGTGGGTTGTGTGAAATATTTCTGATATGATATGGGAGTTCCAGTGGCATCACCCTCTAACATTCACCAAAGAGGGTGGACCTAAGGGAGATGAGTTCTAGATTGAGTCAGTCCAGACAATTCTTGACCATTTAAAGACTACTATAGAGAAGAGAGTTAAGTTGGCTACTTATATGTTTCAAGGATTAGAAAAGTGTTAGTGGGATATTCAGGATTGGGATGAGAATTTGTAAGGTATAATATGAAAATAATTTTAGGAGAATCTCCTAAAATACTTTTACCTAGAGATGCTCATGAAAGAGAGAGTATCATAGTTTATGTGATTGAACCAGGGGAGTATGTCCGTGATGAAATATGATATTCACTTTACTGAATTGCAATGATTTGTTTCAGCATTGGTAGGATATGAGAAAAATACAACAAGATGCTTTCAAGATGTACTTAAATTCAAGATTAAATCTAAGGTTAACATATTTCATTTGAATAAGTTTGATGTGGTGGTGAATCAGGATCTCATTTCTAAGGGGAACCTGAAGGAGACTTTCCATAGAGGACAAGTGGTTTCTGCTGGACAAACAGGAGGTATGTCTTATGAGGGTAGGGAGCATTACTATTAGAATGTTAACCAGAGCAGTGGAAAGCATTGTGTCTAGGGGAAGTATTAGTTACTCATGAAAATAATTTATAGATTTTCCATCAGTGCGGTAGGTCGTGTCACTTTCATAAATAGTAACCCCGACCACTTGTGGAGTTCCAAGATTGTATAAGGATGATAAATCTATAGTGGTTCTATAGTAACCCTCAACAGATGGGTTTTGATGGAGTAGTTGTACCAAACTAGAGTATGGGAATGGGGTCTTCTACACCATACCAGTCTGGCAATTGGAGTACTAATGGCCATGATTGTCAAGGCAGTGAATGTGGTACTTCAGGGAAAGATAACCTTTACCATAAAATTAGTTCATCATAGGGGAATTAGGAAAAAACATAGGGTATAGGGATATCATAGTTTCATGTAATTCAACATACGCTTGTGAATAATGAAGTTGGTACATCGACAGTCATAAGTACCATTCTTATCACATCTATTCTTTATAGCACTTTATTTCATATAGAAGCATCATATTATTTTATATCTTCTCAACTTGTGAATGGTTTGAGTCTGATGGTGGAGTTTTTGAGCAAGGTTATAACAATTTACACACCATTGGGAGTGCGGTCGAGGGAAATCTATTTATACTAGGGGTGTTCTCTCAAGGTTGGTGAGTATCATTTCCTTTGAGATCTTTATGTACTTAACGTGTTAGGTTTTGAACTGATTTTGGGTGTGGAATTACTGGTATCAAACCAATCCCACATTGATTTTTATTTTAGGAGAGTAAAATTTATATCTCATGAGGGTAACATTTATATTCATCATTGAGAATGGGATATCCAAGTAGGCTGTGTAGGGATAGTTCATCAGTAACTGGGGGAGATTACTGCCCAAGTTTCTAGTCTTTTGTTGGATTATAGGGGTATAAATCATGATGCCTTTCCACCTGTGGTGGATCAATTCTAGGACATGTTTCTTGAAGACCTATCAATACTTCCACCTGAGAGAGATGTTGAGTTTACCATTGATCTCATGTTGAGAGCTGAACTGGTTTCTATTCCACCTTACCAAATGGAAAAAACATAGCTTCAAGAACATAAGACTCACCTGGAATAATTTATGGATGAGGGGTTCATCCTTCTAAGTACGTCATCTTGGGGTTATCTAATCCTATTTTTGATGAAGTATGACAAAATATAGCATTTGTCTGTTGATTACCAAAAGTTGAACCAGATGATGGTTAAGAATCGATATTCTATTCTGTGCATCGATGATAGATTTGACTAGTTGATAGGAGCTTTCATATTCTCCATGATTGATTTGATATCAAGGTATCATAAATTTAGAGTGAGACCTTCTGATATACCAAAAATTTCTTTTATGAGTAGATATGGACTATATGAGTTCATCATGATGTCGTTCGAGATGAAAAATGCTCTAGCTCTGTTTATGTCCTTGATGAACATAATATTTCACCCATACCTGGATCAATTTGTGGTTGTTTTTTTGGATGAAATCTTGGTGTAATCCAAGAATCATGATGATTATGACCAACATTTTCACATCATCCTGAGTACACCAAGAGAACATTGGCTATACACTAATCTATCTAAGTGTCAATTCTGGACCGACAAGGTACATTTCTTGGGTCACATCATCTTTGAGGAATGTGTGTCAGTGGACCTAGAGAATGTTCATGAAGTGGTTTCTTAGGAGAATCCCAAGAATTTTTTTGATATCCAAATATTTTTGGGTTTAGTTGTTTATTATTGTAGGTTTATAAAGGACTTTTACCATTTGGAAGCACTAATTTCGAGATTGACCAACAAGGGTGTGAATTTTGAATGGTCTGGAGAATGTGATAATGCTTTCTAGGAGTTGAAAAGGTAGTTGACCAAAACAGAAATTTTGATTCCACCAGAGCTGGGTGAAGAGTATACAATGTTTTGTGATGTGTTTGATATTGGTTTTGAGGCTGTATTGATGTAGGGAGATCAATTTGTTTCATATGGAGCACAAAATTTGAGGCCACATGAACATAATTATCCTATGCATGATCTCAAGTTGACCGTGGTAGTTTATGCCTTAAAGTGTTGACATCATTATCTGCTGGGTGAAAAGTTTACTGTGTATACCAATCAAAAAAATCATAAAGTACATATTTTTACAATGAGATTTTAATATTTAGTAGAAAATATGGGTTGAGTATATGTAGTCATTTGACTTTGATCAAGCCTATATGCACAATAATGGAAATAGTGTTGCTGATGCTTTGATATGGAAGACATAGACTCAGGAAGTCCAAGAGTCAAGATCTGAGTGGAAGATGATGGATTTGATAGATGAGATACACATTGAGGTTCAGGAAGGACATGAGTAGATGAAACTTATATCCTTATCAGTGGATTCCACACTTATTAGCTAGATCAAGGAGAGGTAGTAAGAGGATTTAGAGTGTTTGGCCTTAAGGGAAAGGCTTAGAGGTGGGGTGTCACCTTCTGATTGGACTATAGATGTGGATGAGATCATCTATGTCTAAAACCATGTTGTTGTGCCTATGTGTATGTATGAGGAGATGATACATGAGTTTCATTCCACAAAGTGGGAAGTGAATCCTAGTTTAACCAAAATGTACTATGACCTATGTAGAAAGTATTGGTGGTCAGACATGAAAAGGGAGATTGTAGGTTTCTTGACATAATGATACATCTGTCTACAGGTGAAGGAAAATCATTAATGACCATGTGGTTTTATATAGTAATTTACCATTCCATAATGGAAATGAGATGATGTTATCATGGACTTTATGGTGGTACTTCTGAGGATCCCTTAGAAGAATGACACGATTTGGGTGACTGTGGACCAGTTGACAAAAGTAACCCATTTTTGTCCTATCAAGGATATTTTCATAGTTGATCAATTGGTTTAGTTTTACTTTGGGTTTTTAGGTGAATTTTAATAATTTTGGAAGCTCATGGGGCTGTGAATAGTCAGATCATGGTTAGGGAAAACCATGTGGTTTTCCCTAGGAAACCATACACCCCTTTTCAAGCCATAGGATGTGGCACACGGTTTGACCAAAACAAAAGGCCTCCCTCCCCAAACTGTACAATCTCAGATAGAGGAGTTTTAAATAGTTGAAAAATGGTTTGTCAAACCGTGTTTCCACACTGGAGTAACCATGTACCCCATACAGTAGGGGCACACAGTTAGGGTGTGTGGTTTGAAAAACTATGCAGCCCCACCTAGGAAACTGTGCATGTAGAAATTAATGCCCCTAATTTATATTTTAAAATTTCTTGAACCCTTGGTTATTATCCCTAATCACACTTGAAAAATATAACACAAATTATTTCACTCTTGGAGGATCTTTAGAGGATTCATAGGCTCCTAGAACCTCTTCTGGTGTGAATTGAAGATCTGACAGATGAAATAAGACCCTCTACAGTATGTGATTTCTTCCTCATTTATATTCCAATATCTCTGCTATATCTCTTACCTTTTGGAGAGGGATGGAATCATATGTTTTTGATGGTTTAAATCTAGGTTTTAATAGATCTCATTTCTTTAGATGTTGATCCTAGGTTTTGATTCTATATCTCCTCTACTGTTGTGAATTCAATCATTCTATATCAAATCAAGGACTATAGTTTGGTGAGTGTTCATATCTTGATTTAGGTGGTATAATTTATAATTCCCATAGTATTGATCATGATTTCATGTTTTTGGTTGTACTATTGCATTTCCATGTTGAGAAATTTCATTTACATTTGAAATAATGAATTGATTCTGATGTAATTGTGAGACCCTTCTCGAATCCCATTAGACCCATTGGTGATTTGAGACCGGGCTTGATGGAAACCCATGGGGCATTCCAATACACTTGAATTAATGATTTTTGAATTGTAAAAATGGGATCAATTCATAATGGAAACTGAACTAAATCCTTATTTCATGGTTGATAATGGGATTTAATGTGATGATTTTATTAACTTTGATGAGTTAATGAATTGCGTGTTTAAATTATGGTGATTGGATTAATGGTGAATAGTTTATGTTATTCCATGTGTTTAAAGTAAAGAACCACGATTGTGATTGATAATTGAAGTAGTGCACCATGATGAGAATTATTTAATGGAAGTTTAATGATGTTTAACCTTGATATGAATGTGATATATGTAATATTTGTGATTGATTAATAAATGGGGTGTGGTTCAGGAACTGATGTTCCAAATTCCCATAGGGTTCCAGATTGATTCTCCAAGCTCCCGATGCATGCATGTGAACAATTAATTATGATATCGAGACTAATGATCCAAATACCCATGAGGCTTGGGATAAGAACTAATGCTCCAAATACCCACATGGTGCCAGAATGATGCTCTAGGACACCAAAATATTGGCATTGGATTGATGTTTCAAGTGCAGTTGGAGGACTTGAAGATGAATGGATTCATGAGACCTAGTTTTTCTCCTTGGTTGGCCCCAATTTTGTTTTCCAAAAAGGAAAAAATCACTTTGAGGTTGTGTGTGAACTACCGGTGCTTTAATTAGGTGACCGTGAAGAATAATTATCCACTACTAAGGATTGGTGACCTCTTTGATTAGTTGAGAGGGTCATGATGGTTCTTTAAGGTTGACCTTTGATCAAGCTATCACCAGTTGCGAGTACGGGATGAGGATATACCAAAGATGGCTTTCAGATATTGCTACGGTCACTATGAGTACTTGGTGATTATCTTTTGTGTGATGAACTCCCCCACAATGTTCATGGGAGTCATGAAATAAATATTTCTACCTTATTTAGACTAGTTTTTGTAGTATTCATCGATGATATGCTTGTTTACTCAGTGTTTGATGAGGATCATGTGAATCACTTAAGAATGGTTCTGGAAGTACTCTGAGAGCACCAACTTTATAGAAAACTATCGAAGTTCCAGTTATGGAATTAGATGGTCCACTTTCTGGGACATGTTATCTCATCATATGGAGTGGTAGCGGACTCAGCCAAGGTTGATGGAGTGTTAGTATGAGATCCACCTAGGAGCATGACGAAGGTGTAGATATTACATGGGATAACAGACTATTACCAAGTATTCATACCTGATTTCTCTAGGATATCGGCACCTATGATATCTTTGAATCGAAAGGGGAATCCTTTCTTATGGAAAAAAAGTAACAATAGTTTTTTTAGAATTTGAGAAAGAGTTTGATGAACACTCCTATATTGAGATTATTGAAGGAGGGTTTCAATTATGTGGTGTTCTGTGATGCATTAGGAACCAGGATTGGTTGTGTTTGGATGAAGAGGTAAGAGGTTATTGCCTATATTTCAAACTAGTTGAGACCACATGAGCAGAACTATGTGACCCATGATCTTGAGTTAGCAGTGACAGTATTCACATTGAAGATATGGTGACACTAGCTGATGGGCGAGTGGTTTATCATCTACTCTGATCATAAGAGTCTCAAGTATATATTATCTCAAAAGGATATGAACTTGAGATAGAAGATATTTATAGAGTTCCTACAAAACAATGATTTTGATATTTTCTATACTACTGGAAGGGGAACATGGTGGTAGATTATCTCAGTAAGAGATCTATTTTGTAGTTGCTGAATGAGGCATCAGAGAAGTTGGAATTGTTATAGTTATATTTTGTGGATGGATATGGAGAAAATTACCTCTTGTTAATGGTTGTTACCCATCCACTATTATAGCGAGGTAGAGAGGCACAAATTTAGTATATTGACTGTGAGACCCTACGTGTTCAGATGTCCACAGGACATGCTCCTGATGGATATTCACAAGGTGGGGAGCACACAATTATTTTCTGAGGGCATACAATAGTACCAGTGATGTTGTGGGAGGAGTTTCTAAGGGAGTTAAATAAATCCCATTTAGTGGTACATCTTGGTGTGATTAAAATGTACCAGGACCTATAATTCTAGTTTTGGTGTCCATTAATGAAGAATAAAGTAGAATAATTCATCTCTCGATGCCTTACTTTTCTGAAAGTGAAGGCTGAGCACCAGGTTTCAATGGGTTTAGGTCAACCATTTGAGGTTCTAAAATGAAAGTGGGGTGGGATATAGATAGACTTCATGATGGTTTTACCACATATTTCTGGGGGAAACTATTCTATCTGGGCGATTGTTGACTAACTCACCAAGTCATCCCACTTCCAAGCTATCTGAGAGCAGAGTTTAGCAGAGAGCTTTAGATGCCTCTACGTGATAGAGATAGTTCGACACCATAGAGTCTCATCGATGATAGTTTTAGATTGTGATGCTTGTTTTACATCCTAGTTGTGGAAGTGATTATAGGAGGAATTTTAGACCCAATTACACTTGAGAACAAAATTTAACCCACTGAAATATGGCCAGATGGAGTGGACAATTCAGGTTCTATAGGACATTCTATGGGCTTGCATGGTGGAATTTGGTATTAGTTGGGAGGATCACCTACCACTGGTAGAGTTTTTTTAAAACAACAGGCACCATTGCTCCATTGAAATGAAACTATTTGAGGACTTTTACGAGCGAACTTATAGGTCAACACTTTTCTAGACTGACCCAAGAGAGTCAGCACTCAAGAGCTCAGAGTTGGTGAGAGTTACCATCGAGAAAGTGCAGATCATCCAGGTGCAGATGAAGATTTCACAGAGCCATCAGAAGTCTTATGCTGATAGGAAACAGAGGCCTTTGGAGTTTTTGGAAGGAGACCATGTCTTCCTTTAGGTATCACCTTGATAAGTATTATGGATTTGGCTGGGGTGGAAAGTTATCTCTCAGGTTTATCAAGACTTTTCAGACACTATGTGGAGTTGGTGAAAAGGCATATCACTTAGCTCTACCCCTATAGTTAGACCAGGTACATGAAGTCTTCCACATGTCACAGCTAAGGAGGTACATGAATTACCCATCACACATCATCGATTGGGGTTAGCTGGACATTATGGATGGAGTGAATTTTGTAGAGTACCTAGTAGAGATCGAGGATCATCAAGAGAGGATCCTTTGTGGGTGAGTGATTCCTTTGGTGTGTGTCTGATGGAATCATGAGAATCTCTAAGAGAGCACTTGGGATAAGGCAGATCAGATTCATGTAAAATACCCAAATACTTTTTAGAATCCTTTGTTTTGGATTTTCGAGGACATAATTCCCCCAAGGTGGGGATAATGTAATGTATCAGATGTTCATTGTGTAATTTTTAAATCTTATATGGAATAAATTTGAGAACAAGCGATGATACAACGTGCAATTTTGAGGCCCAACATTCCCAAAACAATTGTTTGAAAAATATTAAAATATTAAATAGAATATGCATGTATTTTTAATGAAAAAGTGGAATAAATTATAAATGGGTTCCCATATCATAAATCCTAGGGCACCATTTCGTTCAGAGCAGCGGATTTACACTAGGTGTATCCTAACATTGGCCAACATGGGTTAACTGTAAAAAGCAGTCACACACATTTTTAATGAATAGAATACATTTAGAATTTATTTTATTTTTCCATTTCATGAACACAACAGTGATTTTTCTTTTTAGATAATATGTTAAGTTAGGGATCCAAGGTTAGGTTCATAACCCAAGAATTCCCTGGAGGGTCTATAAAGGAAACCCTAATGATTTATCTCGGCAGGTGATAATGGAACTCTAGATCGAAGATCAAAAAACACGATTCTTTATGGATCTTTCCAGTGTCAATAAATATTCAATAGTGAGTGATCCAATTCCCAGGTAGGATGTATTATTTTGGATTTACTTCCCCATTCTTAGATTCAATGATGAATGTGGACCAACCAATGAATATGTTGATCCATGGTTTGGTCATGATTTGCGGGATGGGTTTTAATTGTGGGATTTATGGGGTTTGATTATTATTTTGATTATTTATCATTCTTATGAGAATGAATCAATGCCATAATGAACAACAACTAAGGTTCATTACTTAGATTATTTCATTGTTATTTTTCTCCCTTAATATTTCTATGCGTGTTCTTTCTTCGATGCTGTCATGAACGATTGATCGTTTCATATTCATTTCTTGGATCAACGATCCGAAATTAGAGATCTGACATTAATATGATCCAACAAAGGTGCAACAATGACAACAACGGATGAATCAAAGCAAATCATAAGAAATGATTCTTCGAGCAGTTTTCATCGGAACAGATCAAAATGGGTTTTCAAGCCGATTGAAGGCATGAAACCCCTATTTTGGGCATTAGGTTGGTGAAATGAAACTCGATCTTGATTTTAGAGGTGAACCAAGCACTAGAGAAGATCCCAATGATTGGATGAGGTGAGTGGGAGGAAGAACTCAATGTTCTGGAAATTCCAAAACACATGACATGTAGTCTCATTTACACGAGGTGTGTTCATCATCGAAAAAATCAACGTGTACTCTAGGAAGTACACAGGGATGGGGTGGAGTACATGGGTTGCCTACATGAAATTTACTTCACCACACATCATGACCTGGACTAGACACATGGGCTACCCCGTGTATTGGTATGAGGGTTGGCACCATGTACTGGCACATGACAAGAGTACACAGGTGGACCCTAGATGATAGGACACGACATGTGATCCTTTATACATTTTGTATACTTCATTTTATACATGACATGTTCTAAAGACATAGGGTATTGTATATGGGAAGTACCTTGGGTCAAGGCACACAATGTGTGACCCAACTACACATCGTGTACCCCTTTCTACATGGATTGAGCCACTTTTCCACTATATCTTAGATATGTTTTATTAGGGTTCATTCCCATTATCCTTTCTATAAAGGTTAGTGTGTATTGTTTCCTACTCATAGTAGTATGATCCCTTCATTAGGACTTCCTAGATAGAGTTTTTGGAATCCCCCAAGAGGCTAGAAGCAAGATTCACTATTCATTATTCGTGACCTAGGTAGAGTCTTTGGTATTTACGTGACTAACTTCACTGGGCGTAGATACTCTACATAGAGGGTTAATCTAGATTGAGTTGTTGGCATCACCCCATGGCCCTGGATGTGATCCTTATCTGTCTATCATATCTCTATCTTTAAATCTATCAACATATATCTTTCATGATGGTTCCTAACAAACAATACTTCTTGGGAGGACATCATCAGTGCTATCAGACTCAGGAGTGTGTTCTCTTGGATGAGTACTTCATGTAATATTTGAACTAAATCCATAGTGTTGGCATTTAGTAGTTGTGACTTACCTCTACATTTCATGTCTTGGTTTTAGTATATCTAGATATTCTTGTTATATATTCTATAGACATATAATTGTGTATAGATCACTATATCTTTTCTTTGCGTATTGATTTTTGTTTTTGGGGTGTCCTACTGAGTATTTTTATACTCAACCCTACACGGGATTTTCCTAAATGTGTAAGGTCTTGTGAAGACGAGTGATCTTTTGATAGAGTCCTTGGAGGACCAGGACCAGACAGAGCTTTGTGAGATCAGACAGGTCAAGTTGTTCCTATAATTATAGACAGCATTCCCAATAACTTTTGTTTATAGGTTGGACTTTGTGGTTTATATACTCTTTTTTGGTGGGATTTTATTTTGGCTCAGTTTACTTTACTGAACTTCTCTTTACTTTTATGTCGTACTCTGTTGGTTGGGATATAGTGGTATGCATGCATTGTTTACTTAGTGGTTTTAACATTTCAGTATTTGTGGGCTTGGATATGTGTAAATGTGTATAGGTACATGGGTAATGCCACCCATGGCAGTGATGTGTCTACTCAGTGCTAATCACCAGACCCTGGCCTATTAGAGGTGGGATTGGGGAGTCAAGACATGGGCCCCACTGGGACGGGTCATGGTATGAACCTTGTTGTAAAATCTTGTGTATTGATTTGTCCTGTAATTGGTTTTCTTGTTTAATATATTGTCTCTATCTGAGGTTGTTCTGGAATTTCAAGAAATTGTACCCCATAGTTGTATTTCATATCTAGTTTCATCCCCTTTTGTCTAGGAGAATGCAACCAATCATGTTCCCTTATTTTCTCTAGTGGGTCAAGTAATAGAATTTTTCTAACTAGGAATATTTTGAATTGTTTCTGTTTAGGGTGGAGGATCCTGTAGGGTTGGGTTGATGATGGTTGATTATTCTTGTGACATACAATATTAGTACCCCCATCCATCTAGGGAATTTAAGGCCCTTATAATACATTAGATTGGGTATGGGTCATTTAGAGGATCTTCAACCCGGTAGAGACCCTGTAAGATCAAAAGGTCAAACTTGTAACCTTTATACTTTATGGAATAGTTAGATGATTGTGGGATGTTATTTTGTAGGTTGTTAGACAGGAAGGGATGACATTATATACCTTAAAAGATATATGCTTCGAGGAGTTCTTTCTTGACACACTAAAGTTCGATCGTGCTCAGAAGTTTATGGATCTCTAACACGGGATGATGATAATTTCCACATACTCAGTACATTCTAAAAAGTTGAATCACTTTTCTCTTATGTAAGGGAACAAGGAATAAAAGGCTACAAAGTTATAGATTGGTCTTTTCCCAGAGATGAAGTGACATGTAATAAACTTAGATCTAATGACCTATTCTATAGTTCTTCATAAAGAATTGATGATCATGAAAGTCATTGAATAAGATATAGATGCAAGTATTCTTTAAACTATTAGTGGATTGATAGGTACTTTCTCCAGTATAGTTCCATTTTTCAATTTTGGGAATAAGAAGATAAATTTATAGGATAGAATCCAGGGTATCGATCAACAATAAAAGAAGAGTAAAGGTACTTTGACTCCCTCTAGGGGAGATGACTCTTCTAGGTGCTACAATAATGGGAATAATGGTCACTTTCTTAAGGATTTCACCTATTATATCAATAATTTTCACCAGTATGGAAATTTAGGGAATATGAAGTGCTTATGAGATTGGGATTTGAGGATTCACTCAACAGGAGTAGAAAAAAGACCTCAACAAAAGGTACATACCATGTAAGGGTAAGTAAATCTGGTGAATCATGAGACTTTGAGGTGTCATGGAGTGGTGGATAGTAAAGATTATTAAGTTGATTAAGCTTCAGTAGATGGTGGGGAGGGAAATTTCACTTTTTTAGGTATAGTCTTGACTTATTCCACTCTACATATCACTTTAGTTTAAACTGGATCATCCCATTCATTTTCATCAGAACATATGGTTTCTGAATTAGATCTACTAGTTAAATTATATTCTGAAATATTTTATACCAAAAAACCCTTGGGAAAGAAAACTACACCATATTCATATCTATCCATATAGTTCAATGGTGGTTAGTGGCTTTGTGCATGTTTGGAGATTCACAATTCTAAAGATGAAAGGATTTGATGTAATCATTGTCATAAATTAGTTGACCAGTTATTATACACACATTTATTGTTATCAAAGATGGGTAAATTTCACATCACATAAAGGGTAAAAGTTCATCTTGACTGGTGAATGAGACAACAAGTTTGGTAGCGTGGGACTATATCCTTGCTAGAGATAAGTATTTACAGTGCAAGTGGCTAGTATGACCCTTATAGTGAATCAGGCACTGAATCCCTCCTGCTTCCCTATGGTGGTGGAGTTGTATCGATATTTATTTACAAGGGATTTCTTGGGGTTGACTCCCCTAAAGAGATTTGATTTTGAGATCAATCTTGTGCCCGGTGCATGACCATTATCGATTCTATTGTACCACATTGGAATAATCAATTTGAAAAAACTCAAGGTATAACTAGATAATCTTGAGGATAAAGGATTCACCAAACTGATAAATTCCCCTTGGGGTGCTCCATTATTGTTCACTAATAAGGTGGATAGTAGTCTTTGACTTTGTGTTCTACCAAAAGATGAATTAGATCACTATGAAGAACAGATACCCATTTCCAAGAGTAGATGACTTGTTTAATTAATTGAGGTGAGCTCAGTGGTTTTCAAAGATTTATCTACATTTTGGATACCATCATCTTTGGGTTATAGAGGAAGAGATACTAAATATAGTGTTTAGGAGTAGGTATGGGGTGTATGAGTATCTCATTATGCCCTTTGGACTGATGAATGGTCTAGTAGTGTTGATAGCCCTTATGATCAAGATCTTTCACCCACACCTAGACTATTTTTACATTTTTTCATGGAATACATACTTATATATTAAAAGATGTTATAATCATATGAAAGACACCAGTATATCATATTGAGTACACTCTGAGCACATTGGATTTATTCCATGAACTTGAAGTCCCACTTTTGGATAAAAGAGGTTCACTTCCTTAAGAATGTGGTTTCTCAAGAGGGAAAATTATTTTATTAATTAAAGGTTGATGTAGTCATATATTGGTTACAATTGAGGAATGTGTTTGAGATAAATATTTTTCTTGGGTTGGCATGGTACTATATGCGATTCATTTAGGAATTTTCTTTCTTAGTAGCACCCATGACCATGCTGATCAAGAAGGGGGTTGGGTTTGAATGGATGGAACAATGTGAAGAAGTTCTTATAGCTAAGGAAGAGGTTGATGTATACTATGATCCTGATTCTTCTTGAGATTGGAGTTGGGTATGTAGTTTACTATGAGGTGCCTGGAATTTTCCTAGGGGATATTTTGATGTAGGGTGATAAGGTAGTTTATTATAGGTCTATTATCTATGACCCAATGATTGTAACTACCCTACCCACAAATTATAGTTGGTTTAAGTGGTTCATGTATTGAAATTATGGTGGCACTACCTCTTCGATAAGATATTTTTTATTCATACAAACTATAGGAGTCTACAATATATATTTTATCCAAACAACCAAGATCGTCATCAGAGGCTTTGGGTAGAGTAATTATAGATATTCTAATTTGAGAAAGAGTATTACCCTAGGAAATATAGTGTAGTTGCAGATGCACTATGAAAGAATACATAATAAGTGGGATAATGGATGTTAGAAGTAGTATGATAGCTCATGGATCTATTAGAAGAATGGCTGGTGGACATATCTAAGGATCACGGGGAAGTGGTTTGTGCACCCTTAGTAATCACATCAACATTAGTGGAATTAATGAAGGGCAGTTAGGATCTTTATCCATAATGTAGAGTGATGTGTGAGAGGTTGGAAAAAGTGGTTCTGTCTCAAGTTGGGCTTTGGATAGATAAGGAGTGTTTCTAATTCAAGGTAGGGTGATGGTTCTATCTTCCATGAGAGAATAGATAATGATATCCTATCATGCTTCATAGTGGGAAGTATACATGGGGTTGAACAGGATATATCATGATGTTAAGCATTAGTTCTGGTGGCATGACATGAAGAGAGACATCATAGGATTTATCTCCCATTGTCTAAAATATTAGAGAATCCAGGTTGAGAATCAGAGACCTTGGGTTTTACTTCATCCACTTTTAGTGCCTATACAAAATTGGTATGCGGTGATGATAGACTTCATGATAAGGTTTTCTAGGTCCCTAAGAAGTTGGGACATCATTTGGGTGGTAGTGGATCATTTGAACAAGGTG
This sequence comes from Viscum album, assembly GCA_963277665.1. NCBI lineage: Eukaryota > Viridiplantae > Streptophyta > Magnoliopsida > Santalales > Viscaceae > Viscum > Viscum album. Next base: position 1,769,478,984 of record OY728148.1, read on the forward strand.
GGTCACTTCATATCGAACCAAGAGATGAATTCAATAGATGAGATAAGAGAGATTTATATTCAAGATATCACATAACTTCATGAAGTTACTTTGAGTTTAGTATATTATATAGATAACCACTTTACCTCAAGGTTTTGGAAAGGCTTATAAAAGGTGCTGAGTACTCATTTGAAGCTGAGTATGACCTTTCATCCTCATACCGACGAGCAGTCATAAAGTACAATCTAGACTTTAGAGGATATGATTCAAGAATGTATTCTGAATTTTGGAGGATGTTGGGATGATCACCTAGATATAGTGGAGTTTTCCTACAATAATAACTTATAGTCATCGATTTGGATGGTTCAATTTGAGGCTCTATATGGGCATCCATGTCATTCACCACTGTAATGGTATGAGGAAGGTGAGTCTTTAGTAGTTGGGCCAAGAATGGAACAAGAGACATCAAAGTTGGTTCTGTTGATTTAAAATCAACTGGTTACAACTTAGAATAGGTAGAAATATTATGATGACTGAAGGAGATGACCCTTGGAGTTCATTATAGGTGACACTATTTCTTACAGGCATCCCATAAGTTGGGGAATAGGGGTTTGAGGAGGTAGGGAAAATTATCACCATGGTACATTGGGTTTTTTGAGATTTTTAAATGTATAAGGCAATGGAATATCAGTTGTACCCTCCTCTACAATATCAAGTTATACACGATGTGATCTATGTGTAACATTTTTGGAAGTACGAGCTCAATCTTGTGCATGTACTTAACTATGAGTATGTTATACTAGAGAATAATGCATATTCTATAGAATTCACTATTCAGATAATGAATCAAAGTGATAAGGTTCCATGGGGGAAACTATTCCTCTTGTTTAGGTTTTACAGTAGCATAGGCATGTTCAAGAAGAGATATGGGAGTGGGAAGATAGAATTTGGGTGTAGTGGTCCGAATTGTTCGAGAAGACCTCTGGGGATACTTCTCAATGGTAAGAAGTTATAATAAAGAGAGAATTATGACACCTTTATTTTTAGGTATGCCTCATTTTCAACCTATATACCCTTGAGAATTCTTTTAGGTTCTCTGAGGTTGGTTAGAGGTGTTTGGGAGGTTGGATAAGAAAAGTGCCTGAGCTGCTAAGCATACTGTATCTTAATTAAGACATAATAGCTCCATTTAATGGATTGTGGGATCCACTATATAGACATTGGAGTCTAAATATATTCAATATAGATGAAGACGCCTCCATATAGTCATTGGGGCTCTTGGGTAGAACTGGGTCTGCCTAATGGTCACTGTCTAGTTAGTGGAGGCCACTGTCTAGTTGGTGGTGTCCAATAGATCCTAGTAAGGCCTGATGATTTATATGAAATTTTTTATAAAAATAACCCTTCACCAACTTTTCTCTCATTCTATATTTATCTATAAATTTCTAGTGACATAGGAAAACTATCTTGGAAATTTAGACTATTCCACCTTTCAACACCTTAGTTTGACACCCAGTCAATGATTTGATCCTATGTTATTCATCTGGTGAGTTCCTTGTTGATCCAGATCATTTGTCTTATCTTATACATGATCAAAAATAATTATATTCACAATATATTGATATAATATAAGGGGTTTGGCTTGATCTAACAAGGTATTCATGGATTATTGAAAGATTCATCATCTAGATTGAGATAATTGGTGTTTGGAAAACCTTTAGAACATGATCATTATTGAAAATATTTCTTACTGGGTATGTCTAACATTGAATCACCTTTAGTATGTGGTTTATTATTTTCCTTGATCATAGTATTCTAAATCATTTTGAATCAACATTGCTTATAGGATTCATTGGTGCTTTTAGACTCAAATAATGACCCTTTCTTATAAATCATTATGCACCTAAGGTAGGAATCTATTGACTTTATCACATGTTTTTATGGGTTATTTTCATGATTGTTGGTGTGTGTGTGTCCCCATGATACACATTTTGATGTTTGATCACATGATTTTTTACCATTTCTTGTGCTTCTTTCATATGGATTGTTATTTTTTGGATACTTTCTTGATTTAATTTGATGCTTGACCTGTCATTTGTATCATGTATCATAAGTATGTGATTTTCTTATCTCATGAATAGTTGAGCATGAAAGTTGAGTTTATTGGAAAATCCTTTGAGAGGGATGTGTCAGACCTAGGTCAGCATGTACTTGATCTATCCCAACCGGTGGGATGTTTTACATATGTTTTTGGGATATCCCATCAAGGGGGATGTGTCAGGAAGAAAACTGATGTTCCTTAAAACATGGTGTTGAATTAGGTAGATCTAATATCTAATGACCCAAAATATGTTTTGTGTGATAATTAATATTTATATCTATTTTTTAATTCCATAAAATACACCTGTATACCTTATTCCCTTATGTTAACAACCATTGGTGGTGTCTTAATGAGTCTTTTACCCACACTATACATGGGTATTTTAGTGTGCTTTTAGATTTCATGGTTAGGGATCCGATGATGTCTAAGGTCCCTATAGTGGATGGTTAATTAGGTTAATAGGAGGATGCATATATTTATAGATGGAGTTTGGACTGGATATCTTCTGTCTCCTTTATTTACTGGCTACCTCATAATTTGGATCTTTTTGTTTAGTTTTTGTTTATGTATTTGACAAGAAAATTGATACTATATGAGTTTAATTTTTGTATGCTACTACCTTGTAAATTGATTATTTATTTATTCAGTGTTTGATGAATATTTTATTGCTTCCATTATTTTTACTCTAATTTTTACCTAGTACTAAGGACATAGTATCCCCATTGTTTCGTAGGCCCTCACCACTAGTCGATAACATCTTGCATATGGGGAAGCTCACATGAGGTCATGTGAAACCCCCATCTTGGACCCAATGTTTTGGGTCAGGGTGTTACAAATAATAGAGTTGGGAAAGGGAAATTTAGAGAAGGTCTCAACCATACATTTTCACACATCTTTAACATGTTTTTAAGTATTTCACTCTTATATTTTTTACATTTACCATTTTTGGTTTTTACCATGGTAATTAGTTTTTACCTAAATAATTTAATTTTAATGCCTAAAAATTAAATGAGACTTATTACATGATTTGGACCTAATGATTAAAAATTTGAAATTCATAATTTCAAATAAAATTTCAAATGATTATAAAAATTAATTTTAAAATTAGTGCACATAATGAGTAAAAATCATTTTTAAAAAGTATATTTTTATGCTTAAGTATTATTATTCAGATAACGCACCTATCCCCATATTGTTCTGGTACACTCGAGTTGAGGGAGATTTGGGTTTTGATGGGTTTAGGTCAAAGGCTTCATTTTTTCTTCATCTTGTTTTGTTCTACAGTCGTGCTCCCTATTGAGGCCTGAGTTCAGTCCATATTCTACTCTTGCTTCCAGATCTATTGTACTAGATCCCATATCAGTCTAGGGAGATGGTTTTCATAGGAGTTTTGGGATATGAGGATTAACCAATAGTGGTTTTACATGGGGTATTCTTACAGTGGTTTTTTTCTTCCTCTGGGTTTTGGGTTTTTCTCTGATGGTTTCAGATTTGGAATCGATGGCAGTTTTTTGATGAATTATTTTATTTGGATTTCATTTACATTAAGGGGTGAAGATTTTGAGTAAATATATGGAGCAGTTCCTACAAAAATGATGGTTTTTGTTGATTTAGTTTGATCATGTAATTTGATGCATTTGAAAATGGTCCGGTGGTTTCACTGTGCTTGGGGATGGACCCGAAGGAAGGGTTGAAGCTCTTTAAAAGGCATGTCATGCTATTGTGAACTTCATCCGCTAAACTCTACTATAAAATCCTGGTCTATCTCTCCTTTCCTATTCCATCTGGTGAGATGGTATTCAAGGAGATTTTAGGATGTGATGTTTGGGCAGCCGACGATGTTCCAGTGGTGCACCCAGTTCGAGTGGTAAAGGGTATCAGGTTTCATATATGATGAATTTTGAGGAGTGTTTTAGTGGTCTTTAGTGGAATAGGTGAATAAATTCTATAAGGTTATTGATGGTGAGGTGATAATTACGATAATGATCTTGTGTATCAAGAGGTGCGACTCAAGGAATATGCAGATAGAAAACATGTAGCTAGTATTTTTAAATTTGAATTTTCATTTGGTTGACGTATTCGGTTCAACAAACATTTCATCACATGATGAGATATTTTTGAGATCCACTCCAGGCTGTTGAGGTGATTTTTGAAATTTTAATTTGTTTTCGGAAGGATTGTAGTAGGTATGCTTCAAATGTTCTATATTTTTTTGTTTTAATTTTTGTTCATTGTTATGACTATGATTTGGTGTTTTCTTTTCTTTAGGATCTTTAATGGTTTGACTTTTCAAGGGTTCTCACTTAACCTTAAAAAGTGATTTCATAAAATATCAAAAAATATAGATTTAGAGGAGGATTTTTATAAGTGTTCTTAATATTATTTCATATAAATTTAAAGAATGTTAATATATTAGATCATATATAATAATTTTTTAAAATTTGTTAATTAAAATTATTAGTATAAAATATACATCACTTAAAAAAATTGTTTTTTGAGAAAGAAAAACCCTTTTTCATATTAGATCATATTAATTATATATCCTCTAAATTTAAGAAATTTTAGTTGAGTAACATAATTTTATTTACTAAAGGTTTTATTATTATTATTATTTTATTAATAATATTTTACTAAAGTGTTGCAACTCATTTTAGTTTGGTTTTTCATGTGAAACAAGATATCAACATAATGTTTATTTAAAGAAAAATTTGCAGTGAAATCTTGGGGTGATACATTCTCCCACTTAAATAAATTCCATCCTCACAATTTTAATTATTATCAACTAATAAAAATATATAAGGGTATCTAAAATATAAACATGACTGAAGATATAATTTTTTATAGAGACATCAACCTTTAAAAGTTAGGAAACATATATTTTCCTCAAAATAGGATTATCTATAATATTGAGTTTTTCTATTTCCATTTGAACCAAGAGTTTTTAATTATTTGGCAACAAGAGCCATATTAGATAAATTTCTTCTAAACTATGTTAATAATAATAGATATACATTAATTGGATGATATTAAATATGATTCCATTATTCTGACAAATATTTTTTCTTTTAATTAGAGAGATCTAATCCATTTCTAAAATCACATTAAATTCATCTTAAGGATGGATAATAAGATTTTCACAAGGAACACTCCCATAAAAATAAACTTAGAATACAATAATCACACAAATATAAGATTTATTTTATAATAAAATCATCCATATAGTGATTTAATTCTCATATAAAACCTCTAAGATATACTAGAGTTCGTAGAATCAAAAATACAACAAGACATCCACAATTACTGAGTAGTGGACAAGTGTGCCTTAATTATCAAAATTCACTTCATTATCATGACCTAATTTATTATTTCTTTATTCCTATTATTTTATAGGGTTTTGATATCTATTATCATTATTAAACCTTGGATTAGTTCATCAATTTTTATAATATCTAAATTCATTTCATTTGAAGCATTGAATTATTGGAAGAGAATTATTTGGGACCTTTATACTTTTCATTACATTAGAAAACCTGTTAATCTATCTTCTAAAATCATGGGATCGATGGACAATCCTTCCACACTCAAAAAATTTTCTTAATACTTTGAGAGATTCCCTTGGGAGATTCTTCCCATATTTTTTATGCATTAAAAGATGAATATTCTTTACTTTGTAGTCTTTATCAGACGAACTTCCATGAAACTCCATGCTTACCTTATTCGATGTGTTTAGAAGATCATAAAGACTTATGTTATTAATCATATCTCAATATTGTTTGGTGATAATAACCATAGTATTTTCACCACCATCTTCCATCCTATTTAATTTCTCATTAAGATAATCACAAATTTTTCCATCGCACCAATTGTTAACTCAATTTATCCTTGGACAAACCATTACTGAAATAAATAAAAGTTAAATATTAAAATAATTAATTCAATGATCATATAGAAAATTAAAACTATTAAATTAAAAGGAATATATCATAAATTACATTAATTCAATTAGTAATTTTTTATAAAATAACCTATGACATACAAATGTTTTTAAAAGGACAATAAAATAAGAGGTAGAACATGATCATGGGGTCTAAAGGGTTAAAATTCAAGAAAATCACCCCTTAAAATTTACAGAAAACCAAGAGGGGAGGAAATGAAGCTAGAAAAAGAGCTAGTACCATCAATATTTACCCTTTAAGCCAAGTAATCTGCTGCTTTATTTCATTCTCTCCAGGTGTGAGGAAGGGTAGTGTGAACTTTTATAAGGTATTTAAACCTACAGATATGATAGATAATAGTACAAGGGACAACAATCCAATTTTGGAGTGAGTGAAGTATGATTATAGAATTTGTTTCATTGGTAGAGAGATCAATATTATTCTCACAACACCATTCCAAACTGCTGTGCATGGCACTAGACTCCGCTACAAGAGAATAAACTTACCCATAAGATGCACTGAAGGTGAAGATCACAAATAAACAAGGGTTAGGAACAATACCCCTGCCCCACATAATACTGAAGCTATATGATCCATCCACATTGAGCTTCATACCAGCTGAGGGGGGAGCCTAGCGAATCGAGTTCCCCTGAGCCTTCATGTTCTAACTTGGTGGAGTAGGCTTGCACGAGTTCAAGACGTTCTACAGAGATGGGGATGACTCCCAACCTTTAAGGATAAGTGATAGCTATGGTATATTTTCCCACTCGTCATTCATAGAGTGAAGATCATATTGATACTCAACCATACTTTTTCCAGGTGATTAACCCCAGGTGCATCCGTTCCATATCCACATCTACTTTCCAATATCCATTCCTAGATGTAATTGTTAGGAAAACTACATACTCAAATATTTATCAAAATTTCAAGATATTATCCTATACTTATACTTATCCATAGGGTTTTATCTAATGTTCTCTCATCATAATCCCTCAAATAACTAGAATTATCCCTCAAAATAAATAAACAAATCCCAAAAAATAATTATACCTAGATCTAATACTAATAGAGGTGCCTTAGGCTTACACTCCCAGGTCTGGTGCTAAAAAATAAATTAATCTCCAGATTTGATATCAATTGATATGACTCAATCAAAAATTACATATATTCCCTAATTTAAATATTATATCTCAAAAATTCTCTCCCAATCCCATAAATGTAAACATTTAGTGTCTTTTAAGATTAGGTGCATAAAAAACTTATTGTGAAATTTTCTTCATAAACACACACCACTTGATCCGCTTGCAGAAATATCATAGTTCATGCTCATCATTATAACCTTGATATTGGAAACGTAATAAAGGAGTGAGATTAAACACTTTTTAAGGTAAAAATTATAAAAATTTCACAAAGGGTTAGATTATAAGCATATGCGAAAACATGAACTGGGGAGAAATATCTTAATAAAAATAACATGGAACAATAAGTGTTGTCCATAAGTTATGATAGAAGTATATGTAATCTCAAATGAACAAACATGTACCATGATATAAGAGTGAAGAATAATGAGAAAAATAATTAAATTATAGGTGTATAAAAAAGGAATATAACATTGAAAGTGACATAAGCATAAGAATAGGGAACCATAACATTGTGAACTTATCTAACCACATTGGGTTGATGCTCAATCTTATGAACCTATCCATTCACACATCAGGTTCACACTAAATCTTATAAACCCAACTAACTACACTAATTTCACACTCAATACTATAAACCTAGATAACCATATTGGGTTCATGCTTAATACTATTAACCTAGATAACCACATTGGGTTCATGATCAATATTGTGAACTTATATAACCACTATGGGTTGACACTCAACATTATTATCTAATGAGATATAAAACCTTTAAAAATGAATTATAGGGTGATATAGAACCCCAAAATTTGTTATAATAATCATCTATACATATGAGTACCATTATAACATGGAAAAATTAATACTTCAAACATAAATTAATTATGTGGATTCCTAGGATGAATTGAATACTTAGAGGGGGTGGGTGAATTATTGGAATCTTTTTATGAATTATATTGATTTTATATTCAGCCTCTTGAACTTGTTTAAGTTCATGATTCATTAAAATATTTATCATAGCCTCACCTTTGTGTGAAACAATAAAGAAGAGTAGAATACAATATTTACAAGGTTTGACATTAAATCCTACTTCTTAGTGCATTGGTTAGACCCCCCAATATATATTTCTTATTATAAAACAAGTTATTAAATACATATAAAAACATAGTCTGATCAAAATAGAGTCCCACTATGTTCCTTAACTTACATCACCAACTATAAGATACAATTCTCTTCTTAAATGGGGATCTAACACAGAAATACATTCTTCATCTACTTGGTATCTTTATCACCACTTGGAAATATAATCTTCCTCCATGAGAAGATAAATAAATATGTTTTCTCGCATACCTCTTAATTATCTTCAACACCAACTTGTAGCTCTTTTAGTCTTAAAATTCCTTCCAGAACTAGTTTGATCAAGATTCTACTTAGTTTTTAAAATACTTAGGTTTGTTACCTTTAGGGATTCCTATCTCCATATCTTATCTTATTTTGATAATGGAAATTATTGAACTCTTAGAAAACTCAGTATATTCTCAATACTAGAGAATATATAACTTATTCTCCACCCATAGAAATATATAGATATCCTATATATATAGATATTATCATTTTATAAAACTATAGTAAAATATTTATAAAAGTTTTCATTAAAACCCAGAAGATTAATATTTATACTCCCATGATTTCCTAATATTAAATGTAGTCTACCATGATTTCCTACAGTCTCCTATGATCTCTTCATCATAACTATATATTACCGCAAGCAATTATTCCTATTTTAATTTGAGTCAATGTTACCCAATTATTTATTCATTAATTACAGATATTAATTAATGTTTAATCTCCTATAATTATTCCTCCTAAATTTAGAATGGACCGGGATTCATGTATAGTGGAATTATTCAATTAAAAAACAACTTAATTGCATCATCACACTTTTATTCATCAACTCCTTAATTAAATACCCAAGGACTCGAGTATTTTTTTCATGCATTATAAATACATATGTTTTATCTAGAATCTATAAAAACAACTCATTTTAATTCATTTCATGAATACCAAATATATTTCATGGTAGTGTATTTATATAGTATGAATTTAGTTTCCCTCAATATCAACTGTGAGTGCATGGATACCATGTTTTTACTTCTCAATCAAAATAAATTCATGAAAATTAAATCTTTATACACATGTCATCGAATTTATCTTACTCATACACCTATACCATTTTATGATCATCAAGATACACTTGTGTACAAGAATTGTTCTATTCTTCATCATGTGATCATATCTCATGGAGGAACCCCCACGGTCTCACCCTAATGGTAGAATATCACATTAACACTCTAATAATATCATATCATGATACCATCCCAATGTTAGAACACACAATAGTAGAACTAGATGATAACACATGACGATAGCATCCAGTGGTAGTACCTGATGGTAGCACCTAGTGGTAGCACCTGACAATAGGACCTCAATATCTATAAACCAATTGTAGCACCCCAATGGTATCAAACCAATGGTAGAACAACCAAAGGTAGTACCTGGAGATAACACCTGACGATATCATATGGTTTAAGAATTTTATGGTAGCACCTCAATGGAAGCACCCTGGTGGTAAAATATCAATGGTACCACCTTTTCATTAGACATATTGTCTTGAAATTCTCCACTCAAGTTCATAAATATGTAGCTTCATATAGTTCATTTTATTTCTACCAAGGTAGTAACTCAATCAAGTTATGGGATTACATGGAAGTGTTATTTGGCATGAAATCCAATGCCTTTTGTGAATCCAAGAATCATCATGAACTGAACTAAACACATATTGAATCATTGAAAAAATTTCATCAATACTTAATTGGGTTTAATAAATTAACTCATGTAAAAGGATGGGTTTCATGAAAATCATTCTTGAAACATTATTTAATCCATCAATAGAAATAAGTTGAATTATGGATTACAAATAACCCTAGTTTAATATAATAAGCATTAAGGATGTTGACATAGATGAACAATAATATTTTAAGATCCTTGGGTAAACTAATTGAAAAATAATACTAAATAACCCCCTTTTAAAGGATTAAAAACTTCCTAAAAATGTATTCATTAAAATGAAATACATTGAGGATAATAAAAATTATCCTTAAAAACAAAAATTGGATTTTAAATTTTTTTAAGAGAAATATCCATTCAAAATATTTCCTTGGGAAGGCCTAAATCCATCAAAATTATTTTTCTTAAAAAACACATGCCTTTAAAATCCCCTTTAAAGTCAAAAATTCCTTTTTAAAATAAAAAATATACTTTTGAAAGTTAAGACAATATTTCCTTTTCATTTCATAATTTTTAAGAACTAAAATCATTTGAAAAACCATTTTAAAACATGGTAAGGAAGATTCATAAATAATAATTAACATAATGATGAAAGAATCTGTAATTTAATTTTTAGAAAAAGTTTTTACTATAGTCGTAAAAGATTAATTTGTGGGTCACATTCAAATATTATCTTATAAAATGGTCAAGTGGAATATTTTGAAAAATTTTACTTTTAAAAATAATCTTCAATAATGGATAATTTAATAAGGCATAAATGTTATCCACAGGAAATGTGGAGTGAAAGAAAAAAATACAAATGTGGAAGTGAAATAATTTTTAATACTTTGGAAATACCTTTATTTAAACTCACATTGTAAAAAGAGTAATATTCCATTTGAAAACAGGTAAATAAATTTTTTATATCACCAAAAAATAAAACAGATTTAGACTTCAAAATAAATAATTAGAACTACTATTAGAGAGGTGATCTATAACAATAGAACCATACCAAATGTTTTCAAAAACCATTCTTAGTACCTATTTATGGGAAGGATATACCAGTGGTTTCCTTAAAACATAGGTCTAGATCATATTATACCAATTATTTTTAAAATCCATTGTTATAGAATAAGGTTATACCAATTTTGTTTCTCAAAACCATTTGTATAGACTTCCTCACATAACCTGGCCATGCAGCCTCCCCTCATACTATCTCACCACCATCCTTATTGAAACTTATGAGAGGGACTTTAGTTTTCTTCCAAATCCATAACAATCTCTCTTCACTTACGGTTTTAATTCCACTCTTCTAGATCATCAAATTGGTGAGTTAAAAATCCTTTATCTCTTATTTCAACCATCATTTTAATTTTTTTATAAGTATAAAACTCTAACCTAGATTCTTTTATGTTAGGATTCTTCCCAATTAATTAATATAGGATTAGTTTTTATTATATTTTTTATTTTATTGCATAAAAAATATAATTTAAAATGATATTTTTTTTAATTGAGTTACTTTCTACTTGTACATAAATATAATATAAACATATTATTTTGTGATATATATGAGGTAAATATGTAATTATTTATTATATTATTTTTTTTGTTTTGTGAATATATAGGGGTTATGAAATTATTCATTTAAATATATTAATTTAATTATTTAAATTATTCATTTTAGGTTTTAGACATGTTAGTATTTAAAATCTAATATTTGGTTTGAATATATATATTGGCCTTGTTTATATAAAAGGTTGAATATGCATGTTTTTTTTGTTAAAATAAAATCTTTCTTAAATTATGTTAATTATGTGTAAAAAATATTTATATAAAGGAGCATTTCATTACTTTTGATATATCTAAATAGATTTTTTATTATGCCTTATTTATTGTGTGATTTGTTTTTGAGTAAGCATTTTTTATGACCTATTCCACAATAAGCACTTTGTTTACTAGTTATATAATATAGTTATTGATAAACCTAAAATAATTCAATTCTTAGTTTATAACATATGAGATTTGCACCATAATATATACCATAGTTCATGTTTGATATAAAATTTTGTCTTTTATATTATAATTTTCATATGGACTATTTTTTTATTTATGCTATACATATAATTTATTTTGTGGTATTTTTTATAGTTATTACTCATTGATATAATTAAATTCAATATTATGGTTATATATATATATTATTTTTTTATCTCATGGGATTGAATTATGAAATTAATAATATGGGTAATAAATATATAGTTTTAATTATTTCCAAAAGGCCTTTTCCTTTTTCAAATTTCTATTTTCATGATAAAATAAATTGTTTTTATAATGTCGTATCCATTTATGTTAAATGTGGTATTTATAAATATTTATAAAGGGTGATTTAAAATGTATTTTATTTCAATATTAGTTCAAATATTTTCAAAGTGATTGAAATAAAGTGGACAAGTATTATTTCCTTAAATATATTTTGGATTTAACTTCAATTTTATTTCATTGATTTAATAACATGACATAGAACATTTTTCAATATAATGGATATAAGTTTCATATATCAAACATATTGGATATCAATTTAGTTTCAAAATAATTTGGATAGTTTTTTAGATTTTCCTTTAAAAATGATTTAGATAGAGGTCTTATAAACTAACCATGTTATAATTGTGTTGGAAGACCTTGGTTGATTTAAGAATAAGTTATACAACATATAAAAAAGTATGGTTTTCAAATAAACTATTATATATGGTATCATAACAGGGAGAAAATAATGTCTCAAAACATTCATGATCTAAATGATTGGATTGGATTACATAATTTATTATATGAACATTTTCTATTTATTCACCATCATGAGAAATAAAGTATGCCAATGAAAGGATATAATGATTGAATACACATGATTCATTTAATGAAATTTTTTATATTTATAGGGTGAAAAAATTTAAGTATGCTACAAAAAATCTTGTATATTGAAAATGTATTAAAATTAAAAAGATGGAATTTTTAATATGGCTATTTCATGGGAAAACATGTATGTTATTTATAATACTACCATCAATTAAATTCTTATCTTTTTGAATGACTTACTTATAGATGATGCAGATATTCTCTTGAGAAATTATATGGCATGAAAGTTAATTGAACCACTTATATTTTCTAAAATTAAAATTCATGCTTGAATAAAAGATTATAGCTTATTCTAGGAGGGAACCAATGGACTAAATGATAGTATAAAATGTGGCACATCTTGATGGAAGAAAAATACTGATGGAACACCATATCATGTTCCACATAAAGTAATATGGAAATTAATATTAATTTATAGACTCCAAAATCTTTTCATGTCATATGAAATATCAAAAAATATGAAATGGCATGAAACTAAGAGAAATGAAGATGATGAAGAGTTTATTTATCCTGTATATGGAAAATCACAACATAAATTTGATGCTAAATGTATTTATTTTTCAACTGAGGTGCATAATGTGAGTTTGGGTCTATCATCTGATGGTTTTAATCCATTTTTTAGATGCTTACTTTGCACAAAACATGACCAGTTTTCATGCACATTCATAACCTTACTTCATGGACGTGTGAGAAAACCCCCCTCACTTTCTTGATTATACTCATATCTGGAACTTCTAATCCCAGCGATGATATAGATGCATACTTGAAAAATTTAATAAAATAGTTGAAGTATCTTTTTAATGTAACTATGCATGGATACAACAAAGACACATTTCAGATGCGTGTTGTGATTATGTAGATGATAAATTATTTTCATGCTTATACATTGATGTCTGGATAGAGCCCAAAGGGAAAATTTTCCTATAATATTTGTATGAATAATACATGATCTATAAGACTTTAATATCCTTGTAGTTTATGTTTTATGAAAAATTGATGATTCCTTCTAATGGATCATCCATATTGGAATAATTTTTGAAGGTCTGACAATACTATGGATACTAAAAATCCACATCGGTGTATATATGGAACCGATGTTCTTAATAAACTGCATGATATCAGTGTTTCATTTGGAAAAGGTCATATGAAATATATAAATAGAAAAAATATTTTCACTAAATCCAATTGAAATTGGAAGAATAAAATTATCTTATTTGAGTTTCCTTATTGGTCAACCAATTTTTTACAACATTGTTTAGTCGTAAGGCACATTGAAAAAAATATATGGGAAATTTTTCTTTCAATTCTCTAAAATTTCAAGAGGAATTAAAAAGATTATTTATGATCCCATCATGACTTGGTGGATTAGGGTATCAGACTAGAATTGCATCCTATGTGTATCAGTGAAAATAAATTGACAATTCCATGTAGTTATTATGTTATGAAACCTTAAAAAAACCAATTTATATAATTATTAGATAATATCAAGGTTCCTGATGGCTATTCAATAAATATATCTAAATGGGTCAACATAACAGAGTTGAAGTTGAAATATTTGAAGACTCATGATTATAACATCCTTCTTCAAGATTTGATTCTAAAAGAAATTAGTCATCTACTTTCCAATAATGTAAAGGTTGAAGTGATTCGATTGTACTATTTTTATTGAGTTCATTGTGCTAAATTTTTTTCAATCCTTTATTGCATTAAATATAGGATAATTTACCATTAATTTTGTGTGTGTTTGATAATACCTTTCCTATATTATTTTTCACATGCATACTGTATCTAACTATCCATCTTCTAACTGAAATACTTCTTAGAGGACCTATTTATTTTTATTGGATGTATCCAATGAAAAGAAATATGTATACATTGAAATATTAATTCTAGATCATGAATCATCCCAAAGGTTCCATTATGAAAGGTTACTTGGCTCAAGAATATACGGATTTTTATTCAATGTATTTTTTTGATTTGACCATGATACGTAGACAACAAATGTGAAATTTAGAATAGTAGTGTGAAAAAATTGTACTCAATTTTCCATAAATTCCCCGAATAGGGGGAATCAATGGATCATATACATTGAATATATTATTCCTTGAAGAGCGATATGTGACACATCACATAGTCTTGATTAACTGTGATTTTTAGATGACTACATCAAGTAAGTAAATTGAATATATATATGTTATCTCATACTAAGTAATTGTACATATGTGTTAACCCATTATATAATTTTATATTGGATATGTAAACAAATTATAAATATAAATCATCATTCATTACCATTGATAAGAAGAGAGACTTCACATAGAAAAGATTTTTATGCTTGGTTGAAATTTAATGTAGAAGTATTATTGTAATAAAATAAATAATTAATATTCAATTAATTTTAATATTCATTTATATTTTAGGTATTAAGTTTACATACTAACTCTCTCTCTGAAGAAATAAGATCTTTGGATTTTGGTCCTAATTTCTTTGGGGTTTGACAGAAAATCAATTGTGATCAATGGGTACAAATTTATTATCACTGAACAAGAAATTAACATTAGAACATGAAATTATGGTGTTATGGTAACTGAAACAACATACTATTATGTCAGTGCATTAGATAGTAGACCATAATATACAGATGTATCTTATTATAGAGTAGTTGATAATATACTGATATTAGATTATTACTCTCATGGTTGAGCCACTATAATGAAATGATGGTGGTTTGATTCTATGGAAAGACATGAAACATTTATTGGTGACTATGGATTTTGAGTTATTGACATGAATCATACTCTTGATATCGATGATTCATATATATTGGAATCATAGGAGAAAAAAAAAATTTATGTGAAAGATCATCTGAGTCTAGAATTTGGTGTCATTATTGAAGTTATCCCAAGAAATATTTTTAATAATAATGGGGATGAAATTGACACCATAACTTCCCCCATTGTAATAGATCAATTTATTATTTATGATGACTCAAATAGTCTAATTTTAAATTCTGATTGTGAACCTGAAGTTATGGTGTGTAATATATAGAATTATCTAAATGTGTTCTCATTTTTTCTGGTTTATCTTAACTTGGGTTTTTTATTTTGGTAATATTCAAATTTATTTAATGTTGGTTGAAAATATTTTATACCCAACTTGACATTCTTGTTTATTTTCAATATAATATGGTTACAGTTTTCTTTGAGTTTCATTTTATAATATTGAATTAACATATATAAGAACCTAATAAACCCAAAAAACTAAAACAATATAATTAGAACAAAAAACAAGATGAATTGAACTAAAATATATTAAACTAATTAGAATGAAAAAAATATTGAAATGAATGACCCAACCAAAAAAATGGCAAAATGACCTAAACCAAAATATGAACCAAATGACCTAACCTAAAAATTGGACAAATAATCCAATCAATTGACCAAAATTAACCAAATGACCTAACCAAAACTGAATTTTATTGAACTAAAAATAGAATAATATAACTATATCATACCCATGTTTAAAAAACTAATTAGAACATGTTGATTTTTTATAATAGGTATTTTATGCTTTGATATTATTTCCATTAAATATAATATTATTATGTTATGTCACTATATATCCTTTGTTTGACTTAACAATTGGAATACCTTAATTAATTCAGGTAACCTTTCTTTCTAGTTTTTCTTACACATTACTTACAAATTTCAAACTAAATGAATATTTCTTTTAAAATGTAGGAAATGAATAACATTGAATAGGTATAAAGAAAGAGGATATCTGATAATAATCACCACATGAGAGAGATGGGAATTCCACCTCTGGTGCTTGTAGTGAGTATTCTATTTCAAATATATATATCAATAACATATAATATCATTCCATTAATATTTTTTTAAATTTTAATCAGAAACTAACACCCATGAAATAATTATTATTTAACCAACCTAATGGAAGTAGGGCTTAGCCAAATGATTAGAGAGGTGTGGTACTAGAACTACCCATACCATTCATTATAACTGACCACACCCTATCCCTTTTTAGATATACCACGTGGAAAACTTTCTTATACCACAGTTCTATTAGAGACTCCTAGGATATTTAGACCACCTATACTATTGATACCATTTACATATGATCCTCCTTGTATTTATTTTTCTTATCCATTGATGGATCCCACTCTCCATACATATTATCCTTTTCAACATATGTATATGTAAGATTATTTTTCCACTAATTTGTTTTCTCTGGGATTTTATTTTCACGATCCTCTAAATTCTTCTACGACACATTATAAATCTCATAAGAAGAAATTAGACCCACCTAATACCACATAGTTCAATGATCCATCATAACCCGTATATAAAACGATACCCACTGATCAACCTAGCTTAGTCATATATATAGAACCATAGTAATGTTTTTGGCCATAATTTATTTTCATTATAATATGTGTTAATATAATATTTTTATTTTATTCTTTAATTATTGGATATTCCACTATAAGGCTAAATGGGTGTACATTCATGCATAAAGTGTGGAACTTCCACACAAAGCTAATGGTTGAGTATAAATAGGAAAATAAAATTATTAGTAAAATAGGTTGAGAATATAGGATTTTTATAATTATGATTACCAAATACTCTAACATCATTCCCATCAATCCACTATCCTAGAGTCACCTTGAAAATGAAGTAAAGGATAATGATTGGGATAAACTATGGGTAAGTAAATTCCTTAGATTTAATGTTATATTATTATTATATTGATATGAATTAATATTTTGGTAGCATCGTATTTATAAGTTTTCCAATGGTAAGGCTATAAGAACTTTACAACTCATGTAATTAGGTGATCTATGGAGAGAATATAAGCATGAGTTATACAATTTTTGGGTTTCTAGAGTTGGAACATATTTAGAGGCCATACCTATCATGAATGAGTGTCCAACAACACATTATCAGAAAATTATTTCTCATTATATGATTAATGAGTTTAAGGTATTAATAAAATTTGTGATCTTTGATTTAAAATTATGATTATTTCATTAATAATATATTTTGTATTATTCAATATTATTTTTTAGGAAGTTTTAGAAGGAAATAAAAAAACAAGGATGCTATAGAATATCTACACAATTTGGGGAAGATTATGATAAAAGATCATGAGATAAAGAAAGTATTTTTATCCAACACTTGAATTTAATTAGGTATTAATTATAAAAATATTTACTAATTATCATAATATTTAGTTAATTTTTAGACCCTATGATCTATAAAATCATCTTTTAATACTGTTGACTTATATTTACATAATTTATTAAAAGTTATAATGGATCAAGAAACACTTTATTCTAAATTATGTAGCGCAAGATATATATAAATAATAGAAGAACACATAATATATAAAACCATTGTAGGATAGAAAAAATTTCATAACTTTGGTTAATTTTTAGAGAATTCAAACATATGATTAAAACTTCATCGAAGATGAATGAAATGTTGAAAAACTTATAAGATTTTCAACAAATAATAGGCATGAAATTCCAAGATCTATAGCTCAATTTATCATTGAAAAAATAAACACATAAATTCTAGAAAACTAATGATCTATATAAAAATTATAGAACTTCAGTGAAATTTAATTTATTCATTTAATTTTGATTGATTATAGTTTAAAATAGTTGGAGACAATAAAATATTTTTTTTGAAATTTAATTAAATTAGTTTGGTTGCTATCAATTAAATATTGTCTTTAATGAGTAATTTTTTTTCAAAAATATAGTATTACTAAAAAATAGTTTTTTATATTCAATGTCACTATATAGGATAATGTTTAATATTAAAGGATGCATGACTTGAGAAAAACTATTTTTCTCAAGTAAAAATAAGAAATATGGAAGTTAGGTAAACAAAAAAACTCAACAAAAAATTTTAAGTTTTAATTTTCTAATTTCAAATATTAATATATATTTTGTAACTAAGTAGTTCATTTCTATTTGAAACAGTTTTATTTGGAGGCCCTTGATGAGAAAGAAGTTGACAAAATTGGGCTAAACGATCATTTTCACTAGGTATTAGGAGATTATCACAGTAGGAGAATATACTATTAATAAGGGAAGAGTATTATCTTCACTAGATATTGGACCACTTCAAGTGCCAGTTCTGGTAGCACCAAGTTAGAAAAAACTCATGTATATGTATCACATGCTCATACAGAGGTAGAAGATACCAAATAATTGCCATGAAAGAGCATTAATGAAGTCAAAAAGACAACAATAAATATATGAATATTATGGTAGAATTATTACCATAACTTCCAGAAGATACCACTGTGTCTTTTGATACATTCATGTAAATAATGTGTTTGTTATATGATGCACCAGGTGATGATGATAATGTTTATTGTGGTATTTGATATGATGAATTTCTCAGTGATGACGATGAAGATAATGGCGATGAAAATG
The DNA here is from genome assembly GCA_963277665.1 of Viscum album. Classification (NCBI taxonomy): domain Eukaryota; kingdom Viridiplantae; phylum Streptophyta; class Magnoliopsida; order Santalales; family Viscaceae; genus Viscum; species Viscum album. The sequence continues at coordinate 1,769,498,343 of OY728148.1, forward strand.
GTGATGGTGATGATGGAAATGGTGATATAGATGGTGATGGATATGGTGATAGTGATGGTGATGATGGAAATGGTGATGGCGATGGTGATGGATATAGTGATAGTGATGGTAAGGATGATGATGATGATAATGATGATAATGGTAATGATGATGAGAATGGTGATGATATTGGTTGTGATGAGAGGTAAATTGATCCTCTACATTTCTGATTGATATTTATGACACATGATGTTTTATGATTGAATTTGAATACATATATATTCTATTTTAAATGATTATTTTAACTACTTGAATACATTAATTTGTTTCTTGTTTTTTTCTATATATTCTAGTAGTTGTTTGGGGGTGTGGGTGCAGTTTTTTGGGATGTGTGATAGTTCTGGGCCAATATGGGAGGCGCTACTAGCTACCTAGGTGAATAAAGAATATACCAATAGTTTATTAAATCATCAATATATATATATACAAATTTTTTAATGAAACCATTGGAATAAGGTAAATCCAGGTCATCTATACCAGTAGTTTAAAGGAAACTGTTGGTATTGGTCAATCCCTATAGCTATATATCCAATGGTTTGAAAAACCATTTATATAGGATATAATAATTATTCTCCAGCCTATAATAATGGTTTAAAACCATTTTTATGGAGTATTTTCCACCAATAAACATTAGAAGGAAGAGTTAACATGGATATAGAGGAGAAGAAATCATTTGGAGAGAATGTGAATTATTCTTAACATTATCAAATTTTATAAAGAACAAAATCCATTAATGTAATTCCCAAAAAAATAAGGATTAAAATAATTATAATATCATCATATAATATAAGAAAAATATCTTATAAAACCATAATCATAGAGGAATCATTACGGCTCAAGAAAATAAGTTGAGTCAAGAAAATCCTCTTACAACCATTATAACATTTGATTAAAAATATACTGAAAGTTAAAAAATGAAATGAAAATTTAAATACTAAAAATAAATAAATAATAATAATATAATATTTAAAATATTTATAGTATACACCATATAAAAAATAGGTTTATAATACAAAACATGTCTCAAAAAAGGGAAATTTGAGATAAAACCCTTACCTCAATTCTTAGATTCCATGAAATTAATTTAACCTATTGTATAATACAAATAACCATATTGATAACCTATATTAGAAACTTATTCATATATATAACCCTTTCTAATATTTTTTTACAATCATAAATTATATATTCATTAGTTATTTATCACTTATTTTTATTATCATATATTGTAATTTTGTTTGTTTCACACATGGATTGTAATGTTGTTGTTGATTCTTATTATTTTGATAGAAATTTATCATTTAATAGACTATTAAATATAATTTAAAATATTTTTTATGATTATTTTCAAAGTTTTACGTTCATACCATGATAGGTTTATTCATGACATGTAAAGGTTAAATTTATAATATGCTTGTTTTGGTAATTTTTGACGAATGAAGGTTGACATATTAATAATGAGTTAAATACTAATATAACCTTTAAAAAACCAAATAAAAAACATTATTTTATCATTAATATTTAATAATACCATTAATTAAGTTTCTATACTCATCCATGATATAAATATATATCATTGTCCATGTAGGTGGTTAAACCGACCCAAACAAGAGCATGCTATAGTCAATGAGTGAGTATGGTTAAGAAAGTGATTTTTTGGAATAATATAATTATTAAATAAGAATAATTATATTATTTATATGTTTCTATGTTTTTGAATAATATGTTAATATATATATATATAAATATTAAAATACTATAGATATGTAAAATAAAATACATCACTTCATGGAGGTGGTAGTCCACACATAAATACAAATGATGTTTTAAGTTTTTGTAGAATGGGAGAAGGGTAAGAAATGGTTTATATTTTATATATTATTAATTATGTTATAAATACTATATTAGTTAATTAAATAAACTTTCTTAACCACCCATGTAAGTTGGTGAAGGAAAATGATACATGTCATTTTGTGGAGGCAATAGTCTGCATGTGTGCACAAATGACATTTCAGTTTTCTAAGGAAGGGGTAAAGAGTCAATAATATTTATCAAAAAAATATAACAAAAGTATAGTATATAATCAATAATGATTTCATATTTTTATAATGGATAATATAGGTTTGTAGGAGAAATATAGACAAGGGAAAAAATTATAGAGAGATTAGTATATATATTGAGAATATGAACTTTCTCTTGAAGTACTTCTTGGAAATAGAGGAATTAAGGATTTTACTTAGATAAAGGTGATAAAAATCTTAGAATATGTCTCTATGGGAATTAAAAATGTATAGGATTAAGTGGAAATAAAAATTAGAGTGGCCTTGATGGGGTGGAGGATGTCCCATTTCATAAGAGAGTAGAGTGACATTTTTGTAATAATATAAAGGATAAGTCACTGTTTAAGGGTCAAAAGGATCCAATAATGGAAAATAATGGATCAGGGAAAGGTTAAGTTAGATCAAGGATCAAATATATATTTTCACACAAGGTTTTAATTATTTTACTCTTATATTTTTTCTATTTTTTACCATGGTTATTAATTTTTACCTAAATAATTTAATTTTAATGCCTAAAAATAAAATGTGAATTATTACATGATTTGGACCTAATGATTTTATTTTTTTAATCCATTGTGTGAAATAAAATTTATAAGGGTGATAAAAATTAGTTCTAATATTTATGCACATAATGCATAAAACCCATTTTTAGAAAAAGTATATATTTATGATAAAAAATTATGATTAAAATAAAATTATCAATTTTATTGATTTTATGAAATTAATTGGTTTATTATTAACTAAAATGTATTTATTTGGATTTAAAATTAATCCAAAATATAATTCCATTTTTTAGATACCAAGTTAAGAGAAACATACAAAAATAATTTATTTAGAGTAAAATATTACTTAAGTTTCCAAAATGATAAACATGGTTTTGTAAATTGAACATTTTGTTTTTAAATGATTTATTTTTAAGTTATAAATATTTTTATATAAAAAATATTTTATAAACATTTAAAAAACTATTGTATTATGAGAATGTCATAAAAGTGACAATTTTTTCAAAATTTGTATTTTTCACCACTGACATAGAAATTCAAAATGTTATGAAAAATCCAAAAAAATCATCCTTATATGATTTTGACATGATAAATTAAAACAATATTCTAATTTTATAAAATGAAAATTATAAAATTTATAGATTTAGTTTTTAAATGAAAATACAAAATATAAAGAAAAACTGTATTTATAGAAAAATGATGTTTTTAAGTGTTCATAATGTTATTTCATATCAATTTAAATAATTTTATTATATTATTTTTATTTCATATATAATTATATTTTAAGTGGAAAATTTAATTTAGTAGGATAAAATATACAAAACTTAAAAAAATCATTGTTTGGGAATGAACAATCCTTTTTAATATTAAATAATATTAATTATTTATCATCTAAATGTCAGAAAATTTAGTTGAGTAGCATATTTTAATTTAATAAAAGTGTTATTATTTTTATGATTTTGTTAATAATATTCAACTAATATGTTTTAGCTCATTTTAGTTTTGTGTTGTGCATTAAAAAATATATCGACACAATGTTTATTTAAAGGAAAATATTTATTAAAATATTGGGGTGTTATATTAAACCCACATAAATAAATTACATCATCACAATTTTAATTAATAACCATTAATGATAATATATAATGGTATCTAAGATATATACATGACTCAATATATAATTTTATAGAGATATATAAAATTTTAAAACATAGGAAACATATCTCTTCCTTAGAATATGCTTATTCCTAATATTGAGTTTTCTCTAACCATTTGAGCCATGAGTTTTAGTTATTCTATATCAAGACCCATATTAATAACTTTTATCTAAAGGTTGTTCATTATCATACTTTAATTTCTATAATATCATAGGTTGATATATAATTATATTTTCTTATTCCAATAAATATTTTTTTATTCTAATTAGATTGATCTAACCCACTTATAAAATCACATTAAATCCATCTAAATGAAGGATAATAATATTTCAACATGGAAATATCACATAAAAAACAACTTTGAATACAATAATAATATTATTAGAGTTTTTCTTTGATAGTAAAATTATCAGGGTAAAAATTTAATACTATTAGAAACTTCCATGATATACTAGAGTTCCTAGAATCAAAATCCAACAAGACATACACACATTTTGAGTGGAGGATAATTGTTACTTAATTATCAACATTCACTTATTTATAATGAACCACTTTATCTTTTACTTATTCAAATGTTTTTGGAGGTTTTGATACATATTATCCTTGTTAACACTTTGATTAGTGCATCAATTTTCATAATGCCTAAATTATTTAAATTTGAAGCATTGATGTGTGTGTGATTATTAGTTGGGACCTTTATACCTTTCATTATATTATAGGAACTCTTCATCTATATTCAAATATAAAGGGATGAATGGACAATCCTTACACACTTAAAACATTTACTTGTTCCTTTGAGACATTACCTTGCATGCTTCTTCCCACATTTTTGACAGGTAGGAACTTCAATCTTCTTTCTTCTAGAGTCTTTATTAGATGAACCTCTATAAAACTTTATAATTCTATTTTTTTTTGTATATTTGGAAGTTTATAATGACTCAAGTTATTAATCATAACTAGTGATAGTTGAGTGATCATAACCATAAGATTTTAAACTTCATCTTCCATCCAATTTTATTTCTCATTAGGATAATAAATGATTTATCCATCACACCCATTTTTAACTTGGTTTATCCTTTATCTATCTATTACTTAAATAATGTAAATATAAAGATGATTATAATTAATTTAAGGATTTAAAAACAATAAAACTATTAACTTAAAATGAATAAATAATAAATAACATATGTACCCGACTTTATAAATTTATAAGTTTTAATCTAGGTTATTAATTTTTTTATTCCCCATTAGGTTCTCTAACCTAAATATATTCATATCTAAAATAGTGGTTAATAAAAAGCATGTGAATTACCAAATAATATACCTTGATAATGTCTATCTAGGTGTGAAATATTACAGTCACCCATCATGCTCTGAATGAAGAACTCATTTATACTCAACAATAATTTTTCAGGGTGATTACCCTTAGGTGAATCTATGACATCGTCACATCCACTTTCTAATACATAGAGAGATATGTAATTTTAGGATAACCACATATTTAGAACCATACCAAAATTTCAGAATTTTATCACATACTTAGACTTATACATAGGGTTTTCATTAATATTATCTTATCTCATTCTCTAAAATAGCTAAACTATTCCCCAAAAATAACTAAACTAATCCCTAAAAATAACTAAACCTAGATCTGATACTAGTTGAGGTGACCCAAACCCGCACTCTCAGGTTTGATGCTAAAAATAAACACATTAGTCTCTATCTTTGGTACCAAGTGAGATGGATCCGTATAAAATTATATATATTATACAAGTTAAACATTAAATCTAAAAAATACCCAAATAATACAAGAAAAATAAGGGTTTAGTGTCTTTTAAGATTAACTAGATAAAAATATTATTGTGAACATTACTTTAGAATCACACCATACTCGATCCCCTCCTAGAAATGTCATAGGTTGTACTCATCTTCATAACCAGGGAATAAAAACATAAGAAATAGATGAGCTAAAATTATTAGTAAGGGGAAACTTATTAACATGTCATAAAAGGGAAATATCATAATTAAATGAGAAAACATAATAATGGGAGAAATACTTTATTAAAAATAACACTGAACAATAAGAGTTGTCTATACGTCAAGATAAAAGGACATGTAATCTCAAATAACAAACATGAACCGTGACATAATAGTAGATAATCATGAGAAAACAATCACATGCTAAGTGTATAAAAAATACATATAACTTAGAAATGTGACATAATCATAAGCATATGGATCCATAACATTGTAAACCTAGATAACTGCATTAAGTGCATAATCAATATTTTGAGTATAACTATCCACATCAGGTTCATGCTCAATCATGTGAAACTAGGTAACCACATCAGATTCAAATTCAATATTGTGAACCTATATAGCCATATAGGGTTTATTCTAAATCTTATAAACCTAGCTAACCACATTGGTTTCATGCTCAATCTTGTGAACTTAGCTAACTGCATCAGGTTCATGTTCAACATCATTATCTGATGAGATATAAAACCTTGACCAACAAATTAAAGGGAGATATTGGATCCCAAACTTCATAATAATAATATTTTATACATATGTATTACAATAAAATATGAAAAAACTCATACATCAAACATCACTTAATTAACCCATGGAAGATAGATCAGTTTCATGAGAAACATTTTTGAAACATTCTATAATCCATTATGTGAAAGAAGTAAGTTGGTGGCTTAAAAATACCCTTAGTGTAGCATAAGGATAATTAAATATATTGACATATATGAATTTTTTTTAATATAATTGGATCAATCATTTGAAAAATAAAATGAAATAACCATTTTGAAAGGCTTGAAAAATCATTAAAAATGCTCTCTTTAAAATTAAATATTTATAGCATAAAAAATATACTTTAAAAGAAAAAAATATTTTATAAAAAATATTATTATATAAATTTTATTTTAAAAATTTTATTTGGGAAGTCATAGAAACATGGAAGTATTTTATCATATAAACATAATCCATTAAAATCCTTTTTAAAATCATAAATTCATTTTTAAAATAAAGCTTTTACTTTTTAAAGTTATAATAATATTTAATTTTATTTTAAATATCATTAATAATTAAAATCATTTGGAAAACCATTTTAAAATATGTAAAGGAATATTTATAAAGAATAATTCTCATAATGGTGAAAGAAAACATAATATATTTTTTTGAAAACATTTCCACCATAGTCATGAAATAAGAAGTTATAAGTCACATTCAAAAGACAATTTCAAAAAATTTGAAGTGGAAGATTTTAAAAAAATTTAATTTTAAAATGAATCCTATATAATGGATCCTTGAGTAAGATAAAATGTTTATCCATAGGAAATATTTATGGAAATATAAGAATATAAACATGAAAGAGATACAATTTTTAATATTTTGAAAAAACCATTATTGAAAACAAAAATTTAAAAAGAGTGAGAAATATTCCATTGGAAAAGTAGTAAAGATAAATTTTTATATCACAAAATATAAAAAATATTTATACTTCAAAATAAGTATGGAGAACGTTGGAGGGAAGAGTGATCATGGGTATAGAAGAAAAAACTTATTTGTATAGAATGAGAATTATTCTCAACATAATTAAATTTTATAAGGAAATAAATCCATAAATGAAATTCCTTATAAAATTATGAGTAAAGGAATTATAATATAATCATATAATAGAATAAAAAAATCTTGTAAAACAATAGTCAAATAGGAATCATTACGACTCAAGAAAATAAGTTGTGTCAAGAAAAACACCATACAAATATTATAACATTTGATTAAAAATATATTGAAAGAGAAAACTTGAAATGAGACTTTATATACCATGGAAAAATAAATAATCCTGATATAATATTTCAAATTGGCATCATATACACCATATAAAAAAATAGGCACATAATAAAAAACATGTCTCAAAGAAGGTAAATTTGAGGTGAAACCCTTTAACTTTATTCTTGGTTTCCATGAAAGATATTTAACCTAATAGATCATAAACATACTAATATTAATAACATATCTTATAACCTTATATAAATATATAAAACTTTTTACTATTTTCTTTTAATTATTTATTATATATTTATTAGTTAGTTATTGCTTATTTTCTTTATCAGATGTTATAATTTTATTTGTTTTATGAATGGATTGTAATGTCGATGTCGATCCTTATTTTTTTAATAAAAATTTATCATTTCAAATATTATTCACGCTATTTAAAAATATGTTTAAATATTATTTTTAAAGTATTAAGTTCATCCCATGAAAGTTTTAGTTATGACATGTAAAGGGAAAATTTATAATAATCTTTTTTTGATAATATTTTATGAACAAAGGTTGACATATTAATAATGAGTGAAATACTAAAATAAACTTTACATAACCAAATAAAAAATCTGATCATTAATTTATAATAATAAAATTAGTTAATTTTCCTTATCTATCTATGGTATAAAGTATTAAGTTCATCCCATGATAGTTTTAGTTATGACATGTAAAGGGAAAATTTATAATAATCTTTTTTTGATAATTTTTTATGAACAAAGGTTGACATATTAATAATGAGTGAAATACTAAAATAAACTTTACATAACCAAATAAAAAATCTGATCATTAATTTATAATAATACAATTAGTTAATTTTCCTTATCTATCTATGGTATAAATTTATAGCATTGTTCATGTAGGTGGTTAAACTGACATGAAAAATAACATACTATAGTTGATGAGTGAGTATGATTAAGAAAGTGATTATTTTGGAATAATATCATTATTATAGAAGCATAATGGTGTTATTTGGATGTTTTTAAGGTTATTAATCATATTTTAAAATATTTAGATAAATAATAAAATACCAGAGAGATGGAAAATAAAATAAATCACTACGTGGAGGCGGTAGTCTGCATGTACAAACACATGATGTTTTCATTTTCCCCAGGATTTGAGAAGGTTAAGAAATGGTTTATATTTTTAAAAAATATTAATCATGTTATAAATAAAATATTATTTCATGAAATTCCATTTTTAACTATATGTTAAGGGTGGTTAATTAAAATGAGACACGCTGCTTCATGGAGGTGGGTGTCTGCACATACGCACAAGTGACATTTCACTTTTCCAGGGAGGAAAGAGTAGATAATGTTTTTCTCAAAAAATTAAAAAATTTCATTATATAAGTAACAATTATTTCATCATTTTATAATGGGTAATATAGGTTGGGAGGAGAAATATAGATAAGGAAAAACATTAGAGAGCGATTAGTACATAAGCTAAGAATTTGAGATTTCTCTTGAAGTACTTCTTGGAATTGGATGAATTAGTAATTTTCCTTATATAAACAAAATTAAAAACATGGGAGAGGGATCTAGGGTAATTAAAAATTCTATAATTCAAGATTAAATATAAATTAAAGTGGCCTTGAAGGGGTGGTGAAAGTGTCATTTTATAAGTGAGGAGAGTGAAAGTTTTTCTAATAATATAAAGGATAAGTCACTATTCAAGGGTCAAAAGGATCCAATGATTGAAAATAATGTATTCTAGAAAGGGTAAGGTAGATCAAGCCTAAAAATAAATTATAGAACTTTTTTTAAACATTTTTTAAGTACCATACTCTTCATTTTTTCACTTTTACCAGTTTTTGGTTTTTATCCGAGAAATTAATTTTGTCATAGATAATTAAATTTTAATGAATAAAAATAAAATTATAATTATTAAATGATTTGTACCTAATGATTCAAAATTTTTAATCCATTGTTTCAAATAAAATTTCTTAGGATGAAAAAATTGATTTTAATATTATCGCACATAATGAGTAAAAACCATTTTAAAAAAATAGTATATTTTTATACTTAAAAATTATAATCGATATAAAATTATCAATATTGTTTATATATTTGAAATTAATTATTTTATTATTAAGAAAATAATATTTTTGTGTCTTTTAAATGAATCCAAAATATAATTCCACCTTGTAGATACTTAGTTAAAATAAATAAAACAAAAATAGTTTTTATTAGAGTAAAATATTACTTAAGTTTCAAAATATTAAACAGAGTTTTATAAATTCAACAATGAATTTTTAAATTATTTACTATAATTTATAAATATAAATTTTTATATAGAAAATTATTCATGAAATTTAAAATCATTCTTTTATTATGTCAATATCATAAAAATTATAGTTTTTACAAAAATGACATTTTTCACTATTCACCCAAAAATTCAACCTTCTCATAAAAATCTAAAAAATTCATTTTAAAATAATTTTTACGATATGAATTCAAAAATTAAGTTAATTTTATAAATTAAAATTATAATATCTATAAATTTATTTTTAAATGAATATACAAAATATAAATAAGATGTTCTTTTATTTAAAATTGATGTCTTTAAGTGTTCCTAATATTATTTCATATCAATTTAAAGAATATTAATATATTACTTCATATATAATTATAATTTAAAAGTTTTGAATTTAATTTATTAGGATAAAATATACAATACTTGAAAAAACCATTTTTTGAGAAAGGCCAATCCTTTTTAAAGTTAAATTATATTAATTACATATTCTCTAAATGTAAGAAATTTTAGTTGAGTGACATATTTTTATTTACTAAGGGTTTTTTTATTCTTATTTTTTTATTAATAATATTAAACTAATTTTTTGTGGTTAGTTTCAGTTTTTTATTATATGTCAAACAATCTATCGATAGAGTGTTTTTTAAATGAAAATATATAGTAAAATCTTGGGATGTTACACCATGGCCGCTCACTTTAGCACCACTCTCTTTTGAGAGTTCCTCAATATTTTGTTGTGAAACCTATCCAATAAATTGAAAATGGTACTCATTTTACAATACCTTTAAATATTAAAATTCAATGATTTTTCTGATCCTTTTACTGTGACATATTTATGCCCTGATTTTGGATGAATATCCAAAAAAATACCTTCATCTCCATGATATTCAAACTTTTGGTTCTTCTGTTTGCTATGAATAAAGCATTTATTTCTAAATATTTGAAAATAATTAAGTGTTCTATTCTTCCTACACCACATATTTTAGGGTAAATTATCTTAATTTGGGAATACAAAATTTCTATTGTAGATATAAAATGATTTAATCACCATTTTCCCAATATTTCTCTCGTAGATCATTCTCTATAAGAAATTTCTGGGCCATATAATTGAAAATTAAATTCCACCTCTCAATGAATTCATTTATAAGGAGCCCTTACAATCAAAACTTGATGTCTTATCTTTTTATTCTCAAGATATTTCTCTACATAATTATTAGTGAATTATATATAATTTTTAGTTCAACATTTCTAAATCTAAAAATATTCTATTGTTCTTTAATCATTAATAAATTGAATATTATATCTCTTACAACCCATGGCCCTGGGTGATATTTTTATGTACACATAAATGTTAACTAACTCAATAAATCTCATTTACTTCTTATCTTTCGTCTTGTAGTTCTTTTAATTGATATTAACCTTTTTAATAGTATAACACATATTAGTGAAATCATGTGAAGGGATAGAGATATCATGATATCTTCAATTATTCACTAAGTATTATAATTACTTTCAGGTCATGTGATCAAGCCTCTTGTTCCATAGCTTGTTCTATTATAGTCATAACCCATCCCCCTATCCACCAATGAGGTAGATATTCTAGTTTATGCTCTTTCCTTACATAAAAAATAAGCCATATCTTCCTTTTATAATGAAATAATTTTTATTGAAGTTCCCTGAATGCCTTGAGTCATATAATTGGCATAATTTTAGTATATTATAACCAGGGCCTTCAACCAATAACTCATATATGAGCCTCAAATATTTTCCCACAATATTAGACTTCCTCAATTCAATAATATTTTACCCTTCATCATTTCCAAAAATAGATGACACCTTCCTTGTTGTACTTGATTCTAGTGACAAGATTCTAGTTTCCTATCTCATGAAATGTACAATTATTTTCCAAAATCCGTAGTCAAACTCGATAAATTGATTTAAAATAAAATTCTACAATATTATACTTCTCAACTCTTCCCTTATCAATCCTTTCTCTCTTCTTCCCTTCCTTTGGCGGTAGATCAGATTGTTCCACCTTGGGCTCTATTGGATCATCCTCAACTTATAAGGCTATAAATAAATTATGAATTTTAAGCCCACCTATTAAAGATTCCAAATTTCAAGATCTTATTCTTCAATTATCTATAGGAATACTCCTTTAAAACATTGATGATAAATTCATGGTGTTTTGTCGATAACCTTTAAGAAAAAAATTATTTTCATTAAAAGCTTATCTATCATATGGATTTATGATCATTTTTTTTTGTTTATATTATACCTTGAAATTACTTTTTTCTATGAAACACTTATATTTTTTATACCACATATTTAAAAAATAATAACACTAGATTTAGTGCATGATTACATGTCTTAACTACTCTCCTTGAGTCCTTTTGGGTCTTTTGTGAGTCACCAAAACCAATTTTCCTCTAGGGTGAAGGTGTTTGAGGATTCAAATCAACCACTAGTGTTTTTTTTCTTTCCTGAATGGATCAAAGGACTTATTTTTATTTTATTATGGACAATACCCCTTTTAAGGGTTTAAGGAGAACCCTTACATGACTTGTAGGCCCAAGGCACAAGGCCCAACATGACCCGAAGGCCAATACATGACCTGAAGGCCCAGAGGCATACTATGCCCATTACCTGAACCATAGGCCCAACCCACTAGAACATCCCCTCCCCAAATTCTACATCATTGATCGCCTAGCTCCCCACATTGCATTTCTGATCGGCTAGCATTACCCCATACAAAGCTTCACGGTGCCTAGACCCGATGGTGGTTTCTATACCCTCTCATTCTTCCAATACGGTTAGCTCTACATCTGGTGATTGATACTCTTGCTATGATCCTCTTTTGGGGCTTGCTTTGAGTGAACTGGGTACCTCCATGGTCTCAATGGCCCAAGCCCTGAGGCCCGAAGGCATTTGATGACCCGAAGTCCCTAAAACCCGTAGGCCCAAACCGATGCCCCGAAGGCCCAAATCAGGTGAATAGTTCTGGATGCTATAGTACCGAACAGTACCACTTCATTACTTGCTATAGTATTGCTATAGTGCTTGATACAGTACCCTGTAAATTCACCTCCACCCTGTTTAGAACTTGGGTCTCTTGGATGCCAAGCCGGATCCATTTCCACCCAGGTACGGGCTCATTGGCCCAATGTTTTTTCTTATGATCAAGCCACTAAAAATAATTTCCATTATATTTAAATCATTTCACCTATGGAAAAGTGTCCAACATCTCCTTTAATACACCACTAACCTCCTTATCTTCTTTAAAAACCCACACAATTGAACTCCCTAATGTCATTATGAATATTAAAAGTCTTTCATTATCATCAAGCTTTCAATGATAGAAATAACTACACCTTCGAGATCCTTTATCTTTTGAAATAATATTTCTTATAATAGTTCAATACATCAATGATCTAGGTATTGTATTTAACTTTAATATTTATCTAAACTTCCTTCTATGATATATTATAATTTTCATGCCACAGTCACTCAATATTATCCTCCAACTCAGATTTTTCTTCTTCTTGCTACTTCATATATAGCTTAGATCCACATACCACTCCATTGAATTTCTTTGTTTTATCCCTCCAAACATTGATCACTTAAAGAGTAGATTCTAATTTAATCTTGATTTTGACTATTACCTCAAATTCAATTTCTTCAATATTGCAATCCCCCATTTTAGATATGTCTATGAAAACCAAAATAACTTCTTCTATAAGGCCTTTAAAATCCTAAACTTCATTTACTTTAGTTTATTTTAAGTTAAATCATTCCTAGGAAATCAATTTTATTCTTTTGGATAATTTATATTGGGATGTACTCTTTCCTTTCACACCCTTTAATGAGTTCTTTATCTTCATCATTAGCTCAAAATTTCTTTGGGTACTTTACTGTGAGATGCCCAACCTTGACACATCAAAATCAAGTAAGTGGAATCTTGACTTTTTATCTTAATTTTCTTTACTTTAGGTTTGAGGAAAGAAAATACATCACCTCACCAGTTTCCCCATCATTATAACCATATTCCAATGAAAGTTTATTCATATAATTGAATGCCACCTCATGAGAATTACATTTTATTAAGGACTCATTGTCATTATTCCTCATATCATATGCAATGCGAGTGCTGTGAAGACTATATGGCATCACATCATTTAGGTATTTATCCTTGATTATTGAAACCTTCACATTTAAATATGGAAGTAATATTATGAGGATCCTCTTTATGATCTTGATATTTTTAAATTTTTCTCTAAGTTCATGCATATAATCCAAAATGATGTTAAAATAATAAAATAACGAATAGACAAACTCATTCAAGTGAATCGCAATATCCCCATACTTCTTCTGAAGTACCTAAAATTTAAATTCACATGACTTAGAGAAATATTTATATATGTTGAGATGTTTTCCCACGTGGAATGTGAGGATTTACATGACATAATATTTTTGTATATAACACTGGATAATAATCCTCATAACACATTGAATCCTTTGGCATCAACATAAAGTTCTCTTTGGAATTTCTCTGATAAGGATCCTCTCTCTATTATAGATGAAATCCCATTTATGGAATTCATGTAAATATCCATTACTAATGATAAAAAGTAGTACTATATACAATTCTTACAAAGTTTGAAATTGTTTAAATTGATGATAAGAATCCCCTTATGGTTGATGGATGCTTTTATCTCATTAGAGAGAGTAAACTCCACCAATATCCTTTTCCTATGATACCACTTTTTAGTCCCATGTATGGTAGTAACCTTACTGGAGTTGGTTCCCTAGAACCAAATACTTTGTACATTATATTTCCTATATATTCATGGATTTTAATATTAATAAATACATTATCACATATTGATTATTGTTTTGTGTAATATTAACGTGATAATGTCCTCAAATACTTGTCTCATTAAAAAGGTCATAGAAATTCCCCAATATGATAAGAACCTTGAAGTGTCATAAAAATATTAATAAATATTGATCTAAAGTTAGATAACATTCTATAATGGGACACACAGTGTATTAACTATCAATTGAGAGTACTCATAAGCATAATAGACTTTATATCATAAAGTTTACACTTGGTAATATTCAAGATGATATATTTTGAGAACAAATCCACCAGTAGAAATATTGTATGTTTACATGTTATCAGATATTTCTATCTTCGAGCATGTGTAATGGACCTTAGACCTTAATATTATTAATTATGAATGTCATGACTCACAAACATAGATGTATTTCTATAAACCATGATAAGATAGTTCATAGTGAATTCAGGTACATTAGGTGTATCATGAATGATATGTTATTAATGAATAAGATGAGGAAGGATTCTACCTTCCATATTTATGGAAGTTGATATCTCTACCCTCTGATTTAAATGGAACCATCACATTAAATTCCATTTCCATGGTACAATGACATGTTTATTTCAGATAATCAAATAAATACCTATCAAGTATATAGGTTGATGAAATGGTCATGCAACCTAATTTATGAGATATCTCGAAAAAGGGATTATATTACATAGTGAGAATTCATATATGGTTCTTATTATTATGACATATCCCCTTTCTCTCTGGGTGCCTTGACACATTCCTAGATATTAATATTGGACTTTAGGAAATCCCCCCTAAAGTCACTAAGGAACAGACCTTGAGGGTCACACATAAAGTGTTTCCTTTGATCTTAGTTAAATATTATTTATATTCAATAGTTGGAATAAATATTATTCTCGAAACCGAGAAGTAATTTTTATATAGAATTTACTAAATGATCATGAATATTAAATAAATATTTATTCACAAGGTAATTGTTTAATTATGTGAATATATAATATCTATCTATCTATTATTATTCACAAGGTAGTAAATAATTATTTATTAATTAATAAATAATTTACTTAATTATGTGAATATCAAAATAAATATTTTATTCACCAGACTTTTAATATAATATTTATTTATTTATTTAATGTATAATAATTATATATTATTATTCATAAGGTAAATAATAAATAATTTATTTAATTGATTAAATATTTAATAAAGTATTATTTTGGGAATTCAATAAATATCAAGTAGGGCAAGTAGACCTAGTCAATTTTCTGGTGATAATTATTTATTTACCAAGATCTAAATAATATTTATCATTACGCAAGTTTATTCACATCATAGAATAAAATTATAATAATATTATTCTCTATGAAATGGGGTTCCTTTAGAGTTTAACATATTATTAAGGTCCTTTTTATCATTAATTAATATGTAACCCTGACCCTAGGTTTATAAATAGAAAATTATGAGAATTGTGATATGTTGGTCATTGTGCCCAACATTCTCCTCCCTAGAGAAATCTATCTCAATAAAGAACATCTCTAGGGTATTCTCTCAAGATAGAGATATTCTATCTCCATCCTTAATTACTCTCATGTTGGAGAGATAAAGAGTTGATCCTTCTAGACTGAAGGGATTGTGGTTGAGATCATGGGAGTTATATAAGATGATCAGTACCACTTCACTATCACCTAGAGTACCATTGATGATGTTTTAATATCAAAGAAGCATGTGTGGATCACGACTAGAGGGGATTTTCTTTGGTTAATCATCAAAATAATGAAAATACAACCGAACAACCTTCAAATGATTAAGACCTTCATCGAAGAAAAAAAATCAATACCAAGGTATTTCTTTATTCCATTAAATTAATTATAAATTAACATTAAAAATATCCTCTCTTTGTCATGAAAAATATATTTCTCAATATTCTTTGAAAAAATATCATTTTTTCATGGCATTCATGTCATGTACATTGTGGATGATATGTTGAATCCAAAGAAATATGATTTGGACATAGGTCCACTAGGAACTTTCAATGCATCCAGAACCAACAAGTGGTATCAAAGGGAGGTTAAATTAAATTTATAATTATTTATTGATTATCAATCCTTTATATATTTCAAAGTTAGTTTTCATTTAACGAAATTTATTTTTTAATCCGATTTTCAAGATCTACTTTTTTCCTCTTAATTTATTTCTTATATATCCTAGGCTAATTAATAATATAGAATGAACATATAAAGAACCATCTAGAGGTGGAACATTCTTATAAAGGTTACATGGAATGTAACTTGCTAACTTGTTATGTGACACCACAAAATTCAGTGGTTATGTAGTCAACATATGCAAAGTAATTGATTAAATTACATGTGGTATAATTAATTTACATTCAATGAATTTAATACACATGTGGTATGATTAATACACACATGATGTAATTAATTTACAAGAAGTGAAATTAATTCATATTCCATGTAATTAATTCACATATGGAGCAATTAATTTATATATGGTGTAATTAATTCACATATATGGTAATTAATACATATTAAATGTGGTTAATACAAACATAATGTAATTAATTTAAATGTGATGTAATTAATTTACATGGAATGTAATTAATTCAAATACGATGTAATTAAATCAACAAAAAATAATTAATTCACAACCATTTACATGGAATACATACCAAGCTAGGATATACACCATGTAAATTAATTTATGTGTAAAAATTAAAAATTAATTTATTACTCCTTAAAAATCATCATTTTGTGTCCAATTTTTGAATTATTAACTCATATACTCAATATGACATGTTTTAAATGATATTAAATACTTAATTAATTCTGGTGTAGAATTCAAAACTAAAAGTTGTGTATTGTCATTGCATACTATATACTCAATGTGTATTTAATTGGTACAAAGATTGTAACTTTCATGTGTCCCATGTGTCATTTATTTATAATGCACACTGGAAAATTATGTCACCTACTGTGTATGTGATACTTGATGTGAGTGCACTCTATACAACAAGGACCATGCTGAGTAGTCTAGATGGGTATACACCATGTTCCCTCAAAGTACCAGATATATAATTAAATTAAATTTTAAATAAAATTAATTAATTTAATTTATTTATAATAAAAGTATATGGATATCTCTAGGATATATTGGATATAGATTAAGAGAAAATGAATCAATTTATTAATCAGATAATTAATCATATTAATTCATAAATATTTTATCTTAATAAAAGAACGAAGTGAAATGAATTATAGAAAATTATTTTAAATATGTATTCATTTCAAAAGTTGATTAACATGGGGATACACCATCTTGTGTATGTGTATGGTTCTTTTGAATTTAATTATTGCATGGATTTTACAATTATTTTATTAAATCAAATTGATGCTCTAAAAGTTACTCCTATCTCTTTATTATGTGAGGGCATGTGTTTCCATGGTTTCTTTTTTGTAAACCCCCTTTTTGGATCCCTTCACCTATGAGTTAAGTAAAATCATTGTAATGATAGATATCCTAGGCACATGGGCTTGGTTTGAGATGGAGACAAGGTGAAACAAAACCAAGGAGACACACAATATGTAATACCTTATTATAAACCTATGGGTATGAGATAGATATCCACAAGACCTCATGCACACCCCCATATATAAGAGGCTATTGACTAGGAGTGAGGGTCTTAACATCATCATTGGGGAGACTATACCCTCAGTATCATATTTTTTTACCAATAATATAAATAAAATATAACAAATTCGAATAATCAATAATAAGAAGAAATATAAAATGTAACAAAAAATGTGACACATTTCATAAAAATAAATAAATAGGATTCTAGTGTGGTAAGTCAAAATATATTATAAGTGTAGGTAGATAAATAAATAAAGTATCACTAGGAAAATCCTACAGAGTCTATCCCAATCCTACCACCAGCTCTATGCTCCATGAATCACTTGTATTCTACAACTCCATTTACATTTCTTGGATCCCTATACATGAAGTATGCATGCTCATTGAGATTCCCATATAGTATGTGAGTAATAAAACCCAACAGAACACCACCAATGTAACAAGTGTGAACATGTATAATGGGTGTATTCCATGATAACTATCAATACACAAGTAAGAATAAAAATAATATATTGAGAATTTATGTGCTAAACAATCTTGAAAAAGCCTCGATCGTACTTACTTCAAATCTATGTTGGAATAATGATCTATGATTTCAGAATTGATCAAGAACCAACCACAAGCTAGAGACATTCCATATAGTATCGTCAAATAATCTAGTGTATATGCTACTAGATATCCATAAGGAATCACGTTTTAGAAATTTACTTTGTATCCACAAGGCATTGAGTTTCAGACCAGACCACAGGGTTGTCATGCTCCTACCACATGCATGGGTCCACTATCATCATCACTGCATGTTATGAGTTCTCTATGTAAGAATTAAACATACCAAAATGGTCCACCTATTATGAATACCAAGAATAAAACCTCCGACAGCATAGTGGCACACATAATAGGGTAGATCATAATAAGACAAGAATAACATAGTATCGTGAGTATATATTAGAAATATATAACAATATGTGATAAAAATAAAGCATGGTAACAAGGAACACTATCAATAATCAAAGAATCAAGAATCATAAATGGGTATCATGGGCTACACACACATACACTCACAAGAAAAAACCATCAAATATTAATAACAATATCTACCAACACAATATGGATTAAGGGGAAAAGTTTATACTAGGGAATCAAATTGTAAGGAACTTCCTAAATAATTTTTTTATTGAAGTACTCTAATGTTCATTAAAGGATCAAATCTCTAACTTCATTGCACATCGATAGATAATGAGCTCACACATCAAGGATTCCTAATCCAGGTTACAGTTTATCAAGAAAGAGGGTCAGAAAGGAGACTCAATAAGGTTACTAGTTATAAAGGGTGGTTTTATAAGAACATACCTTAAGGACTCCATCAATGAAACCAATTCCAAGGCATGTTTAAGGAGAGGTTTCCAATTCACTGATTCTGTTTTCAATTTGATAATGGATTGTGAATTCATCACTAATTCTAGAATATGACCTCAGGTATACATAATGAACATCGATCCACTTTCAATACATCAATATAAAATATATTTGAGATGATTTCCAATAAAACGAGAGTCTCAATATAATCGATCCATGATGAATTAACTGGAAACCTCTACTATCCATGATGAATCTAGATTTGATTTAAGGGGATTACATTGACACATCAAAACCACCAATGATATTGAAATAATTTATGAATATATCATTAGTTGGAATTATAATTCATGGAATGGGTATCAAAATTTCCAATATATGAATCATATCAGGATAAAAGAGGTGGATCAAGCAGGAACCCTCAAGAACAGAAGGTTTTGTATCACAAACCTAAATTCAAGATCTTAAACTCACTTGGATTCCCTAGAATAATGATTAGAAGGAGATGAATTCATCAAGGATTGTAATAGGAGTATCGAAAATTGAGATATATTACTTTAATAAGAAGAATAGGTAAAAATAGAGCATAAATTTACATTAGTGAGGAATTCAGATCATTAATTTTATGCATGCATGGTTTGATCACACGATTTGAAAAACCGTACACCCTTTTAGAATTTTGGACATGCCATACCAGTTTTTAAACCATGATACAAACATTTTTTTGGACACTGGATATTACCACATGGTTTTATAGATGAGGCATCATGGTTTTACAAACTATACACCACCCCTTGATCCCCTACCTCTAGTTTCATGGTTTCCTAGAGAATCATCATAGTTTTGGAAAACAATTCTTGAATCATTCACTCTTTAAAAGGCCACAAAATTTTTCTAAAACCAACTGAAAACCCATGAAACCCTACCAAAAAATTTATTTCTTAGAAAAATATGATTGAAGCCAAAAATCAACTCATAATAAACTTAAAAAATCCCAGTTAATAACATTATAACCTCTATGGACTTCTCATCCTTGAGAAGTATCTCTAGACATCTTGCTTAAACAACTCGGGCCACTGAGCCCAAATGTCTACCTCCCAATCACACATATAATCTTGTATTCATCCATACCTCCACATAATATAGAAAATTGGTACCATATTCTTTGTATTACTTTCTTAATATAGCTTTAAATCTGCACTATACATTCCACAGACGACGCGTTAGGCTCTATCTCAACATCCTGGCAGTAGATAACATGCATGGGATTAAACTGTACCTCCAAATATGAGACAAATTAAGTACATAATTCATAACTTGATAACAATAAGGAATATATATATAGAATGGCACTTTACTAACCCATTCAGTAATCTAAATAGGTCTAAAAAATGCGAGTCTAGCTTGCCTTTATTATTCAAACATCGATGGATTAATAGAGGAGTCAATCTTAAGAAAAATATATCACCTATATTAAACTCCAGAGGTATCCTCCCATGGTCAGCATAAGATATATGCATTCTATTAGCTATGATCAAACTATTCCGAATTATTTTCACTCTCTTAGAGGTCTCTTATTCCATAATGGGCCCCACAACTACTGCTTCACTAGCTTCATGACTACAAAGTGGTGAATGAGATATACTACTATAGAGATCCTCATATGGTTCCATATGAATTGAATCCTAGTAAATGTTGTAGTATAGGAACTCAAACCAAGTATTGGTGATCATCCTATACTCCACTAAAGTCCAAGACATAGAATTGAAATATATACTCCAATATACAGATTGTACAATTCGTCTGTCCATCTGTTTGGTGATGTTACACTGTGATCAATATTAGCTGATTCCTTAAGGATATCTATAATACCTACCCAAATTATTACATAAAACATGATTCTGTATCATATATAATTCTAAATGAAACTCCATGAAAGTTTACCATCTCATGGATATGAAACTTCCCCATCATTTCAACTGAGTGATTCTCATAGATCGGTAATAATTGAGAAACTTTCATTAGACAATTGAAAATCACCTAAGAAACATCACATATCTATAGGGTTCTAGTTATCCCAATTAAAAAATCTATAATGATGTCTCCCCACTTCCTAATTATCATAAAAAGTGTTTGTAATAGTTTATTATGACACCGATGTTCAACCATTATCCTATGAATAGTAAAGAATTAGGGAATGAATCGATAAATATCTATATTTATCCCTAGACACCAAAACTTTCACTTCAATTCATAGTATATAATAGTCAGAATATTATGTACCACCCACTTATAGGTATGAAAGTATATCATTAGCCCTTCCCTAATGGAAATAAGGACTAAAACTCTCCCATATACCAGGATCACATCATCGTAATCCAACGACCACCTGGGTATCGAGTCACCCCCCACTAGTTGTTCCCGCATTATAACACACTCTAGGATAGTATCTTATTCATTATTTAAAAGGTATATTGAAAAATATGTGACAAAAAATGGGTAACATTTCATCAATCTTGGGTACTCAGAAGCATCCATACTCCAATCGGCCAATAAGCTCATCAGGCACGACTGTTCCTCCAAATGTTGTTCACCAAGCTCCTAGATACTTGCATCTTATAGATAAGATCATCCATAATGGAATTAATGATTAATCCAAAGTATGTATTTAAATCATTTGGGTGTGATCAAATTATAAATTTCTATTTTCTCAAACTATACTAGCTACAAAGGCACAAGATAGTGTAAGTATGGGGTCGAACCCACAATGAGTGGAAAAAAGTGATGAAAAATATTGACCAAGGTGAGTTCATCCTGATTTTGATTAATTTTATTTAAAATAATTAAATTATGAAAATTAAATAATTAAAATTTAGACAGAAATATAGTAAAGGAAAAATAGCTAGAAATTGGTTTCCATTGGCAGTTGTGCTAAAAGGAAAATTGGACTATAGTTACAAAACAATAATACCCAATGGCTGCACAATCAATTAATTTTATCGATAGATAAAATATTAAATAACTATAAATATACCCTATAACCCTAATTATTCATGTATTGATAATTTAAAATACAATTATGCATTAGGATCATCTTTCAAAAGTAGAAGAATAATCCAATTTGATGGTTGTGAATTAATTGCCTTTATCATGTTGGGTTTTATCTACTATCAAATGAACTTGTCCCATTATTTAATAACATATATGATAATAATGAGTCAAAAAACAATAAAAATCAAATATAATCATTTAATAAGTGAATAATAAATAATACAATTTGGTATGAACCCATTTCGGATGATTCCTCTCTCCCTTATTGATTTAGCCAATAATCTTTGGGTGATTTCCAATGAATAATAAACCAAAACCCATAGTTGAGATATTAGATAAAATATAATGAATATATTATAATTTAACTAAACTATAAATCATCTAATTTTACAAAAAAATAGAAAACAATAAAATAGAAAGAAAAACCTAGCTATAAAGAACTCCAGGTCGAAACCCTAGCGACATCCTCTTGGTGGTTGACCCTCTATACCTAGAATGAATACCCTTTATCTTGGATGGAACCATCTATTTATAATCCTAGATATCATACTCCAGATTACAGGGGTCAAAGATATCATTTAATGGAAATTCATGTCATTAAAGATATATCTTCATCGAAAGATCCGTAAACACATTCATATTTGGGTATTCATGGAGAGGTTCAGGGTGTGAAACATTTATATTCTATGAAAGTAACAATAATCCTCCTTTTTCCTTTTTTCCACTTCATTTCAAATAGTAGGTTCATTACTTGTAACTTTTACATGTATTTAACTTTATTTTATGACGTGAATTCCTATTTTCATACCCTAGAATCTTCCTTTCATCCCGAATCATTAATTTGGAGTCTCTGGAACATCCCATAGAAATTTTATATCATAAAAAGTCTTTTTATAATTAAAAAATTGATCTTATTTACTTATTTTAAATATTTGGTTCATACTTATTTTCCAGTGTCACTCCACACCTCTTCACGGCATGGCGCGAAGTGGCTCTATCTTCCCAAAATGTCATGATTCCCTTCATACTATTCCAAATGTTTGTCTTTCCATAAGAACATAAAAAAATAAAATAAAATCAGGCATGAATCTCATATACAATAAATTAATATTTAAATAAAACACATATGAAAATATAGATATAATATAGATATTTATATAACCATTACCTAGTGAATTATTTATCTCAGAGTTGAATGTTTGTAGATACTCTACATAGTGCCTCTGGATCAAGTTTATGTCCCCGTGTACAAAGATATAAAGAAGGATCATGTGGTCTATGCACACAAAAAATCTATCAACAAAGAGATAATGTCACCAAAATTTCAAAGGGTGGACCATGAATGCCTTCTTCAAGTAATGAGTAATATATTCTAATGAAGTCATAGCTAATATGACCCATAATCTACTACCCGCTAACTATGCATTAGTATTAATACCAAACCAATGACCGATGCATCATAGTATACAACATAAATAATCCTCGATTATGAAGTATCAACATTAGTTCTATATTCAAATTCATCTTTAGCTCAAGAAATTTTCATCACAATGGTCTAAGAACATGACATTCCCCTTTCTCCGTCAATGTTGTCATGGGTGCTGATAAATGGAAGAAGTATAGGATAAAACAACAATAATATCCATCTAAAACCATAAATCTCCCAAACTTAAACATATTATGAGGACGTATACATGTTATCACTTCATCAACATTCTCTAGGTCCATGAATATACCTATTTTAGACACCACATTCCCTAAGAATTACACATCATGAATGAAAAAGTGACACTTAGACAACTTGGTATAGAGTTGATGTGCTCGAAGTTTACTCATGACTATCTTAAGATGTTTGGAATTCTTCTATGAGGTTGGTGAGTAGATGTGGATGTCATCAATAAATACCATGATAAATGAGTCAATATATGGGTGTATAATCTTGTCCATGAGATCCATGAACATTAATGATGAATTATTCAGTCTAAATAGAATCATCATGTACTCATATGGATCATACATGCACCAAAATTCTATTTTTGATATGCCCTCCTCTCTAACCCACAAGTGGTATCAAATGGAGGTTACATTAAATTTATAATTATTCATTGATTATCAATCCATTATATATTTAAAATTTTGTTTCCATTTCATGAAATTAATTATTTTAATATGATTATCTAGATCACGTTTTATCCTGTTCATTTATTTATTATATAACCTAGACCGTTTAATAATATAGATTGAAAATCTAAAGAACCATTTAGAGGTGGTACACTATTAGCAAGGTTACACAACATGTAACTCTCCAACCTATCTTATAACACCACACAATGTGGTGGTCATGTGGTCAATGGATGCAAAGTAATTGACTAAATCACATGTGGTACAATTAATTTACATTCAATGAATTTAATACACATGTTGTGCAATTAATACATGCATGATGTAATAAATTTACAAGTAGTGAAATTAATTCACATTCCATGTAATTAATTCACATATGGTGAAATTAATTTATATGTGGTTTAATTAATTCACATGTAGAATAATTAATTCATATATAGTGTAATTAATTAATACATGGTATAATTAATTCATATTACATGTAATTAATTCACATATAGAGTAATTAATATGAATGACATGTGGTTAATACAAACATATTGTAATTAATTCAAATGTGATGTAATTAATTTACATAGAATGTAATTAATTCACATGTGATGTAATTAAATCCAAAAAAGAATAATTAATTAATACTTTATTTACATGGAATACACACCAATATAAGATGTACACCATGTAAATTAATTTATGTTTAAAAATTCAACATTAATTTATTACCCCTTAAACCTCTTAATTATGTGTTTCGTTTGTGAATTATTAACTCATACACACGATATTATAGGTTTTAAATGATATTAAATAATTAATTAATTTCCATGGAAAATTAAAAACTACAAGTTGTGTATTGTCATTGCATACTATATACTCTATTTGTATTTAACTGATACAAACAACATAAATTTCATGTGCCCCATGTGTCATTTATCGATAATACACCCTGTGAAATTATGTCACCTACCATGTGCATGATATGTTATGTGAGTGTACTGTATATAATAAGGACCATTCTAAGTAGTTCAGAAGGGTATACACCGTGTTGCTTCAAAATAAAAGATGTATAATTAAATTAAATTTTAAATAAAATTAATTAATTTAATTTATTTAAAATCATAGTAGATGGATATCTCTAGGATATATTGTATGGAGATTAAGAGAAAATGAACCAATTGATTAATTAGATAATTAATCATATGAATTCACACACATTTTATCTTAAAAAAAGAGAGAATCGAAATGAATACTAGATAATTATTTTAAATATGTATTCACTGAACAAGTTGATTAACATGAGTATAGACCATATTGTGTATGTGTATGGTTTCTTTTTAATTTAATTATTGCATGTATTTTCCAATTATTTTATTAAATTAAAATGATGGTCTAAAAGTTAACCCTATCTCTTTATTATGTAAGGGCATGTGTTTCCATGATTTTTTTTTGTAAACCCACTTTTTGGATCCCTTCACCCATGAGTGAAGTAAAATCATTGTAAGGGTATATATCGTAGGCACATGGAGTTGGAACAAGATGGAGAAAAGGTGAAACCAAACCAAGTAGACACACAGGATTTAACACCCTATTATGAACCTCTAGTTCAGAGATAGAGATCCACAAGAACTCATGCACACCCCCATATATAAGAGGCTATTGACTAACAGTGAGGGTCCGAACACCATCAGTGGGAAGACAATACCCTAAGTATCATATCCTTGAACCAATAATATAAATAAAATTAAACAACTTAAGAATCATCAAATAGAAGACTAAATATAAAATGTAACAAAAAATGTAACAAAAAATGGCACACATTTCATGAAAATAAATAAACAGGCTCCTATCATGGAAAGATAAACTAAAGTATAAGTGTTGGTAGATAAATAAATAAATTAACACTATGGAAAATCCACCAGAGTCTATCCATATCTTACTACTAGCTCTATGCTCCATAAATAAGCTATTTTCCATAACTCTATTTCAATACCTTGGATCCCTATACATGAAGTATGAATGCACATTGAGATTCCCATACATGATGTGAGTAATAAAACCCAGTAGGAAAACACTAATGCAACAAGTGTGCACATGTATAACTGGTGTATTCCATGATAAATATCAATGCATAAGTAAGCATACAAATCTTATATTGAGAACCTCTGTGCTAACCAAGATTCCACGATCCTTGAACATACTTATTGAATATCTATGTTGGAATGATGATCTAAGATTTTTGAATTGATCAAGAACTAGCCACAAGATGGGGATATTTTATTCGGTATCCTCAAGGCATAAAGTGTATATGCTAATAGGCATCCACAAGGCATCGAGTTCTGTAAAGTTACTCAATATCCACAAGGTATTGAGTTTTAGACCAGGCCCCAAGGTTTTCAAGCTCCTACCCCATGCAAGGGTCCACTGTTGTCATCACTACACGTTATGAGTTCTCCCTCCAAGGGGTAAACATACCAAAATGGACCACCTACTATGAATACTAAGAATAAAATCTCCAAGAAAATAGTGATGTACATAACAGGGTAGAGTATAATAAGACAAGCATAACACAATATCATGAATATATAGTAACAACATAATAGAAATATGTGATAAAAATAAATCATGGTGATAAGGTACACTATCAATACTCATGGAATCAAGAATCATAAATGGGTATCATGGGATACACACACATACACTCACAAGAAAACACCATAAAATATTGAAAATAATCTCTTCCAACACAATATGGATCAATGTGAAAATTTTATACTAGGGACTAAAATTGTAAGAAACTTTATAACTAAAGGTTTTTGATGAAGTAATATAATATTCATTAAAGGATAAAAGAACAAACCACATTTTACACCAATAGATAATTATTTCACACATCAAGGATTCCTAATCTAGGTTCCAATTTATCAAGAAAGAGATTTAGAAAGGAGACTGGAGAATGTTTCATGTTATAAAGGGTGGTTCCAGAATCACATACCTTAAGGAGTCTATTAATGAAACCAATTCCAAGGAATTTTTAAGGAGAGGTTTACAATTCACTGAATCCATTGTCAATTTGAGAATGGTAACATCAGGTCTAGATAATGAACATTGATACACCATAAATCCATTAATATAAAGGAGATTAGAGACGAAATTAAATAAAATGAGAGTCTCAAGATGACTAATCCATGAGGAATTACCCATAAACATCTAACATCCTTGTTGAATCTAGATTTTATTGAATGGGATTATGATAACACGTCAAAACCACCACTGATATTGAAATGAGTCAAGAATCTATCATTATTTGTAATTATAATTTATAGAATGGGTATCAACATGAAAAATCTATGAATCATATCAATAGAGAGAGGTGGATAAAGAAGTAACCCTATAGAATAAGATGTTTTGTATCACATACCTCAATTCAAGATCTTAAACTCACTTGGATTTGATCAAATCATGATTTAGAGGATATGAATTCATCAAGGAATGTTGTAGGAGGCTCCAAAATTGAGAGATATTCCTTTAAGAACAATAACAGGTTAAATAGAAGCATAAATTTTCATTAAGGAGAAATTCAGATAATTAATTTCATGCATGCATGGTTTGATCGCATGGTTTAACAAACTGTACGCCATTTTCAGGATTCTAAACAAGCCATATAGTTTGTTAAACCATGATCCAAACATTTTATTGGCCAATATATCTTACCACATGGTTTTATAGATGAGTAATCATGGTTTCCCAAACTGTACGCCACCCCTTGAGCCCCTACCTCAAGTTTCATGGTTTTCAAGAGAATCTTTATAGTTTGGGAAAACAATGCTTGAACCATGAACTCTTTAAAAGGCCACCAAAAATTTATAAAACCAAATAAAAATCCATCATAACCTACCCAAAAAAATTCATTGATAAAAAAATATAATTAAGGGAAAAAATTAACCCATAATACACTTAAAAAATCCCTGTTCTTTATATTCTAACCTCTAAAGAATTCTCATCCTTGAGAAGTATCTCTAGGAATATTACTTGAACAACATGAGACACTAAGCCAGACATATACCTCCGATCCCACATCTCCTCTTGGATTCATCCATACTTCCATAGAATCTATAAATGTGGTAACATCTTTCCTTGTATAACTTTCTCACTCTATCCTAAAATCTACGACATGTATTCCATGGACGATGTGTTAGGCTCTAGCTCAACATCCTGGTAGTTGATGACATGTGTGGGATTTAACCTGTACCTCCAAATATGAGACACATGAAATATACAATTCATAAATAGATAAAATGAAGGAATATTAATATGGAATTACCCTTTACTAACCCATTTTTTGATCTCAATGGGTCCAAAAATTTATGAGTCTAGCTTCCCTTTCTTCTTCAAACATCAGTGGCCTAATAGAGGAGTCCCTCTCAAGAAAAATATATCACATACATTAAACCCTATAGGTATCCTAACATGGTTGGAATGTGATATATGTATAATCTTATCTATGATCAACCTCTTCTGAATTAGTTTCACTCTCTCAGAGGTCTCTTATGCCATAATGGCCCCCAAATCTTCTGCCTCAATAGCCTCCTGCTTACAATGTGGTGAACGACATAAAATATTATAGAGATCCTCATAAGGTTCCATATAAATCTAATCCTATTAACTATTTATATATAAAAACTAAAACCAAGTATTGGTGATCATCCTAAACTCCACTAAAGTCCGAGACACAAGATTGAAACATATACTCCAATATACAGATTATGTGATCTGACTGTCTATCTATTTTTTGATGGTACACTATGATCAATAGTAGATAATTCCATAAGTCCATATATAATAACTACAAAAATCATGACAGAAAACATAATTCCCTATCATATATAATGTGAAATAAAATTCCATAAAAGTGTACTATCTCATGGATATACAACTTCTCCATCGCATCTATTGAGTGAGTCTCATAAATGGTTAATAATTGAGAAAATTTCATTAGATAATTGAAAATAACCCAAATAAAATAACATATCACTAGGGTCCTAGGTGGAATCATAAAAATTCAATCATTATGTACTACCACTTCCAAATTAGCATAAGAATTGGCTGGAGTAGTCTACTAGGACACCAATGCTCAAACGTTATCCTATGGTTGGTAAGAAACCATGAAATGAATCCAAAAATGTCCCTCTTCATTCCTAGCCACCAAAATTGTCACTTGAATTCATGGTATATAATTTTTAAAATAGTATGTACCACCCACTTAGAGGTATGTAAGTATGTCATTATCTCTTCCCTAATAGAAAGAAGGACTATAAATCTCCCATATACTATGATAACATGATCATTTCCCAATGAACACATGGGTATCGAGTCACATCCCTCTAGATGTTCCCGCATTATAAAACACTCTGGTTCAGTCTCTTATTTAGACATTACCAAGTCTACCGACAAATATGTGACTAAAAATGGGGAACATTTCATCAATCTCAGGTATTCAGAAGCATCCATCCTCCAATCAGCCAATAAGCTCATGAGGCGCCACTATTCCTCCAAAGGCCATTCACCAAGCTCCTAGATACTTGAATCTTATGGATAAGATAATATATAATAGAATTAATTATTTGTCCAAAGTATGTTATTAAATCATCTGGGTGTGATCAAATTATAAAATTATTTTTTCTCAAACTACACTAGCTAGAAAGGCGTAGCATAGTGGAAATACGGGGTCGAACCCACAGCGAGCGGGAAAAAAAGTGATGAAAAATATTGACTAAATTTTGGGTCATAAGAATTTCAATTTATTTTATTTAAACTAATTAAATTATAAAAATTAAACAATTAAAATTTAGATAGAAATATAGGAAATGAATAATAGAGGGAAATCAGTTTCCATGGGCAGTTGTTCTAAAAGGAAATCTTGAATGTAGTTGAAAAACAACAATACACAATGGATGTGTAATAAATTAATTTAATTGATAGATGAAATAGTTAATAAATATAAATCTACCCTATAAACCTCATTATTCATGTACATATAAATTAATATATAAGGATTCATTAGGATCATATTTCAAAAGTAAAAGAATAATCCAATTAAGTGGTTGTGAATAATTACCTCTATCATGTTGAGGTTTCATCTACTATAAAATGAAATTGGTCGATGATTTAATAACATATATGAAAATAATGAGTAAAAAAATAAAATAAAATAAAAAATTAAGAGAACCATTTACCAAGTGAAGAAAGAAATATAAAAATTTGTATACACCCATTTCGACCGATTCTATTCTCCCTTATGGATTTAGCGAATCATTTTGGGTGATTTCCAATGATGAATAAAAATAACTCAAAGTGGAGAGATTAGATGAATAAGAATGAATATAATATAATATAATTAAACCATAAATCATCAAATATTATATAAAATATAACAAAATAAAATAAAAATAAAAACGTATCTATGAAGAACTTTGGGTTGGAACCCTAGCGGTAGCCTCTCGGTGATCGAACCTATATACCTGAAAAAATACCATTTATCTTGGATGTAATACTCTATTTATAATACTAGATATCGTGATCCTTCTTCTAGGGGACAAAGATATCATTTAATATAAATACGGGACAATAAATATATATTTTCATCGAAAGATATGTAAAAACCTTGGTATTTGGGTTTTCCTAGAGGGGTTCACGGCGTGAAACATGTCCATTCCATGAAATTTACAAGAATAATTATTTTATCATTTTTTATACTTAGTTTCCTATTGTAGGTTCATTCCTTGTAACTTTTACATGTCTTGAACTTGATTCATGATGTGAATTCTTGTTTTCCTACCCCAGAATCTTCATTTCATCCCAAATAATTAATTTCAATCCTTTGGAACATCCCATAGAAATCCTATATCATGAAAAGTATTATTATGATTCAAAAATTGATCCTCTTGAATCATTTTATATGTTGGGTTCATCCTTATTTTATAGTCTCACATCGTGCCACTTCACGGCATGGCACAAATTGCCTTTATCTTCCCCAAATATCACAATTTCCTTCAGATTGTTCCAAATGTTGGTCTTGCCATAAGAACACTTCAAAAAATAAAATCAAGCTGGAATATCATATTCAATAAATTAATATTCAATTAAAACACATATTAAAAGAGAGTTATAATATAGGGATTTCAGTTACCATTACTTAGTGAATTATCTATCTTTGAGTTGAATGTTTGTAGATACTCTACATAGTGCCCCTACCTTAAGTTTATATCCCGCTGTACAAAGATATAGAGAAGGATCATGTGGTCTAGGTAGATAAAAAACATCTCACCAAAGAGATAGTGTCACCAAAATTTCAAAGCGTGGACCATGACTGCCAACTCCAAGTAATGGGTAAAATATTCTCATGATGTCGTAGATGATGTGACCCATAATCTACTACCGCTCTCTATGCATCAGTATGGATACCAAACCAATGACTGGTGAATCATAGTATACTACATAACTAATCCTTGGATTAGGAAGTATCAATATTGGATATATAGTCAAATTCATCTTCAGCTCAATAAATTATTCCTCGCATTGGTCTAACCACATGAAATTTACCTATTTCTTCATTAGTGCAGTCATGGGTGATGATAAATGGGAGAAGTATTGGATGTAATACCAATAGTATCCATCTAAAACTAGAAATATCCCAATATTAAACATATTTCAGGGACATGTCCAGGTTATGACATCATCAAAATTCTATGGGTCTTTGAATATATCTATTTTAGACACCACATTCCCTAATAATTAAACCTCCTGAATCAAAAAGTGACACTTAGACAACTTGGCATAGAGTTGATGTGCTTGAAGTGTACTCAGGACTATCTCAAGATGTTCTGAATTCTTCTATGGGGTTAGTGAGTAGATTCATATTTTATTAACAAATACCATGAAAAATGAGTCAAGATATGGGTGTAAAATCTTGTTCATGAGATCCATGAACATTGACGATGAATTCTTCAGTACAAATTATGTCACCAAGTACTCATATGGATCATACTTTACCCAAAATTTAATTTTTGATATTCCCTCTTCTATAATGCATAACTGGTGATAACCTAATCAAAGATCAATCATAGAGATCCATTATGATCCCCGTAATTGATCAAAAAGACCTTTGAACCTAGGAAAAAGATATCTATTATTTACTATCACCTGATTCAGTTTCAAGTAATCTGAATAGAGTTGAAGAGTAAAGTTCATATTACTAATGAACAAATAGGTGCACCCCATAGTGATGCAATTGTCCTTATAAATCCCTTTTATTCCAAGTTCTTAAGCCATACTTTGATCTCCTTCAACTTGATCGGATCCATATCATAAGGGGTATTGAAATGGGTTTCACAACTAGCATGATATCTATCTTAAAGTCAAATCATATATCAGGGGGATGGTCTATGAAGTATTTTGGAAAGATTCCGTGATATAGATCCAAAATTATAGTAAAATATGAGGGGTATAAAAATGATCCCACCAAATGATACAAGCTTACAATCTTCATCATGATCATCCCAAGATAACTCATTTCTGGGAGAACTCCACCAACTCCTTATTCCCACTCTTCGATAATCATATTATTCTCTCCATTGGGAGATGTAAATGATATCTATCATCTATAAAAATCAATGTGAGATCAAAAACAGGTCATCCAATCCATGACAAGAATCACATCAAAGCCCCTAATCTATAGAATCATGAAGTTCCATAGCTATACATAACAAAAAATGACTACAGGACACTCTGGGTATTGCTGAAGATGGTACACATTCATCCCCAATGGTGTATTAATGGGAAGTAACTCAAAAGAAAACTTGAACAACAACTCAAGTCGAATAATAACTTGTGCATATAAAAAGGAATGGAAGTACTGATATTAAACAAGGTGGTAGACAACGTAGAAGTGATCAAGACCATACCTCAAATATTAGAGGGTCCCTTACCATCATATGAAGGAGTCATATCCATTTAATATACATAACCTAGACCATATCCTTGACCCTGTATCTGAGATTCATGACCTACCTATTTCATCATTATCCAAGTCAACTATTGAGGACCCCAACCATATCCTTGGGTAATAGATTGAATCTATCATGCACCCATATAGAACCTCAGTCTCAAAGATCTAGAGTAAAACTGCTGGAGATTACCTATATTTACACACTACTGAAACTTGGTCTGAGGTGTTGTACAAAACATGTGGTTTTGTCCGATATTTCTACTATTGAATCACTATAGAACACCTCTTGGTAGAGTTAAAGAAGACATAATTTTTTCCACCTCCACACCACTACCCTAATTCACATCTCTGGACTCACTCTTCCTTCTTCCTTAATTGAAACTCCCTAAAGAAGTAGGAGGTCCACCTGTATGAGTATTGATGGGTGGAAGAAGACCAAATGATCGTTCCTTTTTAGGACCTTTCTGATAGTTAAGGACTTGAGTAGAACCTTCAGGTATGTTGTTAGGAAGAAACACCTAACCTTTCATCCAATTTTTGGAAAAATATCAATCTCAAACTTCCTGGACTTTTGTGAATCCTTATTAGACAAAAGATGAGTAAAGTGAAATAGATCTGTGAATCAAGAAGAGTATGCATATAACATCATGGACCCCTACTATAGCTCAAAAAATCATATTCTTGTCTTATCTTCAACATATTGGGAAAGAATTTCTTAAATAACAGACCCTTGAAAGCCTCCTAGGTGAGACTCTTAAATCCGTCGACCTGTCCCATTATGCCCCACCACCTTTTAGAAGGTCCCTATATTATGAATGTTGGTAGATTTATATTTTTACCCTCATGTTTCCCAATAAGGTCTAAAAACCCTTGATGATTTCTATCCAATCTTCTACATCATATATCCCTTTAGTGACTTGAAGGTTTGGTGGATAATGGAGTTGGAAGTCTCTAGTATAGTCAACTGTGGGACTCCACACCCTTCCACCCTAGATAGGTACAAGTAGAAGGACTCCCAATTGAGGTATACCCACTACCTACACCATTGGAGAATATGATGGAGCATGCTCTACTACACCCTACTACACATTAGGTAGTGGAACAATAGAATCCTCCCTAGTAGGTGCATCCCGACCCATGCCAGTTGGATGTACCATCAATCTTGGTTAGGGAAAAATAATCTGAAACATGAAGGAAAAACTTAGAAAAATAGATTCATTTTGACATATCCTAATCAATCAGTGGTTTTATACAAGGTTATACTAGGAGTATACCCATAACCCAAGGTATAACCCTCATAGAACTAACCAAGGACTACATCCCCGCATGTTAGTCATAGTCATATATATATACAAAACATAACAATATAATCATGGTCAACTAATAAATTTCAATAGATATACCAATAAATCATGGAAAATACATATCGCTTAATAAAAAATAAAATTATATCCTGAACAAGTTGAAAACATCAAGGAATTAAATTTCATAATAAGAATAAAACACAGAACAAGTATATATATGGAATGTGATCTTATGTGTCTAATCATGATGCATGAATGCTCCCAAATACCATAAAACACAATAAAAATACCTTAAATGGTAATTTGGAGTTTCGTTTAAGATGAACTGGCTAGGCACATGGAAACTCCCCTACCCGAGTCCTACACAACCCATCTCCTTTATACCATGTTCCTAGTTGGTCAAAAGAAAAGTAGAAAACTATGCCCTGATACAATTATGTAACACCCCTTCCCAAACCTTAAGGTCTGAGATGAAGATCTACAATACCTCAATCATTCCTCCCTATACACATGATGCATCCAATTAGAAGTTATGTTTAGAACACTATCAGTGGGGATGATATAACATAAACTCCATAACCTTTCACCAATAATATAAATAAAATATAAAATATCAGTATAATCAAGAGGAATATTAAATATCAGATGTAAGAATGGATGGAACACATGTAATAAAAGTAAATAAATAGTCTCCTAGTGTGGTAAGACAAAACAGAGTATAATTGAAGGTAGATAAATAAATAAACACTACGAAAAATCCTCATAAGTCTATCCCAGTCTCTCTATACACTCCATGCTCCATGAATCAACCACCTGTGATGGGCCTCTTACCCTTTCTTGGATCCCTATACATGAATTCTGCATACACATTGAGATTTCCATATAGAGTGTGAGTGATAAAACCTTGTAGAACACCACCAATTTTCCCTTAATAGTTGTTCACATGTACAATAGGTGTATCCCATGATAACTATAAATGAACAAGTAGTAATAATAATCATATACCGATCATCTTTGTGCTAACTGAGACACCACAAGCCTCGATCCTACCTACTCTAGATCCATGCTGAAAGGATGATATAAGATGTCAAAAGTGATCAAGAACTATCTATAAGGATGGATAAATGTCTATCACTATTCTCAAGTCATCTACTACACATTCTAATCGATATCTATAAGGAAGTGAATTCAAAATTGTTACTCAGTATCCTCAAGGCATCAAGTTTTAGATTGGTCCATAAAGATTTCGTGATCTAACCCCATTCATGGGTCCACCAACATCATCACTTCATGTCATACATGCCCTCTCTAAGGGGTAAAAATACCATGATGGACCACCTATTATGAATACCAATAATGTTGAACCTCTATGAGTTTGGAATGGATTTGTTGAAAATTTATAATAACGGAAGTTTATAGTGGTTCTATTGACAATGTGATTTATTGAAAATCAATATGTGATCATTGTGTTATTGTAAATACATTATTGGATTTCTCAGAGGAATTCTATTTGATGTTCAATAAGAAAAAAAATACAAATTTGTGGAGGTACCACCTTATGTTTAGTTTGGTTTAATTCTAGAGGAGTTTTATTTTTGAAAAAGGAATAAGATAATAGATTTCCAAAAATTAAGCCAACCATAGATGCCTAACCGAGCCAGATCAACCCTACCTATGTAGGAGAAAGCTCAATGGCATAGGGGAACCAATAAGGTCAGATATCCATGATGACACCAAGGTGTCATGCATAAGTGAAATAGAGTTCACACTGGTATACATGGGTGAGTGCGCTTGTAGGTTAGTGTGCACATGATAGTAGTGGTCCATGCCATAGGGAAACAACATAGAGGAGGCTGAAAGTGGACCATGTTACTCAAAAATAGCGATTTAGGGAAGTGAATTTGTTCGTTTTGTGCAGAAAGGAGAAGTGGAAATTTGATGTTGAACTCGAGAGAAGTTGTTACTATTCACCCATTTAAAAGTAAATGTATAAGACTAGGATCATCTGATTAAATGAAGCAGTTCCCTCTGATCTACTTCACACATTTTCTTTAGCCTCTTTCTCAAGGGTCACTACCACAAAAAATGGTTTTTGCAGCACCACCCTTTAAAAATGCTTTTTTAGTAGCGCTGATAAAGGTGAGTCTTTATTAGCGTTTTTTACTAGCGCTAATATAGGGTATATTTCAAAAAAATTATAATTCATTAAAAATAATATATTAATTTATAAATATATAAATATATTTATAATGATATAAATATAATATATATTTTTTTAAATATGTTTTAGATAAGTATAAATAGACATTTACACTTAATATATAAGATAATTAGTGAAAATTTCTTATAAAATATTTAAAAATATTTTTTAATTAATAATTTTATAATTATTATTAAGTAAAAATCATTTAATAACAATTTGAAGACATAAAAAATCAAAAAATTAATAAAAGTCCTAAAATAAGCTAAAAATGTAACTCGAACTTCAAATGACCATAACTTTTGATTCAGGTGTCCTTTTGAACTCTACCACATATCAAATCAAATCTTGAAACGATCTCTACGCACTAGTGACACAAGGGAACCTTATATCAAATTTTTTGAGGCCAAAAAGGCCCATAAGTCCTCTAAAATTGAGTTTTTATTTGGGATATCCAATTTTTTTTAACATTCTATGGGGTTTTAGCCTCATTTAAGTGGTTCTTTTTCCCTTTTTTAGTGGGGACTGAATTTATTCCCAGGAATTATATTCATATTGATATTATGGCTTTGAAATTTTATTATTTTTCAAAATTTATTGTTATTTATAATCAAATATATAACAATATATACATATTTGTTTATATACTCACACATAAAAATTTAATTTTATAATTAAATAATTAAATATATTTACATATAAAAAATATTTCTCAATATATAAGCCTTATCTAAATAAAAACTAATATCCATTTTATTTGAAATAAAAATATATGAATATTTATATACCTATATAATGTGTGTGTGTGAGTATTTGTGCTTGTCTGTATTAAAAAATTGAGCTGTATTATCTATATATTCTAACATATGTATATACATATTAATATATAATATATGTAAATATATATAAATATGTATAATTATAATTATAGATACACATATAATATATATATATATGTGTGTGTGTGTGTGTGTGTTGTTTATATGTATGTATTTATTTATTTATGAGTACAGAAAAACATATTTTATAAATGTATTTAAAATTGATCTTACAAATATATATTAACATACAAATAAATATATAGATAAAAATATAACTAAATATATATAAGTAAATAGATATAAATATATATTAATATATGAATAAATATATAATATATAAATATATAAATATATAAATATATAAATATATAAATATACAAATATATAAGTATATAAATACATAAATATATAAATATATAAATATATAAATACATAAATATATAAATATATGAATATATAAATATATAAATACATCAATACATAAATACATCAATATATAAACATATAAATATATAAACATATAAATATATAAACATATAAATATATAAACATATAAATAGATAAACATATAAATATATAAATATATAAATATATAAATATATAAATATATAAATATATAAATATATAAATATATAAATATATAAATATATAAATATATAAATATATAAATATATAAATATATAAATATATAAATATATAAATATATAAATATATAAATATATAAATATATAAATATATAAATATATAAATATATAAATATATAAATATATAAATATATAAATATATAAATATATAAATATATAAATGTATAAATATATAAATGTATAAATATATAAATGTATAAATATATAAATGTATAAATATATAAATATATAAATATATAAATATATAAATATATAAATATATAATTATATAAATATATAAATATATAAATATATAAATATATAAATACATAAATATATATAAATATATAAATATATAAATACATAAATATAAATAAATATATAAATATATAAATATAAATAACTATATATATATATATATTAATATATGAATAAATATATAAATATATAAATATATAAATATATAAATATATAAATATATAAATATATAAATATATAAATATATAAATATATAAATATATAAATATAACTATATATTAATATATAAATATAACTATATATTAATATATATATATATTAATATATAAATATAACTATATATTAATATATATATATATATTAATATATGAATAAATATATATATATATTAATATAACTATATATATTAATTTAAATATATATTAATATATAAATAAATATAACTAAATATATATATATAAATTAATAGATACATCATTAAATGGAGAACGAACTAATATGGAGGAGTAGTAAAGGGTCCAAGCGTGTAGGGGAGAGGTCTCGAGTTTGAATCTAGGGGGAGGCAGAGGCGGGCAGGTGGGTGAAAGTGGGGCTAGCACTGTTAAAGGGTGGGAGGGGGGGGGGTCGCTTGGGTGTATGGGTGGGGGTGGCTTGGGCGTGTGGGTGGTGGGAATAACACTATTGAAAGGGGTTCAAGCACTACTAAAACCCTCTGATTGGAAAAAATATTTTTTAATATTTTTTAACTTTTTTCAATGCTTTCAAAAAAGCACTCATAAAAGTGGTCTTTTATCAACACTAAAAAAAGAGTTGATAAAGGACCCTTTTATCAGTACTTTTTTTAGCATTGATAAAAGGACACTTTTATCAGCATTTTTTTAGCGCTGATAAAAGGGGTATTTATCAGCATTTTTTAGCACTAATAAAAGGGGCCCCCTTTTAATAACACCTTTATTATCAGTGCTTTTTATCACTGATAAAGGTATTTTTTAGAACTGATAAAACCTTATTTTATAGTAGTGGGTTCTTACATGATCACTATTCTATAGGGATAATTATCTCACTATAGTCCCATGGAAATCTAGATTCCCATACTCTAGCTTCGTTCGACATCGTAGATGGTCTGAATTTTAAAAAGGTAAGGAATTTGACATACAATGGGGTTACACCATAGTATATGATATTTCCCTACAATAAACCATGAATTAAAAGGATATGACATAGTAGAGCTTATCGTACTTAAGTATTTTTAAAGTTGATATGATGAGAGTTTTTAAATACTGTAGAGACATGACTTGCGCCGTAGGAGATGTTTGAAAATGTTTTTATAGAGTTTTCTACACCATAAGGAGGATGACTATGCTGCAAGGTAAGAAGAGATTATTTTTTGTATTATTCCTTTTAAGAGATGTCCATGCTATATAGAAGATGTCAAGACCCATCCCCTGGGGCCCGTATCATGACTACCCCAAGCCTGCCTTCCATAGGCCAGGGGCTGGCGACTAGCACCAAAGGCATAAATCCCTAAAACTGGGAAGGCATTGCCTTTATAAATCATAAACACACACAACCAGAGTACAAGAGGAAGCAAAATCTAAGTAAAAGCTATATAACAAGTGTATTGAAAGTTGGGGGGAAGAATACAAGACCAACTGTAAAGTACAAGGAAAAGAAAAACATGTACAACTAAAAAGAAAAATAGCTGGAAGGTGTCTCGCAGCTCCTGGATCATCCACCGAGGTTCCTACTTGAAGGGTAGGTACATATGACCTCCAAAACACTCCACGTCCGTCAGAATCCATAGTGTACCAATACGTCGTAAGGTCCTCCTCTGGGTACCATCCAGTCCTGGTGCTCTCAGCCTCCATCAGCGTTGTCTGTTGTCTGCATCCAACACAACGAGGTGCGGGCATAGCCCGTGCAGGGGTGAATATAACGATACTCAGTAGGGACCCTAAGACCCTCATAATCTCACAAAATCTAATAAGGATAAACCAAAAAGTATGAAATCAACAGATAACCATTACTTAGGTATATGCCCATACATATACCTAAGTTATCAAGTAACCCATCTCAATCATGAGGAAAACACAAAGGTCATTGACTCAAATCAAACTAGGATTTTCATTATCGAAACCACAGCTCCTGGAGAACTCCTCCTATGTCAAGTACAGTAGGTCTGTCACGACTCTGAGGTGCTTCTCAATAACCTTGGACTTATGAGGTACTTCTTTTGTCGAGTATCGCAGGTCTGCTTCCAACTACCAGGTGCTTCGTCCGCTATGGGTCTGTTGGCAAATACCGGGTGTTCCCCCTATAGCCTACAGAGGTACTCCTAATGTCGAGTACTGCAGGTTTGCTGCCAACTACCAGGCACTCCATCCACCATGGGTCTGCCGCCAAATAATGGGTGCTCCCCGCTGTGCTAGTCGAGTCTCTCCGAGTCGAATCGGTCAACCAGTCGTCATGTCTACAACTACTAGGTCTCCGCACTCTGTCTGGTCGTCACTGGAGGGATCCGATCCACGAGTTACTGGTCGATACTCTAAGTGTCATGAAGTCTCACATAGAAGTATCTCAAAGGACCGCCATGTCATAGGGGTCTCAATGAAATAGATGACGCGTCAATCAGACGCCCAGTCTGTGAGTTATTAGCATTTTAGTCCCGGGGTCCCGGTTGGATTCATTTACGAAACAAACTGACCACGACTCAACTATACCCCGAACTCCAGTGGGGTATACTCAAAGCTATGGCTATGCTCCAAAAATACCGGCACCACTGACGGTTCGTCAAACGGACATCCGGTGCCAAAGATATGGACCAAGAAGGTAAGGGGTCAGTAATGGGCTCGGGTCTGGTATGACCCGGTCGGACCGACTCGGCCCAACATAGTGTGGGTCGACCCGGTCTGGGTCGAACCGGTCAGACTCGCTGGGTCTGACCCGGCCCATTGGGCGGGTTAGCCTTCTAAGTTTTGACCCAGTCCATTGGGCCCGGCTCAGCGGACCGCGAGGGCGGTTCGACCTGATAGTCTCCACATAGGCGGTTCAGTAACTCGGCCCGAGAGATCGGGCCGGTTAGGCCAGCGTCACCACGGGGGACACTGCGGGTCGGCTCAGGAGGCCTGTGGCCGGGAAGCCAGCAGGCAGGCCGCGCGGGGCAAGATCATACCGACTGGTCATCAGCAAGCTGCGGGTGCACCGGGCAGGGCGCTGGGGGTGCCAGGCAATGCACCGGGGCAGTGAGCCGAGGCACGGGCAGTGCGCCGGGGTGCCGGGCAGGCCACCCGTTGGGACCGGGCAGGCTTCCGGCGGGGCGTGGGGGCACCGGGCAAGCCGCCGGTGGGGCGCAGGGGCGCCGGGCAGCATGCCGGCAGGGCGCGGGGGCGCCGGGCAGTGCGCGGGGGGCACCAGGCAGCGCACTGGCGAGGCGCAGGAAGCGCGTAGGGGTGTCGTGGGGGCAGTACGGTTCGCGGAGGCTGTGGGTAGTGCAACCCTTGTTCACCATCTTCGTCGCCATCTCCTCTTTGCCAAGCCGTCATCATCGAATAAGAAAAAACATGGGGAGGGTTGGACCATGTTCATGTATCCCGAACCCTTCTCGTTATAGTGATAGAAATTAGCGATTCTCATACCATAACTTTTTTCGATGAAGAACGAGGTTTATATTCAAATATAAAATAACACAAAACTCCATACCTAAAAAGTCGGGCACCGACAGTGAAGTCGCAGGAAGAAGGTGTAGTCATTCGTTGACGTCGTAGAAGGATGGTCGTCAATCCGTGGTAGACGATCACATTCCACGTCAAAGGGGTCCGAGGAAGAAGGTCGGAGAAGAAGAGCGTCGCCGGTGTTCTTCGTGTTCTTTGAATTCTTCGTTTGGAGATTTCTCCAACAATCCCACCAGAAGAGAATTCCAACCCAAATAAAATAATAGCCTGCCTATTATTTTAAGTGTTGGAACATAATTCAAAAGGGTTAATTAATAACCCGGATCCACCCAATTAAAACACGTGCGTTGGAATATTAATTGGGGAGTTGGCACAAATTCAAAAGATTTCAAAAGTTTATTAATTAAATGAGACAACCCTACAAATTAATGAGGGTGGTGAGGCTCAAATAATTAATGGGGGAAAGGTTAAGAGGCTCTCCCTCATTAATGAGGGAGAGTTGAGAGGTTAAGTCCTCCTCCCATTAATGAGGGGTTGAGTGGCCTCGTGTAGTCCCCACCACATTTAACCTCACATGGGAGGTTGGGTTTGGGTAGGCCCCACCATCATAACCTCTCATG
Organism: Viscum album; assembly: GCA_963277665.1. NCBI lineage: Eukaryota > Viridiplantae > Streptophyta > Magnoliopsida > Santalales > Viscaceae > Viscum > Viscum album. The sequence goes on from OY728148.1 coordinate 1,769,541,734, forward strand.
GGAGGTTAGGGTGTGGCGATCCCACCCCCAACTCCCAAGTGGAGGTTCCAACAACCCTCACTCACATGGCAGCTGGAATAAAATAAAGTGTGGATACACTTTATTTTATTATTTTTTTTATAAAAATCCAAAAACCAAATTCCATTCCCGACCATCTGCCGTCGATGTGAAAGTCTTGTTAAGCGAAAACCAGCACAATGAGTTTAACAGTTCCCTCAGATTTCAATTCTGAGCACCATTTCAAAAGTTATATAATCCTGCTCGTATGTTTACTGAATGTACCCGAAAAAAACTTCTGAAATTGATTCCGGACACACCGAGCCTCAGAATCAAGCGTCATCAGAAACTGCGGACTCGTAAAATTCCCTTGTATTTAAAAACAATTTCCACGGGAAATACGGGTCTTTAAATTCTCTCCACCTTATGGATTTACGTCCCCGTAAGCTACAACTAGAACTAAGGAAAAAATGGGGGTACTGAGCACACATCTGAGCCTCCATCTCCCATGTGCTCTCCTGAAAGTTCCCGTGCTGCCAGCGGACGCGCACCAGAGATCTCGACCATCCATGTAGGACCCGCTCCTGTCGATCCTCAATCTCCACTGGAACCTCTGTGAAAGTCGCCCCATAATCGATGTCTAGCTCCCCATGGTCGATGATGTGGGATGAGTCTTACACGTATCTCCTCAGCTGAGATACATGGAAGACGTCATGCACCCGGTGCAACTGAGGTGGTAGAGCCAAGCGGTATGCCACCTCACCTACTCTGCCGAGGACCTGGAAAGGTCCGATGAACCACGGAGATAACTTTCCACCTCGGCCAAATCTCCGTAGACCTCATTGAGGGGAGACCCGTAGGAAGACATGGTTTCCATCCTCGAACTCTAGAGGCCTCTGTCTCCTATCAGCATATGACTTCTTCTTGATCTGTGTAGTCTTCATCCACTCCTGGATGATCTGCACCTTCTCCGTAGTAGCTCATACCATCTCTGGTCCCACTAGTGCTGACTCCCCTGGGTTTGTCCAACACAGTGGTGATCTGCAAGGTTGTCTGTACAAAGCCTCAAAAGGTGCCATACCGATGGTGGAGTGATAGCTGTTGTTGTAAGAAAACTCCACCAAAGGTAAGTGGTCCTCCCAGATGTGACCGAAGTTCAGGACACATACACGGATCATGTCCTCGAGGGTCTGAATGGTCCTCTCAGTCTAACCATATATCTAAGGATGGAAGGCGGTGCTCAAGAGAAGATGTGTCCCAAAATCTTCCTAAAACCCCTTCCATACCCAAGAAGTAAAGAGTGTGTCACGGTCAGAGACATTAGAAGAAGTTACTCCATGAAAACGCACTATCTCCTGCACATAGAGGCGTCACAAGATCTCTTCCGAACCATGATCTCTGATCGGTAGGATGTGGGCCGAATTTTTGAGTCGGTCAAAGATCACCCATATCGAGTCGTGAATCCTGGATGTACGTGGAAGACCCGTTAAGAAGTACATGGATATCCCCTCCCACTTCCACTTCGGGACCTCTAAGTGATGAACCAAGCCTGCTGGTACCTGGTGCTCCACCTTCACTTGCTGACAAGTGAGGCATCGTGAGACAAACTCCGCTACTACGTTCTTCATACCTGGCCACTGGTGCTGTCGTTGAAGGTCTTGGTATATCTTCACCACTCATGGATGTACCGCTAGAGGGGAAGTGTGGAACTCCCTCAACACCTCCTCCTGAAGTGCAACTGGTACCATGGTACATCCTCTAGAGAGGATGACATGCTCCCCACCTTCAGAAAATCCATCAGGTGCCTGCCTTGTGGATATCTGAGCACGTCGTGTCTCGCAGTCAACGTCCCCATACATTGCCTCCCTGACTCGCTGAAGAAGTGTGGGAGTGACTTCAAGAGACTGTAGATAGGCTGCAACATCCCTATCCACAAAGGATATCAATAAGGTAGCCAACTGCTCTGTTGCCTCTCCTAGCAGCTATATACCAGTCCTCCTACTGAGCGCATCCGCAAAAACATTCCCCTTACCATGAGTATAGTCTATCTCGAAGTTATAGTCCTGGAGGAACTCAAGCCATCACCACTGTCTCAGGTTTAGGTCCTTCTAAGATAAGATATACCTAAGACTCTTGTGATTAGAGTACACGGTAAAACGTTCACCCATTAAATAGTTCCACCACATCTTTAAGGAAAAGACCACTACTGCTAACTCCAGGTCATGGGTAGCGTAGTTCTGCTCATGCTGTCTCAACTGCCAAGAACCATACGCGATCACTGCTCACTCCTGTATCAGGACACACCCAAGTCCGGTCCCTGATGCATCGCAGTAGACTACGTACCCTATGCCTTCCTCTAGAAGCCTCATGAAGGGGGAACTAGTCAACCTCTACCTCAGCTCCTGAAAGCTCTACTGGCATCCCTATGAACACATGAAGGGTTTCCCCTTATTCTTCAAGGATGATAGTGGTTCTGCATCTCTGGAGAACTCTGGAACGAATCTCCGGTAGTAGCCAGCTAAACCCAGGAAACTCCAAACCTCCGTCACACTCCTGGGTGGCTCCCGAGCAAGCACTGCCTCAATCTTCACTAGATCCATTGCAACTCCATCCCCTGAGATGACGTGTCCTAAGAAGTGAACCTCTAGAATCCAAAATTGGAACTTTGAGAGCTTACCATAAAGATGGTGCTCTCAGAGTGAGTCCAGTACTACTCGCAAATGGTAGGCATGCTCCTCCTTAGTAGTTGAGTAGATCAATATGTCGTCGATGAAGACTACGACAAAGCGATCAAGGTATGGCTAGAATATCCTATTCATGAGACTCATGAATACTGCTGGAGCATTGGTTATGCTGAAGGGAATAACCAAGAACTCGTAGTGGCCGTAACAAAACCTGAAGGCTGTCTTCTGTACATCCTCGTCTCGAACTCTGAGCTGGTGATAGCCTGATCCGAGGTCTATCTTTGAGAACCATCGTTCTCCCTTGATATGATCAAAGAGGTCATCAATCCTCGAGAGTGGGTACTTGTTCTTCACGGTCACCTGTTTCGGGTGATGATTGTCGACACAAAGCCTCAATCTCCCATCGGCCTTCTTGGCATACAGAATCAGGGCTACCCAGGGAGAAACACTGGGCCAGATGAATCCCTTCCCCTACAAGTCCTCAAGCTATACCCTCAGCTCTCAAAGCTCAGCAAGAGCCATCCAATATCCTGGAGTAGATATAAGTGTTGTCCTAGGATACAGGTCAATATATAAGTCCACCTCTCTGCGTGGAGGTAGTCTTGGGACATCGTCAGAGAAAACATTCACATACTGGTCCACTACCATAGGATAAGTCGAAATCTCCACATCAACTGCTCTGAGGGTGAGGCAAGCCAACTGATGAGTGATCGGATGCACCCTCCTCTGAGTAAGTCCGTCCTGCGCTGCAAAGGTTCCCTTATCACCAGTGAAGGTGAACCTAGTCCCATCCGTGTAGACACACCATACTTTGTGCCTAATACAGTCGATCTGAGCATGGATTATAGATAACTAGTACATAACCAAGATGACGTATTAAGGCCTCGACTCCGCTACGAGGAGATCCCAGCTAAAGCTCTCGACTCCTAGAGTAAGCTCACACCTCCGACACCAGTGCATAATTATCGAGTCTGCTCCCGTAAGAGTCTCTAGCTGTAAGGATCAAGCCAACAGCTCCGTCGGAATCTCCGAGCTCTGAACGACGGCAGTGGCAATGAAACAGTGACTGGAACTTGTGTCTATAAGAATTGAATCTATGGTGGAATAGACACCGATATTACCTCGTATCATCTCTAGAGCTTCGTGGTCTTAGGCCTCAGCTGCCTGATGCTGTGCTCTACCCTGTCCACTCGCTCCCTGTGGTCGGGGTGGACCTCCTGGTGGTGGTGGCGGTAGCACCTCGTAATGTCATCCACTGCCAGCTGCATGACCAGATCCTTTGCCACATACTCCTGCACCCTACGGACCACCTCGATCGTAACTCTGCCTCTTCTTGGGAGGTCCCTCAACTGTCTGCTGATCATCAGAACAGAGGGTCGGATAGTCATGAACAATGTGACCAAGCCCGCCGCAGGAGTAACACTGTCTGATGCTGGAATGAATGGCTCTGTCTCCACTTTGGGTGCCCTGCAAAACTGATCTCGAGTCATGCGGTCGACCACCTGTAGGTCTAGTCTTCTTAGACCTTTGCATCAGCTGTCTACTTCCAACTTCAGAAGATTCTGCTTCATGTCGGCTAGTGGTGGGTCTTGCTGCTGGAGACTGCTCAACAAGAAAACTCTCCACTAGGAGGGATCGCTCCAACACCCCAGTCTGTGTCAGGATGCTGTGGGAGATAACTGAAGCTCTAATATCTCGCATGAGTCCCTGCTCAAAGGTTCGGGCCCGGAAGAATGGGTCCCGTACCATATCAGTAGAGTAGCATGAGAGGTCAGTGAATCTCACTGAGAACTGATCTAAACTCATGCTGCCCTACTGCAGATGGAGTAGCTTCTGTATCCGCACCGCTCGAAGGGTGGCTAGTACAAACTCTGCCTGGAACATGCCCTCGAAGTCTGTCCATAGAAGTGTCGCATCATCATACATCTGGAGCAACATGATCCACCATCTGCCTGATGTTGCCTAAAGGAGGCTTGCAGTAAGGATCACCATGAAGTCAGCTGGTGTACCTACCAGTCTAAAGACTCTCACCATAGCCTCTAGCCAATCCTCAGCCGCCTGCGGGTCCATCTCTCCCCAGAACCTGGGTGGCCTCTGGCACTGGAACTCATGCAACACGCTCAAGCGGCGTGCATCGTCTGCTACTGGGGATGGGGGAATCAGTGGACAAACGAGAAGTGGTACCGTAGGTGACTCCGATGGTGCCTCAACTGGAAGTGGGACCTGCACTGAGGCCTCGTCGCTTGGAAGGCTGTCAGTACGTACAACTCTCGGGGCTCTAACTAGTTGTCCACAGGGAGGCATCCTGAAAGAAACAGATGCGACACGTTCAAAAGACTAAACTTAGTGATCCAACCTAGTTTAAGCCGACTTAAAGAATACTTTTAAAAACACACACACAATCAGTGTTTTCATGCATTGAGTTGGAAATCATAAGTCAGGGTCCTGTTGTATGGATACGTCGGCCACCCGCACCAACACTGGACTCTCTGAACTAAAAACCACACTTAGTACCCTCAACACTATTGCTTCACAGAAAAGAAATATCAGAGTCCTAAGTTCTGCGGTAGAACCAACGTACTCTGATACCAATTTGTCACGACCCGTCCCCCGGGGCGCGCATCATGACTACCCCAACCCTACCTTCCATAGGCCAGAGGCTGACAACTAGCACCAAAGGCATAAATCCCTAAAACTGGGAAGTAATTGCCTTTATAAATCGTAAACACAAACAACCAGAGTACAAGCAGAAAAAAACTCTAAGTAAAAGTTGTTTAACAAGTGTATTGAAAGTAAAGGGGGGTCAGAATACAAGCTCAACTGTAAAGTACAAGGAAAATACAAATAGGTACAACTAAAAAGACAAACAGCTGGAAGGTGTCTAGTAGCTCCTGGATCCTCCACCGGGGTTCATACTTGAAGGGTAGGTACAGATGGCATCCAAAGCACTCCGCGTCTATCAAACTCCACCGTGTACCGATATGTCGTAAGGTCCTCCTCCAGGTACCGTCCAGTCCTGGCGCTCTCGGCCTCCGTCAGCACTGTCTGTCGTCTGCATCCAACACAACGAGGTGCGGGCATAGCCCGTGCATGGGTGAGTATAAAGATACTCACTAGGGACCCCGAGACCTTCAAGGTCTCACAAAATCCAACAAGGATAAACCAAAAAGTATGAAATCAACAGATAACCCTTACTTAGGTATATGCCCGTACATATACCTAAGTTATCAAGTAACCCATCTCAATCATGAGGAAAACACAAAGGTCATTAACTCAGCTCAAACCTGGATTTTCATTATTGAAACCACGGCTGCTGGAGAACTCCTCCTCTGTCGAGTACAGTGGGCCTGTCACAACTCAGAGGCACTTCTCACTAACCTTGGACTGCAGAGGTACTCCTCCTGTCTAGTACCGCGGGTCTACTGACAACTACCAGGCGCTCCATTTGCTATGGGTCTACCACCAAATACCGGGTGCTCCCCCTATAGCCTACAGAGGTACTCCTCCTGTCGAGTACCGCGGTTCTGCTACCAACTACCAGGCACTCCGTCTGCCATGGGTATGCCACCAAATACCGGGCACTCCCAATTGGGATAGTCGAGTCTCTGTGAGTCGAATTAGTCAATCAGTCATCAGGTCTACAGCTACTAGGTCTCCACACTCTGTCTGCTCATCACCAGAAGGATCCGCTCCACGAGCTACTTGTCAATACTCCAAGTGTCACGAAGTCTCATGTAGAAGTATCTCAAAGGACAACCACATCATAGGGGTCTCAACACAATAGACGATGCCCAGTCAATCAGGCGCCTAGTCTGTGAGTTATTAGCATTTTATTCCCGGGGTCCGGGTTGGATTCGTGTACAAACCTACCTGACCGTGACTCAAATATACCCCAAACTCCAGTGGGGTATACTCAAAGGGATGACTATTCTCAAAGAATACTGGCGTTGCTGACGGTTTGTCAAACGGACATCCGGTGCCAAAGATATGGCCCAAGAAGGTAATGGGTTAGTAATGTGCCCGGGTTTGGTCTAACCCGGTCGGACTGACTCGGCCCAACCCAGTCTGGACTGACTCGGTCTGAGTCCACCCAGTCAGACTCACTGGGTCTTACCTGACCCATTGGGTGGGTAATCCCGCAAAGTTTTGTCCCGGTCCGCTGGGCCTGGCCCAACAGACCGCGAGGGTGGTTTGGCCCGATAGTCGCCATGTAGGCGGATCGGTAACTCGGCTCGGGAGACCGGGCCGGTTCGGCCAGCGTCACCGTGGGGGATGCCGCGGGTCGGCTCGGGAGGCCAGTGCCCAGGAAGCCAGCAGGCAGGCCGCGCGGGGCGCGGGCAGGCCGACTGGTCATCAGCAAGCCACAGGTGCATTGGGAAGGGCACTGGGGTGTCGGGCAGCGCGTCGGGGCAGCACGCCGGGGCGCGGGTAGTGCACCGGGGTGCCGGGAAGGCCATTGGCAGGGGATGGGCAGGCCGCCGGCAGGGCGCGGGGGCGCCGGGCAGGCCACCGGTGGGGCGCGGCGGCGCCGAGCAGGCCATCAGTGGGGCGTTGTGGATATGGGAAGCACACCAGTAGGGCATGGGGGTGCTGTCTAGCACGCCGGCGGGGCGCGAGGGAGATGGGAAGCGCACCAGTGGGGTACAGGTGGTGTCAGGCAGCGCATCGGCGGGGCTCAGGTAGCGCGCCGGGGTGCCACGACGGCAACGTGGTTCGCAGAGGCCGTGGGTAGCGCAACCCTTGTTCGCCGTCTTCATCGCTGTCGCCTCTTTTCCAAGACATCATCATCGAACAAGAAAAAACAAGGGGAGGGTCGGACCATGTTCGTGTGGGATGAGCCCTTCTCGTTACAGTGATAGAAATTGGGGATTATCATACCATAAGATTTTTTGACGAAGAATCAAGTTTATATTCAAATATAAAATAACACAAAACTCCCTACCTGAAAAGTTGGTCATCGATGCTGAAGTCGCGGGAAGAAGGCGTAGTCATTCGTTGACGTCACAGAAGGATGTCCGTCAATCCATGGTAGACGATCACATCCCACGTTGAAGGGGTCTGAGGAAAAAGGTCGGGGAAGAAGAGCGTCGCCAGTGTTCTTCGCGTTCTTCACGTTCTTCATTGGGAGGACGGTTCTTCGTTGGGAGATTTCTCCAAGAGTACCACCAGAAGAGAATGCCAACTCAAATAAAATAATAGTCTGCCTATTATTTTAAGTGTTGGTACGTAATTCAAAAGGGTGAATTAATAACTCGGCTTCACCCAATTAAAACACGTGCGTTGGCATATTAATTGGGGAGTTGGCACAAATTCAAAATATTTCAAAAGTTGATTAATTAAATGAGACAACCCTACAAATTAATGAGGGTGGTGAGGCTCAAATAATTAATGGGGGAATGGTGAAGAGGCTCTCCCTCATTAATGAGGGAGAGTTGAGAGGTTAAGGTCTCCTCCCATTAATGAGTGGTCGGGTGGCCACATGTGGTCCCCACCACATTTAACCTCACATGGGAGGTTGGGTTTGGGTAGGCCCCACCACTATAACCTCTCATGGGAGGTTAGAGTGTGGTGGTCCCACCACCAAATACCAAGTGGAGGTTATAACTACCTTCACTCACATGGAGGCTGGAATAAAATAAAGTGTGGCTACACTTTATTTTATTATTTTTTTATAAAAAGCCAAAAACTAACTTTTATTCCCGACCATCTGCCATCGAGATGAAAGTATTCTTAAGTGAAAACCGACACTGTGAGTTCAATGGTTCCCTCAGATTTTAATTCTGATCACCAGTTCAAAAGTTATAAAATCCCTCTCGTACATTTACTGAACGTACCCGAACAAAACTTCAGAAATTGATTCTGGAAACACCAGGCCTCAGAATCAAGCACCGTCAGAAACTGTTGACTCGTAAAATTCCCCTTTATTTTTAAAAAAAATTTCCACGGGAAATCCGGGTCTTTACAGATGCTGATACATCATAATAGTGGGTGGTTTTGGATATTTGGATGTTGTTGCATCATAGAAGATAAACTACACAACACTAGTGGAAATGGAGGCTATACCAACACTTTTATACCAATGGTTTGATAAAACCGTTTGTATAGGAGGGATACACCAATGGTTTTATCAAACCATTGGTATAATGTTTTTACAATCAACCTTTTCCAACGGTTTGAGTAAACCATTGGGAAAGCTTTTATTTTTATAATATATACCAATGGTTTTTTAAAACTGTTAGTAAAGAATATATTTACCAATGATTTTTTGAAATCATTGGGACTGATTTCCCCCAAATACACAGCAGATACAGTTCCCCTCGTCTATGAGATTGTAGCCATAAAATGAACTATCCTTAAGCTCTCTCTTTACCCTAGGCTGCGAAACTCCTTCCACCCGATAGATCTATCTTCAATCAATCAATTTTTTAGTTATACACTTCAAATATGTAAGTGCTACTATAATTTTAATGTTTAGTATCTATTTTTTTGTTTTCTATTTTGATTTATCCTAAACCTGAGGTCTATGTCGTCTTTGGCATGGTATACCCAATAAGTACACTTTGACTTGTTTTCTGTTTTTGTTCTAAAATTTAAGTGTCATGATTGTTTGAATAACCTTTATTTGAAGTCTTCATAGCCACTCATTTTTTATAGAGTTAGTGAACCATATGAACTAATGGAGGAATTGGTGAGATGTGTCCCCACTCAAAGATAGTAAAGGGTTTGTTTAGTCATATTGTCTCAAGGTGGGTAATAGTTATAAGGATGGTCTATATGAAGGGTTTGGGGACGGTTGGGGTAGTGGTGTAGGTGTTTTTCCATTTTTTAGTGGGGTGATATGTTATTTTCTAAGGACTTTAGTTTAGTTGAAAATTATATTTGGATTTTGTATTTATAGTTTTTGTTCAAGGAATAATGGTAAGGGTAGTGATATTGAGGATAAATTGGGTGTTGGTTTGGTGATGAATTGGAATTTTGATGTTGGTTGGATAGGGTATAGGTAATTTTCAAGGTATAATATGGGCATTGCCTCCCCTGATCACTACTACTATTATTATGAATTTTTTCAATTTGTAGCATTGGTATGGGTGTATGGGAGATTATAATAGATCATATACCCTATTAATTCATAGATAATTACTAACCTAACAAATATTTAATAATGTTTTTAAAGTAATCCCAGTTAGTTCCCCATTTAATATCGATATATAGACATACCATTCTATACTTAGTTATATTTAAGAGGGATAATGTATCACTCTTATAATTTCTTCATTTAGAGCTTTAGTTGTTTTCCATTTACCTTGACCAAAGTTTCATTTCCACTTTGGATCATAATAGATCTATGTAGAAAATTGTTGACTCCAATGAAAGGTACCATCCAATGTGGGTGAAATTTACCTATAAGAAATACTAAACACGTGTTAATCAAAAGTACATTTTCCATGGGTGTGAATTTTCATAAATTGATTCATTAGTCATGCCACTTCTTGAATTTATATTTGTAATTTTTTTCATTCTCATCTAATTCTCTATAGATCTCTTTTAATTCAAATAATTACAAGAACCACTTTCCCACCTTGTTCTAAATCTATATCCACTTTACTCAGAGATCAATATGAATAATGTTTTAGCTCCACTAATTACTGGCAAGGATTTACATTGATAATCCTAAATGGGGTCAAATCAATTATTTTTTTAAATTATTCTATGTATGACTACAAAAAGTGATTATTTAAGTGCAATCCATTATCACTAATAAGTAAACAATGAATTCCAAACTAGGAAAATACATTCCTCATCAAAAATTTGATCACAAATGTGGTTATTTTCTTCAAATTGGCCCAAGATTCTACCCATTTTGACACGTAATACACACACACACACACACACAATAGAAAGCATGTGATATCAAATGATATATGGAATCTTACTATTTAATTTATTCCCCACATAATGAATACTTAGACTTTGGGTATTGGGTGTTATAAAATCTCCTAACTTTTCAAAATATTTCAATTTTTTAGCATCAATAACTTTTTAAAAAAACTCTCTTTACACATTCTGCATCTTTGATTAAAGCAATTCACATTGTAATATCCTGAACAATGTTCTATCTTGTCCATGGTTTCCTCTTCTATGTAATAAATGAAAAAAATTCTAAAACACATTTCACCTCAATTTTAGGCACACATAACTGAATCAGTATATCTTCACATTGTTTTAATAATAAGGTATCAACCTAGGAATAGTTCATTACATCAACTAGAAACCCCTTCCTTTATGGATATCTAAAATGGGTATATATTATCCCATTTGGAAAATAAATTGCAATCTCATCATTCGAAATCTCCATGTACATGGAACCATGCTTCTTTTCCCCATGGAACCTTTATCTTATGACATCAAACTCCTCTTAGTTCCATTTAATCTTTCTTGAATCATGATCCTCATGTATGGCCATGATGTTTCAATCCTTGAGGAAATTTTTACCATAATTTTCAGATTATATTTACTATTTATTCAGAATATATATTATGAATATCAATCAAATAATCTACTAAAATATATAATTTCATTGATCTAAAATTTACTTAACTCGAGAATAATTCTCCTCCACACATGTACATGATCTTGTACACTCATGTATAGTTCTTAAAATATATTAAAAACCTTCATTGAAAATTTTTTTGGTCTCAAAACACTCTCTAGATCTCACGTGATCAAGTTATTACTTATTTCATTGAATACTTGAGAATAATGGGATTCTTCTCCTTCAAAGGCTCATGGATTCAAAATCTCTACTTCTCTTTGACACAAGATGTAATGGACTCTCAAAAGTATCCCATAGATTATATATGTTCTCTCAATATGCACAACTATCATGGTATTATATTTATAATTGAAGTCGATATCATGGTTTTATATTAATTTATAGTATTTTTTTATAAATTTACTATTTTGTTGTCTTTTATATTATGATTCTCATATAGAGTAGTGTGTCAGTTATGGTTTTGTATAAAGTAAAAAATTATCATTTACTTAAATATATTTTTCATTAAACTTATATCTTATTGAATTTATATTGAATAAATGACTTATAACATTTTTTTACAGAATGGATAGAAGTTAGATGTATGAAATCGATTGAATCTTAAGCAATTTTCAAAATAATTTATGGAGATTTTAAGATTTTTCATTTCACAATGCTTCAGATAGTGGTCACATACACCACCCATGTTACAATTATGTTGGAAGACCTTGGTTGATCCATGAAGAAGTCAGATAACACATAACCAAACATGGTTGTTAAGAAAACTACAATATGTGGTATCACAATGGGGAGAAACAAAATCTCAAAATGCTGATGATCTAAATGAGAGAACTGTATTAGAGAATTTTTTATATGACATGTTTCTATTTATTATTCATCATGAAAAAGAAGGTATTCCAACCTAATAAGACTTCTATATAAGCACACATGATGTGTCTAATGAAAATAATGATGCTGTCAGGGTGAAAAAATTGAATGATGTTTCCATGACTCTAGTATATCGACAATGTAGTAAAATGAAAAATCTGGAATTTTTAATCTAATTGTTTCATGGGAAAAATATGTATGGAATTTATAATACTACCATCAATTAAATTCTTACCTTATTGAAGTAATTACTTCCAGATGATACAAATATTCCCTCAAACCACTATATGGAATGGAAGTTAGTTGATGAACTTGGATTTTCAAGAAAAAAAATTCATGCTTGCCTGAAAGATTGCAGTTTATTCTGGGAGGAAACTCCTAAACAAAATGATTGTATAAAATGTGGAACATCCCATTGGAATCCAAAAACTGATGGAACACCATCTTGTGTGCCACATAAAGTAATATGGAACTTTCCATTGATCCCCAGACTCTAGAATTTTTTTTATGTATGATGAAATATCAATAAAAATGTGATGGAATGATACTGAGAGAAAGAAGGATAATGATGAGTTGGTTCAACCTGTAGATGAATTTTCAATCTAGAGATTTGATGATCGATATCTTGATTTTATAATTGACATGCGTAATGTGAGTCTGGGTCTTTCATGTTACAGTTTTAATCCATTTGGGTAGATTCTTACTTCTCACAACACAAGGATGGTTTTTATACACATTTATAAACTTCCCCCATGGTTGTATAAGAAAAAACAATTCACTTTCATGAGTATACTCTTATCTGGACCTTCTGATCCCAGCAATTATATAGATGTATACAAGAAACCTTTAATAAAAAGATTTGAAACTTCTTTGGGATGTGGGTGTATGCACATATGAGGCATGTTCGAAAGACATATTTCAGATGCGTGTTGCACTTATGTGGATGATCAATGATTTTACCACTTATGCAATGATGTCTGGATAGAGAATGAAGGGAAAACTATCATGTCCTATTTTTATGAAAATACATGATCTAGAAGACTAAAACATCACTGTAGTTTCAGTTTTATGGGAATTCAATGATTCTTTCCAATGGACTATCCATATAGAAATAATTGTTGAAGATTTGACAATACCATGGAGACCGATGATCCAACTCAGTGTATGTCTGGAATTTATGTGATTAAGGAATTGAAAGATTTTAGTTTTTCATTCGGGAAGGGTCAAATGAAATTTGAAAAGATAAAGAATGTTTCTACTGAAACCTATTACAATTGGAGAAGAGGAGTATCTTATTTGATTTTCCTTATTGGTTAACCAATTTGTTACACCATTGCTTAAATGTAATTCACATTGAAAATAATATATGTGAAATATTTATTTTGATTATTCTAAATTTTAAGGGAAAGAAAAATATGATTTAAAATCTAGGAGTGACTTGTTGGATTTGGGAATCATACCAGAATTGCATCCTGTACGTATCGGTGAAAATAAATGGAAAGTTTCACGTGATTCTTATGTGATGAAACCTACATATTTTTTTTTCTAGAAGTAATAGAGAATATTAAATTTCATGATAGATATTCAAGAAACATATTATAATGGGTCAACAGAAGAGAGTTGAAGTTAAGATCTTTGAAGACTCATGATTATCATGTCCTTCAACATGAGTTGATTCCAATAGAAATCTGTCATCTTTTATCTAATAATGTAAGGGTGGATGTTATTCAGTTGTGCCATTTTTTAAATATCTTTTTTTTTCTAATAAGTTGTCCAAGTCTTTATTGAAATTTGTTTTGGAAGATTCCCCATTAATTTTGTGTGAGTTAGAGAAAATATTTCTTCTATCATTTTTCACATGCATGCTATATCTGACTGTCCATATTCCAAATGAAATACTTATCAGAGGACCTATTTTTTTCGAAGTATCCAACTAAAAGAAATATGTACACATTAAAGTCTTATATCCAAAGCAGAAATCATCCTGATTGTTCTATCATGAATGGTTACTTGTCTCAAGAATATATGGATTTCTGCTCTATGTATTTGTCTGATCTTACTACAAGAATGAACAGACCAATGAAAAATGAAGAAGAAAAATATGAGAAATTTAAACCAAGTTTTCCATCACTTTCTCAAATAGGAGGAATTCCTAAATCATATACATTGAAGACATTAAGCCTTGAAGAGTTGCAGATGTCACATCGCACAATTTTTTTCAACTGTGATTTGTTTGATGACTACATCAGGTAAGTAAATTGAATATGTTTATCATAAATATCCATTAAACTATTCCTATTTTTATGTATAGGCAACATAAATCAATGATAAATAGAAAGAATCATTCTTTATCTTTGTGTATGAGAGAGACTTTGGATAGAAAAGAATTTTCTACTTTGTTAAAATTGAAGGTTAAAATATTAATGTTTAAAATAATTAAATCAATATATAACTAAGTTTAATAATCATTTATATTTCAGGTATTGAGTTTTCCTACTGACTCTGTCTCTAAGGAAATAAGAGCTTTGGATTTTGGTCTTAATACTATGGCTCATGATTGTAAATCAATTTTTATGAATGGGTAAAAATTTGTTATCAGTGAATGAGAAAAGAACATGAGAACACAACATGATGGTGTTATGGTTACTTCCACAACATACTGTTATTCCTGTGCATCAGATAGTAGACCAAGATTTTAAAATGTACTTTATTATAGAGTCATTGAAATAATAATAATAATATTAGATTTTTACTTTCATGGATGAGTCACGATGATGAAATTCTAGTGGTTTGATTCGATGATGAGGCAGAGAACATTTATTAATGACTGTGGATTTTGAGTAATTGATATGATTCAACTCTTGCTACCGATGAACCATATGTATTCAAATCAATGGCGAAACATGTTTTTTATGTCAAAGACCATATTCAACCAGAATTTGGTGTCATTATTGAAGTAATTTCAAAACATATTTTTGATGATGGTGATGATGGAATTGACACCATACCTAATTCCATTAGAACTGATCCATTTATTACTTTTGATGACTCAAATAGCTCAATTGTTAGAGTTGACTGTGAACCTGAAGTTATGGTGGGAAATATATAGAATCATCTATCCATGTTCTCAATTATTTTGGTTTAGCTCGACTTAGGTTGTTAAGGTTGGTAATATTCAAATTTATTTAATATTGATTACAAATACTTTGTATCCGACTTGACCTTAATGTGAATTTTCTATGTTTATTGGTTGGATTTTTTTTTAAATTGCATTTTCTAATTTTGAATTGAACTATATTCAAACCTATAAAACCAAAATTTCTAGCTTGGTGAACATTTCAATTCTTTATTGACAACGTATAAAATTAGTATAACTCTAGGACCTCCCTTTAACATTTCAATGGATAATGAACATGATGGTTTGGCTTATTCTGTAAAACATGTATAGAAACCTGCATCATCTACCTAGGTTAAAGAAATTAATTTTTTCCTTAAATTTGACAAGTGATTTACCCCTTATGAATTTGGTAGATATCTTATCCTTGTTCATATGTTTATATCATCATTTAAAACTATCTCAAGGGTTTAATAGTTTATAATATATAACTTTCTGAATTATTTAGAGGCATAATTTAGTATGCTCTATCTCTTGGTTGTTGAGTAAAATAAAGCCTCATAATAAATGTTCCATAATTTTAAAAGACTGGTGTCACTTAGTAAATAACTATCCTACTAAAAATTAAATTTCTTTATTACATATTGTATGATTTATTTTTTTCATTATATATCAATTCAAGCTTGCCTAAAACAATGGATAGTTAAATTATCCATGGATCCCACTATTCCCTCTCATATATTTTGTTTTTTGGGTTACACATTAGTTATCATTTTCTAATTACTTCCATATTTTTTTTCAAATGTAAGAAATACAACCAATTTAAGAGAGTCAATGGAAAAAGGTAATGGACAATAATCATCGCATGGTTGAGATGGGTGTTCCACCACTAGTGCCTGTAGTGACTATTTTATTTCAGATATATATTTAAATAATATATAATGTCATGTGATTAATTTTGTTTTTAAAGTTTTGAAGGATCCACCTCTTAGGTAAAAATTATTTTATGATAAGCCTAGTAGTGGTCCCAATACTCAGGCTAGTGGTATGATGGGGGGTGATATGAGAGCTAGGCGATCTGGTCGGTGTACCTGATTAGACCCTACCCCACCCACTAACATACCATCTATCCCATGTTCGTATCCCAGTGTGTCATTAGAGACACATGGGATATTTAGGCCTCCCATGTTTTCACCAACCTTTACATATGATTCTCCCCACATGTATTTACCATATTCGATGATGATTCCCACTCCCCATCTAGCATTCAACCAACCATCCATACCATCTTATTTTACTTTTACTTCCTTCTCTCCGAGATTCTATATTCCATCTTATTCGACTCCTGCTCATCCACAATTTGTCTCTATAGAGCATACACTGGGACCCACTCCACATGTATTGGGTGTTCCTTCAGTTTCTATGGATCCAACGACGCCCAGTGATAAGACTGCCACAAGTATATTTATAGAACCCTAAAAAATTTTGATACCATTATTTATTTTCATTATAACATGTATTGATAAAATATATGTTTTTCTTTCAAAACAGATATATCTACTGATATTAGGTAGGGGTGGGGGAGTGCATGCATGCGTACAGTGTGGAACCACCGTACGCAGTTGATGGTGGACTACAATGAAGACAATAAAATTATTGAAAAAACATGGTAGAAATGTCGTAGTTTTTTGGCGACGCTTTCCAAATACTCCTACACCATTCCTTTCATCCCAATCTCATGGAGAAAGTTTACAAATGAAGTCAAGGATAATGCTTGGGCTCATAAATGGGTAAAAAAATATGTTTTATTTAATGAAATATATTATTTTTTTATTTATATTAATTAATATTTTGGTTTTAGCTTCAGTTTAATTTCACTGATGGTGAGGGTGCACAGCCAACACATCTAAAGGATTTAGGTGATCTTTGGAGAGCCTATAAGAATGAGTTTTATGTTGGATGGTGTGCTAGAGTTGGTATAGAGTTATAGGTGGTACCTATTGTGGATGATTTTTTGATATAACATTATCGGTAGATGATTACTCATTAAAAGACTATCCATCTTAACGTATTAATCACATTTGAGGTATTTCAATGAAAAATTTCATGTTTTGCATTAATATTATCTCTTTTATTATTGAATTTTATTTAGGAATCATCTGGAAGAAATAAAAAAAGTGATTCTAAAAAATAACTCACATTGGGACATACTATGATGTCAGATCATGAGAGGAAGCAGGTTTGAGCAAAACTATTTTGCTTGATTAGAAGGAAAAAAGATGGAAGTGTGGTTAACAACCGACTCAACAGATGATTGTAAGTTGTACTTTTATGATTTAAAATTGTAATATGTATTTTCTAACTTAATAATATATTTATATTTGTAAAAGGCTGCTTTATAGGCCCTTTGATGCCTAGGAACCTGACAATTTTGGGCCAAATGATCACTTACATCAGGTGTTGGGAGATGAGATGCCTGGAAGAGTATACTTCCGACTTGGGAAGGGCATAGTTCTGAAAAGGTATTGGACCTATTCAGGTATGATTTTTATTTCCACTGAGTTCCATCAGTTTAAGTCACATGAATAATAAGCTTAAAAAAGGCCATAGAGATGGTAGAATAGTCTGCTAGGGCAAACACTTCATTTACGAAACTGATGGAAGTTTTATATCCAAAACTTCCAGTAGAGGCTAGCACAACTTGTGATGTATATATGTCATCTAGGTGTTCTATATATAGTGCACCAAGTGTTAGTTCTACTGGTAGTCGAGATGATGTCATTCCTAGCGATGATGATGGAAAAGAGGAGGCCGAGGAAGAGGAGGAGGGTGAGGAAGAGGCCGAGGCAGATAAGGGGGGAGAGGAGAAGTACAATGAAGAGGAGGAGGGAGAGGAGGAGGCCGAGGTAGAGTATGAGGTCTAGGAGGAGGGTGCTAAGGAGGGAAGGTACAATGATGGGGACAACGATGAGGATATGGATGAGGCTGATGATGACAGCGATGACAGTGATGGTGATGAGGGACAGATTGATCCGTTACATTTTTTACTGATATTACTGACATTTTATGTTTGATGATTTGTTGTACCTGAATATATGGGCCATTAGGTATGTTACATTATATTTATTTCTTTATCTATAAATAATAAAACATGACTTAATTATTTTATGTGACTGAATATATGTGATTGATTCACCCCTTCCCTAGACACCCCACCCCCACCCCCTGGACACCCCTCCCCCTTGGACAACCCCCCACCCTCGAGACACCCCACCCCACCCCTTGGACAACCCCCACCCCCCGGACACCCCCACCCCCTTGGACATCCTCCACCCCTGGACATCACCCACCCTCCCGGAAACCCCACGCCCTTGGATATCCCCCACCCCCTGGACAGCCCCAACCCCCTAGACACCCCCACCCCACCACCTTGGACAACCCCCACCCCCGGACACCCCCATCCCATGAGACAAATCCTCACCCCCTGAACAACCCCACCCCCCTGGACCCCTCACCCCCACCCCTTTAGACAACCCCCACCCCCGGACACCCACACCCCCTTGGAAAACCTCCACCCCCCTGACACCCCCACCCCTGGACCCCCCACCCCACCCCCTGGACAACCCCCACCCCCCTAGAAAATGAAACTTTTGGAGTCATTTTTCCATTTTCATATCTAATTACATGTGGTAATTATTATTCAATCTTCAATCACTCTGATTTCATCTAAAATCACCCATGCCTATGAATTCAATTATGAACTCATATTATGTATGGCATATTCTATATGCCATATTAGTCATATTCTGTATTCCATATTAGTTATATTATGTTTTTATGCCATATTAGTCATTTATCTATATTCTATATTCCATATTCTGAATTCAATTTTGTATGCCATATTCTGTATGTGTTATACATAATAAAATTCTATATATATTGAATTCTAAATTAAATATAATATACATAATTTAGAATTATGTATGAAATTCAGAATTCTGCATGTAAATCATAATTCATTTTGTATGTTCTATTCATTAATAATTCAAAATTCAGTACATAATGCATTCTGTATGTATTCAATTGAGAATTCAATTTTAAATTCTGTATTTCATAGGGTAATTGTGTTCTGAATTGAATTATAAATTCAATGAAATTATAAATTCTAAATTCAGTTCTTTATATACATGATTTTCAGGTGCACAGGGGATTGCAGAGGGGGAGGTAGGACGACTTACTGCTGCAATTGTAGCAAGGCTATACCAATGGTTCTAAACTATTGGTATATGTGTATAAAGTGACTTTATACCAACAGTTTACATAAAACCGTCAGTAAAACTATATACCAACAGTTAGTAAACCATTTTTATAGAACTTGTAATCCGTATTTACCAACAATTTTATGTAAACCATTGGTAAAGGATTATTCCAAAGGTTTTAGAACAGTTTGAATAGATATGAAATTACTTAATTTACAATAGTTATCAACCATTAGTATAAATTTATACCAAGGGTTAGTTGAAACCATTGGTATAATGTGCAGTCCAGAGCCATATACCAACAGTTATATTGTAACTGTTGGTATATGTCTATTCCGACAGCTAACTAGCCAACGGTTTGAACAACTATTGGTATTGTTTATACCAATGGTTTTCAGGCCTTTACCAATGATTTGAAACCATTGGTATAATTTATGTTTCCAGCAATGCAACTATCATATTCTATCTTACTATGTGGAACTAATGGATTCCCTATAGAGGTATTGTCTAGTATCATTGCATGAAAACATAATAATATTTTAGGATACACTTAACCATATGAAAATGCAGTGAATGTGTGTGGTTTTTCTTAAATGAAGGGTCATCCACATTTTATTAAGGATTTATGATTGTGGGGAATAACTAGTTTAAAGGTTTAAGACCATGATCATCATGGGTGTACATTCATTTTTTCATATTTATAAATATATAAATATTTGCTGAGAATATGAAGATATTCTAAGGTAGTTATATCTTTTAGAAATATCTATGAAATTAAAAATCAAGACACGTGTAGAATTTAAGAGGTATTTATGAATATTAAAATAAAAATTATATCACATGAGATAATTGATATATAAGAGTATGAGATCTACACGATATGAGATTTGACTATGGAGATGAAAAAAAGGAGATATTTTATTGAGTTACCTGAAATCCCAAAGAGGAGACTTTGCAACATTTAATATATCTAAAGAGGGATGGAGAGAGAGAAAACAATTATGAGATTATTTGTGCACATACATTGAGCATTCATAAGAATAGAGAGAGGAGACTTGGAACATATTGAAGATCATTATTAAAGAAGAAGAATCTTGTGTTCCTGGTGAGTGGATAGAAATTGATAAATTATAAGTTTTCATTAATTGAATACTCTTCCAATATAATTTTTTTCTTTGTCTATAGTAAATATAAGATTATTCCAGAATAATTATAGAAAGTAGAGAAGGTGAAACATCAAGGTGTTTTCATAGAGTCAAAGAATAATCCCAGTAGGACTACAATAGAGCATCTATTCATACCTAAAGACCTAATATAATAATGTGATATCGGATAAGGGACCTACATGTACATAAACTATGTGAAGGTGATCCTTTACACTATTAGTATTCCGATTAAGGAAAGTTCATGGGAGTTTACCTTGGGAAGAAGTGAGTTAACCCTAAACCATTGTATATAAAAGCGACCCCTTATGAAGAGAAATGAGTTAAAAAGTGATTTTGGTATATGAAACATCACCTTAACATGATCCTTGGAGTAGCCCAGTGAGTTTGAACCAAGTAAATACTCATATCTACCTTTAATTTATGCATTCATAGAAAAATATATCAAGTAACCTAATGAATATATGGTAAAATATTATAATAAGTGACCCTTAAGGGTGAGAGGTCAAGATCCTATAAGATAAAGTGTGATAATTAATAGATAAGGAGTTTTAATTAGTTAAGAACTATATACCCTCATTCCCCCTATTATGGTAATCACATGGTAAGTCCTTTGTATAAATCTAATAAGTGGTATTAGAGGGTTAAGTTACTTTTTCTTGTATTTTTTATTTATCTAACATGATATGAAGTTGTTAAAGAAATATGACATTAACAATAAAGGATCCAATATTTTAAGTTAAAAATTTTAATGTGTGGAGAAATAAGTTCATTGTCTACATGGAATATTCTCTTGGAGTTCCTTGAGAAGTGAATAAATACTGAATTTTTCTTTTGTGTATGCAAGGAGTTGTCTTTGAAATATATTAAACAAACATTGCGATTAATGATTCTAAAAAATAGGAATTTAAGGAGGATATTGAAGAATATATCTAAAAAAAGATAAATCAATGTAGATTCTATTAATATATGTGGATAAAGTTGAAAGAGTTATTTTAAAAAGTAGATAATTCAAAAGAAAATTTACATATCTCAAAAGGAAAAAAGAATAAAAGGAATAATTCCTCCTAGTTGATATGTTCCCCTACCAAAGTAATTTTAGAACATGATATTATAACTGATTTTATTCTTGGTGTGTAAGAAAGATGTGGTATTTTAGACTCTATGATGGAGTTGGAAGAAAGATATGAAGAGGAGGAAAGAAAATCTAATTTCTATTCCCAAAGTTTCTCATGTAATGATAATTAATATAAATGGGAAGTTATGTATGGTGTGTACTAAAAAATGATTGAAGATTTATCCTAGGAAAATAATATATTTAAAAGGGAATAAGTGGCCACAAATACCAACACATGAAAAATGGGAGAAAAATGAAAGATCAAAGAAACATGATTCAAGAGCTCTCCCAAGATATTTTAAAACAAATATTCATGGATAAGAAATTAAAGGAAAGTGTTCTTTCACTAAGAACAAAATCTAAAGAAAGAAAATGGGATTTGAGAGACTTTAACTTAGAATTGATGAAGTTTTCTAAAAAATTGTAATAAAAGTATGAGAAGATTAGAGACCTTGAGGAGAGGATGGACAACTTAAAATAGAAGATGAAGATGCCTCCAAAATCTTTATAAACTTTTTCATCAACAAAGAGGAATACATATATGAAATATGGAAGAAAAAATTTGTTCTATGAAAATTTTGAAGTATGATTCCACAAAATAAGGAAGCACCAATGTGTTTCTATTATGGAAAGATTGGGAACATCATGAGTAGATGTTTCGAAGACAATAATCCCAAGGAAGTGAAAATAACTCCACTAGTACCAATATCTCAAACATCGATATGCCAAATGAGGTATGATTATTTTCGTAGATGTTTTATTTTTTCTAACTGCAGTTATATGGAATGGTATTTCAATTGTAGAGATGCATGTAAGGGTAAATAATCGATATAGAAATAATCTAATAATATGAATTAGAAGGTTAATTATTATCCTGAAAATAATCCTATCAAGGTGGATAATAGGTTCGATATTTTAGAGGATGAGAAATAATTTCAACATAGGGTGTATCAATCACCAAAATCAATATTTTCATAATAAATATCTTATGAGAATCGATGAAAAATATTTAAGAAAAAGAAAGATGCTATTCTATCTATAAAGAAGGTGGAATAGAATATGAAGTTGACTCCACCAAGTAAGATGTATTCCAAGTTGTAACTCATGTAAATTAAGGAAAATGTTTTCCAAATTGGCCATATACCAACCACAGAGTAAAAATTTAAATAAGTAATGGAGAATAATTTCAGAGGTGAGATTTACAACTTATCTAACTCAAGAAGATTTTTTTTCAATTCTGATCAATTCCAAAATTATGGAAAAGGCCAATTCAAGAAATAATAACAATGAGCACATCTATGAAGAGACATGGGTAAGTGGTGTCATACAAAGTAGATACTTTAGAATGATTTTATGTTTTCTGACTATAAGTGGTGATGAAGAAAGGTGAATCTCTTCATAGAAAGAGGGAAGGATTAGAAATACCACTTTTATTTTATTTAAAATAAGGGGGAGAAATGAAAATAGAGATTAGTTTTAAGGGGATACTATCAAGGGAATATTATCAACTAAATACAATGGGGAGATTATTGAAGATCTATGAGTTTGGAATAGATTTTTTGAAAATATATGATCATGGAATTTTAGAGTGGATTTTTTTGAAATTTTTATTTGTTAAAAATAAATATGTGATCATGGAGTTATTGATAATAAATAATTGGATTTTAAGATGAGTTATGATGGATGGTATCTAAGAATAAAAATATAGATTTAGTGAGGTAGTGCCTTAATTTTAGTTTGGTGGAATTACGTGGGAGTTCTATTTTTGGTCAAGGAATAAGATAGAGGTTTTACAAAAATTAGGACAAAAATAGATTACTAACCAATCCAACTCAACATTTCATATGTGGTAGCAAGATCGACCACATAGGGGAACCAAAAATTCCATCTGACCATAGTAGAACTATGGTGGAAAGTATATGTGGGGCAGAGCATGCATGGGTGTACATAGGAAAGCACGCACATGGGTTGGAATATGTATGGGAGAAATGGTCCATTCTATAGGGAGATAGTATAGATGAGGCCAAGAGAGAACCCCGTTAAACTCAAATGATGAGTTAGGTAAGTGAATATTTTTAATATGAATGAAAATGGGAAGTAGAACTTTGATGTGGGTATAGAGAGAAGCAGGTAATATTTACCCATTTGAAAACATGCATATAATATCATAGAAATATGATCAAATGAAGAAGAGATATCTGATATGGATCAAGCATATTTTTCAACCTCTCTTGAGGGTTATTTCATACTCTCTATGACGTAGGAATAATCACCTTACTATAGTCCTAGGGAAATCAAGATGCCCATTCCACAACTTCTCTCAGCATCTTGGAAGGTCTTAATTTAATCAAGGCAAGGTATTCTAGGTATATTAGGGATACAATGTAGTATATAATATTTGAACATAATAAACTAATGAAGAAAAGGCTATGATATAATAGAACTTACCATGATACAATATTTGTAAAGTCGTGACATTGAGATTTTAACAATCCACAGAGACATAGCTTGCACCCTATAAGATATTTGGAAATGTGTTTATGGTGTCTTATGCATATTAAAGAGGATGGATACACCAAAAAGTTAATTAGAGATTATATTATATATTCTACCATTCAAGAGATGACCATTCCATAGAGAAGAAGATTCGATATAACAGTGGGTGGTTCTGGAGATTTGGAGGTTTGTGAACTATAGAAGAGAAATAGTTCCATATTTATATTCTCAATTACACCATGGAACTAATTGAAGCATTGCAAAGGTATTAGCTATGCTATAATATCCATGCATGAATATAAGAGTATATTTCCGGAGACTCTTAACTATCTTCAAATGTAGTGAACATGTGAGATTTTCCTTAAATAAAGGGTCAAACATATTTTATGTGGATTTATGATCATAGACTGTAATTATTTTAAAGGTTTAAGACCATGGTCATCATGGGTATTCATTCATTTTTCTATATTTTTTGACCTAGAAATGCATGATAAGCAGAGGGATACATTCTTAGGCAGTTATATCTTTAATAAATATCCATGTAGTTACAACCTGAGACACATGGAGAATTTAAGATTCATTTATGACACTTAAAATTCCAGTTACAACACATGTGATAATTAAGGTATAAGATCATAAGATCTGAAATGATGAGATATGACTCTCAAGAATAAAAAAAGAGAGCTTTCATTGAGTTACCTAAAAAACCAAGAGGATACTCTTTACTATTTTATATATATTCCTAAGGATAGATAGAGATAGATGATAATTAGAGGAGTCTCTATGCCAATACATTGAACATTAAAAAAAAGAGCGGTGACTTACAAAATTAAATATATAATCATAAAATAATAATAATTTTGTGTTCTAGGATAGGGGATGGAATTTTTTGAATGAGTTATAATTGATTGAATAATTTTTGAAGAGAAGATAATTTTATATGTCTATATAAAATAGAATATTTCTATGGAAGCATTCTATAAAGTAGAGAAGGTGCTGCATCAAGGTGTTTTCCCAAAGGTGAATAATTAGCCTATCGGGTCTACAACAGAGCATCTATTCATACCTGAAGATGCAATCCAAGCTAGTGATTCTAAATAAGGGGACTACATGTGTATAAACAATGTGAAAGTTATACTTTACACTATAAGTGAACCTTAAAAGGAATTTTCAAGAGAGTGACCCTTGGGTAAAATGATGTATCCCTAAAACATTGTAAAGGGGAGTGACCCATTGTGAAGAGAAGAAACTTCAATAGTGATGTTGGTGCATGATATATTTTCGTAGAATGCTACTTGATGTATAATAGTGAGGGGGAACAAAGTAAATACTCATGTAAATAATTACTTTATGCATGCACACAAAAACAGATCAAGTAACATAATACATATATGGTAAGAGAGAATAAAAAGCGTCCCTCTTGGTTGAGAGTTCAATATTATATACAATAAAGTGAGATAGTTATTGGAGAAAGAGTTTTAATTTGTTAAGAACTACATACCCTAATTTCACCCCTCAGGGTAATCCCCTGATAAGTCCCCTGTATATATCTAAAAAATAATGAAAACTTTAATGGCATATTGAAACAGATAACATGGTAGACAAGAATAACACATCATCATGATCTTATAGTAGCAACATATAACAACATGTAATTGACATCAATCATGGTAACAAGCTACTCTATAAATACACATTGAATATTGAATCATAAATGGATATCATAGGCTACACCCACACCCACATGAAAAACCATCAAATATAGAAAATAATCTATACCAAAATAATTGGATGACGGTGGAAAGTCTATACAAGGTACTCAAATGGTAAAGAACTTTCTACATCAATGTTTTGGATAAAGTAATCTAAATTCATCAAAGGATCAAATATCGATCCATGTTGTACACTCATATAATATTATCTCAAACATAAAGGATGTTTAACTTGGGTTCTAGTTCATCAAGAAAGAGGTTTAGAAAAGAGAGAAAAGAAGGTTCCACATCATAAAGGGTGGTTATAGAATCACATACCTTAATGAGTCCTACATTGAAACCAATTCTGAGGTATGTCAATGGAGAGGTTTCTAATTCAATAGATTTTTTGTTTATTTGAGAATGAATCATAAATTCTATTACAATTATAGAATAGAACCTCAAGGCTAGACAATTAAAATTGATCCACCATCAATATATCAATATAAAATATATTCAAGATGATATTTAATAAAATGAGACTCTTAGGATGAATGATACATGATAAATTACTCAAAAACATCCACTATTCATGATGAATCTATCTTCTATCAAAGGGGATGATGTTGATACATTAAAAACACCACCGATCTTGCAATGATTCAAGAATTCATTATTAGCTGGAATTGGAATTCATTGATTGAGAATCAACATACCAGATCTATGAATCATATCAAGAGAAATTATATGGATTAAGAAGGAAACCTTAATAATAAAGGATTTTGTATCATATACCTCACTTCTAGATCCTCAAATCACTTGGATTCACCAGAATATGACTTTAGAGGAGAGAAATTCTTTAGGGTAGGGCATAGGGGTCTCATAAATTTGAAGAGATAACTTTACAAAGGATAATAGGTCCAGATAGATCATAAATTAACATTAAATAGGAATTTTAATTGTTAATTTATCATGTTCAGGGTTTTTTCACATAGTTTGAAAAACCATGAACCAACCATGCATCTATTTTGGGCTTCTGGACAAGACAAAAAGTTTGACCACATGTTTTTTTAAACCATACAATTAACATGTTATTAGTAAATGAATATTTACTTATAGATTACCAGGGGACACCACATGGTTTTCCAAACCATGATACTTAAACCTAAACTACCCCATGAGATTCTTCCTCAAGTTACATGGTTTCTTAGATAATCCATATGGCTTGGAAAAACTATTCTTAAACCGTGCTCCCTTCAAAAGGACAAAAAAAATTTATAAAACAAATAAAAACCCTAACAATTCATCCCAATCATTTAATATGTCCAAAAAATATAATTAATGTATAAAATTAAATTGTAAAACACCTAAAAATTATGAGACCATTACATAGGACAAAGGTGGAATACTGTAAACTCGATTTCAGAATAGATCAAGGATTTTTTCCCCTAGGGCCAATCATTTGTTTATTTCTAACTCAATAAATAAACTGATAGTTAATTCTCATGATCATTCCATGTTTAATTTTTTTTTGTCTATTTCATGATTTATTTTATGGAATCAAGACCATATCACATAAATAAATGGATTAATATGAAAATATAGAATTAAAATAAAGAGAATTATGAGTAAAATTTTTATTGGTACATTGTTAATCACTTATGTAAAATAAACTTGATATTAAAAATACATTTAAAAAATAAAATAATAAATTATACACATAATAAAAAAATAACTCAAGTTAATATTATGTTATTACAAATTCTATTATCTGAGTTAAGATGAACCCATAGTTACAGAGTCAGTTTAGGCCTTTTTTAGGGAAAATTTTAATAATTTGGAAATATAAACAAATAAGGTGGGTATATTTGACTAAAATATCTTTGGATTTAATAGAATTTTTATATTTAATACATATTTTGGAGGTACATGTTGAGGAAATTAGAGTCAATATTGCATGATTCGAGAGTCCAATTAATGGAACAAGGAGATACAAACCTACAATTGGAAAGACCACCCACCTAAAAAATATCTTTTAATTTTCATGGAAAATTTCTAGATTATAAGAAGTGAAATATAGATCCTTGCATCCAGAATATCTTGATTTATGGGATATTTCGAGTTCAATGGAGAGGGCCATTGAGACTTAGTAAAATAGTGGGATACCTTATAAGATAATCAAAATTATTTTGTATCACTTATTTTTGTAATAAATTAAAGTACTTATATACATGTTTTTATAATTATAAAAATGGAAAGTGATGCCTTGAAAAAATTACAATCATTTATTAACTTAGGTAATTTCCTCATAGGAACAAATTTACCAAAGTGGGATAGATATTTTACATGTATTTATTAAAATATAATTTTATACTATGTGTTGGAATTCCCTAAACCTGATCATATTCCCACCAAATGGAGGTGAAAATGGATTCCAAAAAAATATTAATGGAGGGATATTCCTCCATGATATCTTATATTTTATATCCTCATTATATGAAATAGATACCTAAAGATAAATGGGATTCTACCTCTACTATGTTAGTGTAAACTAAAAAGGGGTGATTAGCTTGTAACCATATCTTCAAGTATTAATTCTCATTACTTAAACTTAAGATTCTATTTAGATAATATATTATACATAAATCACATATTATAATACTTACCACCAAGTTTATCCTTATTCATACAAAATTAGATGAACTGTATAGACAAACCGCTCATAAATCATTTTTTCTATACTTGATCGAGAAAAATAAGGTTTTGTGGAATCTTATTTCCTTACTACTTATAGTGAGAAGAATGAAAGACAAGTTTGTAAGGCCCAAGAAATTTTAATTCCAATGGTGTATTTACAACATCTTTCAAAGGGATCAAGGATTCAAAGGGAGGGTAATGAACAAAAGTCTATTTAGTTCACATATGAATTTTTTTATAGGAATAATTATAATAAATTAACATATAAGTAGTTATAAACTTATGTAATATTAATAATTTGATATAATAATTCTATTTTAATTATTGAAAATTAAGTACAATATTTTTTACTTATATATTCTCATTCAAAATTTAAGAATGTTCAAAAATATTATAAGTAGGGTGAATTATTCCAGAGGCTAGGAAAGAGTGATTCACATGTTAGTAGTGAAAAGTACAAACTTCTAATTTTATATAATGGATTGATTCAAGTTTATAATGAGTGTTTCCAAAACATTTATCTTATTTCCCATCTAGAAATAGCGTGACATTATTTCACATTGTGAATAAATGTTATTATGGTACTTCATTCTAAACTAATGGTTAAAAAACTCTTGAATCACATATATTTATTGCAATTAATGATGAATATAAAATATAATAATCTTACACAATTTTTTAAATATAATTATTTTTTAATATAAATCTAAAATTACTTGACTTATTTATACCTATAAAATTGTTGTAGTCTCTATTGAGCTAATATACTAGGTATAATATAAAAATAATTATCATGTTTAAGATAAATAAACATTTATAAATAAAGGCACACAATGAATATTATATAGTTAGTCCAAAAATTACGGATGATTCATTCTAAATCTATAGGTAAATTCATAAAATTCATGAGATTCTATTAAATATTTTATAATTTCTCAGTGAAGTAAATAAGTGAACTTTTTTACGATAAATGAACCTATGAGATGGATTTTTGGAGGATATATTATCCAAGTGGTCATTGATCATACATATATATTAATGGTATTCCCAAAATCACATTTACTTACATACATAAATATAGTGATGTTAGTAAAAGGATGATAAATGATAAGTCTTATATATATTATAAATCCTCTATAATGCATTTCAAGATTTTTTTTTGCAAATATAAGTAAAGAAACTAACCATATTATAACTAAATTAATTAATAGATATCATATCAATTGTGAAATAATAAAAATATATTAGTACATAACCATAAGTTTTTGTAAAAAAACCATTGTTAAAAGTTTGTTTTAGCTAATAACGAACATAAAAACAATTAGTGAATCTCATTTAATAACCCAATATCCACTAATGATATGAAATCCTATTCAAGACTGAATATGATTCTATAAATAAAATATATATATTTAAGGATAATGAGAGTAGATATAACTTCTATAGTTTAAGGATATAGATATACCTGAGTTGGCACAAGAATGCTGGACTCCATTATAGACACAAAATGTGTTAGAAGTAATAAACAAAGAAGTGTTTTATGTTCACATTGATGGGTGATACATATTTTATTCTCTAATAATAAATATTCATAAAAATAAGAAATAAATGGAAACATGTTATAGATTAATTTTTTTTATTAATTTAAGTAATAGATTCCATTTATCAAGACTCAATGACTCAATATTATGAATGTTTCTATCACTTGATACTACTGGTGAGTACTCAAGAGAAACTAGACATGGATGGTATAAACCAATACCAATAAAGCATTATTTGTTATTGAAAAGTTTATTCAATGAAAAAACTAATACACCAATGTCTAAAATCAATTTGAATTCTAATTATCAAAGTGTACATCTATGATCATAATATTTGGATATTGATTGTAAAGGACACCTAATTTGGAGGAAACCCTATGAATTATTCCTATATTATGTAACCAAAAGGTATCCCCATGGTGTATGTATATAAGTAATAACTAGAAAGGGTTAGTGAAAAAAATAAATTCCTATTATATATGTAGATTAAATAAATTCATTTATGGATAAAATCATGAATAGTTATTATATAATATTCATTTGGAAATGAATGAGTGACACAAGTCTCTTAAAAGTTAGCAGGAGTGCTAAAAATTTTCAAGATATATATTGATAACATATGAAGATAAATTTTATCTCTTACTAGTTTTCTATGACTAACAAATATTTTTTTAAGAATGGATTATAGTACCAAACATATTATAGGGAACATGATCTTAAAAAATACATCCATGGGATTCATGAATCTAGTCATTGTATATATATTAAAAAAGTATTTAAAAATACAATTTGAAACAATTCATGACCTAATTTTCATTTTCATATAATCTTTTTAGTACAACATGCATGACCATAGGAATATATTATTGAGATTAAAAGAATTTTATAAGATCAAGTGATAAGATTTTATCTTATATTATATGATATGTATTGATGTTTGATATTATAAATGCATGATGAATAATATGTGAATATCAAAATATATCCAATATAAATGCATCAAAATGTATTTAGAACTATCTGATGACACTTGAAAAAGTATAACTAGATTTTTTCAAGGTGTTTAGAGAAGTGATAATACTAGTGATTAAGGGAATTGAACACTAGTCTTAAATTAGTTCAATTTGAACTCATATCATAGTGAGGATATGGTAATATGAAAGAAAAACTTATTACAACCATTAGTTTACATATCTATAATATCCAAGTACATTTTATCTTCTCATGTAGCTTAAGAATTGTTTTAGAAACATCCTGTTCCGATTTTGGGTTATACCAAAAGAAATAGTTATCATTATTATGATAATATTGAACTATATACTTAATCAAGTTGTTAGGTTTGTAACATGGTAATAAGAGGTGGATACTCAGTAATATCACAAATTGATGGATATTATTATGGTAGTGATGTTTTAGTAATCATATTCTCCACATATACTTGTGGATTTACCAACCATAGTCATGAAAAAATAGTTGGCTCAGTAGTTGTAGCCATACTCAGTAGAAGAATGCCTAACATGTGATTACTAACTAGTTGTTAATAGTTTGATCTAGTACAAGTGAGATTCTATTGGAGTAGGTGACCTAGAAACAAATAATTTGTACTTTAGATTTACTATATATTCATGGATTTGAATATTAATAAATACCTTATCACGTATTGATTTTTATTTTTCATAATTTTAATGTGATAATGTCCTATAATATATTTCACATTGAAAAGGTCATAATAGTTCCCCAGTATGATGAAAACCTTGATGTTACATGACAGTATTCATAAATATAGTTCTATGGTCATATAATATTCTATGATGGAACACAAAGTATGTTGAATAGTAGGTGTGATTTCATATAATCATATGAGACTTTATCTCATGAATTTCACACTTGGTAATCTCCAAGATAAGAGATTATGAGAACACACCTTACAATAGAAATTCTGAATGTTTATGTGTCATCAGATATTCCTATCTACAAGCATTTATAATGGTCTATAGAATTTAAGATTATTATTAATGTATGTCATGAATCATAAATTTAGATGTATTATGATAAACAATGTTGAGATAGTTTATAGAGAATCTGGGTACGTTGGGTGTATTAAAAATGATATGTTGTTAATGGATAAGTTAAAGAAGTATTTTTCACTTCCATATTTATTGAAGTTTATATCTCAAACCTTTGATTGAAATGGAAATGTCACATTAAATTTTGTGGCAATGGTGTAGTGAAAAGCGTTTTTTCATATAGTCAAAGGAATACATATCAGGTATATATATTGATGACATGAGTATGAAATTTTTTTGATGAGATATCATGACAAAAGGATTATATTAAATAGTGATCATTCATATGTGGTTGTCATCATTGAAACATATTCAATTCTTTTATGGGTTCCTAAACCCTTTGATAGAGAGTTATATTGGAAATTTATAAATTCTTCCTGATGCCGTTGAGGAAGAGGCATAGAGGTCCACACAAAAGTGTTTCCTTTGATCTTAGTTAAATATTTTATATATTTAATATTTAGAATAAATGTTATTCTCTATATCGAGAAGTAATATTTATTCATTATTTATTAAATGATAAAAAATGTTAAATGAATATTTATCTATAAGGTAATTGTTTAATTATGTGAATATATATTATTTATTTATCTTTTGTTATTTTCAATATAATAAATAATTATTTATTCATCAATAAATAATTTATTTAATTACATGAATATAAAAATGAATATTTTATTCACAAGGATGTGAATTTAATATTTATTTATTTATTTAATGTATAATATTTATGTCTTATTATTTATAAGGTAATAAAACAATTATTTATTAATTAATAATTTATTTAATTATGTGAATATTAAATTAAATAATTTTTTAGGAATTCAATAAATGTAAAGGAGGATGATTGTACCCATTTATTATGCTGGTAATAGATTTTTATTTGCTATATAATAAAATATATATCATTGTGTGGGTTAGCACATGCCATAAAATAAAATAATAATAATAATATTTTACATGACATGAGGTTCCTTCTGGGTTTAATATATTATTAAGGTTATTTGTGAAATTAATTAATATTAAACCCTAACCATGGGTTTATAAATATAAAATTAATAGAATGGTGAGATGCTGGTCATTGTGTACAACATTCTCCTCCTTAGAAAATTCTCTCTCAACAAATAAAGTCTCAAGGGTTTTCTCTCAAGATCAAGAGATCTATCTTTCTCTTTGAATCCTCTTAAGTAAGAGAGATTAAGATACAATTCTTCTAGACTGAAGGAGTCATGGTTGCAACTATGGGAGAAATGTAAGATTATTGATACATGCACACTATCACCTAGAGTACCATTAGTGATGTTTTGAGATCAAAGGAGCACATGTGGATCATTACTATAGGGACTCTAATTTGGATATTCATTAATGAAATGGAAATACAACCAAACAACCTTCATATAATCAACACTAACATCTTAGAAAGAACTAAAGACCCAAGTGTTTCTTCATTATACTAAATTAATTATACATTAACATGAAAATGATTGTATATTTGTTATGGTAAAAATATTTTCTAATATTCTTTATAAAAATTTCATTAGTCATGCAATTAAAATTATGTACATTATGGATAATCTATTAAATCTGAAAAATAGAAGTTATCCATAGACCCAATAGGTGATTACATTATGCCTGGAACTAAAAAACATGGGGGGGGGGGGTGAATCAGGTTATATTGATCTTTCTCAAAAAACCCCACACTAGTGATTTTGTTCCATTTCTATTAGGAACTGACCTCTCCCTCACGATAGATACAAAATGGTAAAGAAGTAAAAGTGGGACAGAAGAATATTTTTTATACTTCACTAAAACCAGGTTAATCCAAGGAGCATGAAATAAAAATACTCCATGTACCAAAATACTAATAACACTTCTTATTGCTTACAATTTTGAGTGGTCACATTAATCGTCCTGGTTTACAACCCACATAGAAATAGAGAACTCACTACCATCACACACTCTAATAGCTCACTGATTTCATGAATGACATTGTCCTGATCATCATGAAAAACTTGTGAGTTTACACCAAAGTTGTATGTTAATTATATACCAATTTAATCCACTAATTAAGTCCATAAACCTACAGTGAGAACACCACCTAGATCACCTTATTAAATTTATAGTAGTATTCTAGAATTTCTCATTTTTCTCTTATATGTTATTATCTGAATATTTCTTAGTTTCTCTTATATTCCATGATTGTTCTTTCTAATTTTTAAATAGAATCATATCTCCCATATCTCTAGAGAATCACCATGTTTCCCTCTAGTTATATAGTTAATCCATATTTGATAAGTGGAGAAAATTCATCCAAATATACTCCTTAATTTTGAGTAAATACCCCCCTTAAATCCCTTGAACTTCCTCCAAAAGATAAGATATTCAATTTTATAAGCATGCCAAATTAACATCATCATGACATGGGGATCATCACTAAAGTGTGACATATAGTTAAAAACTAGATCCACTAAAATTTATTCTTATATCATATTAAATTCCTCATAAAATAATAGTGTGGAACTTCCAATGCATTTTGATCCTTGAAATAGTCATGATGAGACCCTCTAATTTATGGTGTGAATCTCCAGATGAATATAACCACAAAAATTCACTTAAGAACTATCATGAATTGGGTCTTATTTACCATGATATGGTAACATGTGCTCCAGAAACACTAATTACTACACAGTGAAATTATAAAACATGGTTTTCCCTCCACGATGTGACCATAAGGTGAATAATTCCACTAAAATCCACTCAATCAACTTTATAGTGTGGTCAAATCGTTCATGAAATTATTTATTAAAATCACAATATTATCAAAGGAAACAATCCTATATATGGTCCTCACCTTTATAAGAAACATCTTATATATTAAAGGATTTTTTTTCAATTGAAACACCCTTCGCAACAAAAAAATGTCCACAACATAATCACCAAATCTTCTCAAAGCATAAAACTCATGGACTTATTTTATCGAATGATCCTCCCCATGAATTTATTAATCAGAGATAGAATCATTTACTTTATCCAGGTAATGATTTGACCAGAGGTGTCATGGCATGACTACTATTCTTATTCTAGTGTAAAATTATAAAATCATACAACTTCCAATATCAATTATAATTATAAAATTACTCTTATGGGTTTCAAAATTATTCTTAAAGTTTTTATTATATTTGATTCCTTTGTCAATTTTCTGGAAACACACACCCATAATGTGACATAGGTTGTAACAACATGTATTATGTTCTACAAACAAAATGGTAATAGAATATTTTAAAACTCCTTCAAGATCTCCTATAATCTTATATAAGCATTTTAAATTCACATTTCACACCATTTAAAATAAACACAATCTTAAAAATTATTTAAGTTATTTTTTCTAATAGTGGGGATATCATTATTCATATCTAATCCGTAATCATTTTTATTATGACTAATAAACGATATAAAACAGACACATTTTTGGCTTGATTCAATAATTAAAATCAATCAAAAAATATTGGAGGATTCCGTGAAAATAATTTTTTTAAAGAACACTAAAAAATGGAAGTTCTATCATATGTGAAAAAATATCATATTTTACATTTAGTTTTTTATTGATTTGAAAAATATCTAACATAGATATAATCATCAAATTTTGATTATAAATTTTAGAATAAAAAATCCTCAATTAAAAGATACTTTGAGGTATCTTTATGTCTATTTTATACTATTCCAATGTTGTTGGGTATAATAATACCTATACCCAACCAATAAATTCAGATAAAATTATATATCTGGCCTTATATTATTTATAAGGTATATTAGTGATCCTATAACAATCAGATTTGATACTTTAGAAAAAAAATTCTTTATTATCCCCACATGTACTAAAATATTATTTATATTGATTAATAGATCATATAACCATTAGTGATTTAAACATATAAAACCTTTTAACAATTTTTGTGGATACCAAGACTAATGAAAAAAAATTCAATTTTCAAGGTATTTAGTTTATTATCCAAAGTAGAACAATTTATTTCCAAAGTCATTGTTTCTAACATTTAATTATCCTTTTCCATTTTGTGAGAAATTTAATGCCTAATTCCCAATATCACATTCAACCATTTATGGTTAAAGGGTTTCACATAACCCATTCTATTTCTGAAACATATTTTTTCTATAGTTGTTTTGAGTCATTACAGACCTTATTTCCAAAGTCAGGTAGTCATTGGGAATTTACCAGTGATACTTTGGGTTTTCCATTGATCGAGATAATGAGAGGTTAGTATTATCTCACCCTTTATGTTGGAATTATTACTAACCCAAGACTTTCTTGTATATTTAAGATATGTTTTTGAATCCTTCTCAAATTACAGTGTTCTATTAGTTACCAATATTTTAGTTATTTATTGGGGACATGTATATATGTGAACATCTATATATGTATTAAAGGTTCTCTATATTTCTATTATTAGTATTTTGTAATATTGTTTAATGATGCACAACTAGGTGATATGGAATTTATTACAACCCAGGGAAAAAATAGTTTTTATGGATTTGAGATTAGGTATGTGAATTGTGATTCCTATTTATCCCTACAAGGAAATAGAAACCCCCATAATTCAGTGTTGTTTAATGGGACACATCATACCTTTTATGGTTAAGTTATAAGGACTATTTCAATGACTTTTAAGTTTGTGCAACCATGACTAATGCATCTAGGACCTATGTGGTGTTGGGATTGTACCTCATAGTGTATTATTACATATCATAGTTAATAGGAATCAAATCCCATATAGTTTGTGTTTCATTGTTTAAGGTTATGTTATAGGACCGTTTTGTAAAATTAAACATTATGTGATAATGACCTATGAAATAAAGTTTAAAGTCATGATAATATGACTACTAGGTGAGAGGTGTGTAATAACGATTCTTGTGGAACTTATATATGGATTGAAATTTATATTCCATATTTTTTATTAGTAAATAAATATTTTATGGTATAGTTGAGCTCATAAGTAATATAAACCTTTGAAGTATAATTGGATCACAAGGAATATGTATCTTGTAGGATTTTCTGAATATCTAAGAATATAGACCTCTAATGAATAGTTGGGAATTATGCATGAGAATCCCAAACATGTGTACATACACCTTCTATATATTAGTAATGAGGCTATTAAATATGAACGGAACCATGGGAAATATGGCCCCATGGATAGGGGGTTGTGAATTACATCTAGGAGGAGGTCATATCCTTACCTTGGAAGAGGAAGGATATGTGTGGGGATTATGCATGTGCTACTCGATGGAAGGAATTTCCACCTCATGTATTTCGGTAATGAGACTATGAAAGATAAATGAACCTATTGGGAATATATCTCCTTGAGGAGAGTGTTGGTATTATATCTATTGGGAGGCCCTAACCTCACACAGGATTAGGAATGACATGTGTTGGGATTTTTCATGTGCTGCTCAAGATTCCTTAACTGATCTATGACCTAGGTAAAGGTTGGGAGAGTTAGGGATTACACCTATAAGTATACCAAACGTTACAGGTGAATATAAAGGACATTCTTGGGGCTTACACATGTGATACTAAGGCTTCCAAACCTATTCAGTGACTCAGGAAAAGGTAGGGAGAGTTGGGGACTACTACTAGTAAGAGTCCCTTTCTCCCTCCCTAACTCATTGAGTGGAATGAAGAGTTCCACTAGGTCCTCTTACCAAAAAAATACTTGAAATGGGTCAGGAAATTTTGGAATCATGATACATGGGTAATATCATTTGTATAATTATGATAATAACTCTTATCATCAAGTGAGTACATTATTATAACTACCCCAAGGGTAATATAATGAGAATACATGACTGAAGGGGTGAACATTGGTGTGAAAACGTTTTCATGAATTCTAAGAGTCCATGGAGGGGGTTTAGGTAGGTAGGAACCTATGTGAGGGACTTAAGAAATATTGAAGCTAAGGTAGGTTACATGGTTAAAGTCTCACTCAACCATGAAACTAAGAGAGGTTCCTCACTCTAGTATAGGTACTTGGGTGAAGGTATGATCTTGTTGAGGGACTGATTAAAGGATCACCCTAGTGTTGAGTAGGTCAAAGGTTCTCTTTAGAATGGGGTAGGGTAAATTTTATCCCTAATATGTTCTTAAGAAAATATGACACCCTTATTAAGGGTATCAGATACTATAGAATCCTATTATGGGGTCTAGAGTGAAACATCATCCTATTTTGGGGTGAAGGGAGAAGTATTTACCTAGTATAGATGCAATTATAGTGTATCTTATTAGTATGGAGGGGTAAGGTGAAGTTTCACCCTAGTTGGATCTCTTGATGTAACTTGGGTATGTGGTGCCTTAGTACTATATTCTGAGGGTGAGATGGGAACTTTTCACCCTAGTTTAGTTCGTCTAGGGTGAACAATTTTTCCTTAATCTTTAAGGATTATAGGGTAAGTTGTATTTCATAATGGTGCATGTTTTAAGCTCTTCATATGATGCAGTTACCCCCAATTTTAGTTAATTACATTGGTTCTTAACTTAATTAGTTATCTGAAGGGAGCTGGAAGACCTGTGCATGTGGTGATAGGGAACCTAGGCATGAAAAGATCATTTGGGGCCATAATCTTTTGAAAAAGTTTTTAAAATACTTGGTATAAGGGTTTATTTTTAGTCTAAGGGGGTATATGGAGAAACTCATTGTGAAAATAAACTTAGGAATGTGACTTGTGTGCACTAATCAATTTTCATGAAGGGGAGTTGAGAACATGAGATGGGCACATAAGTGGATCACATAGATGTGGCTTGAATGTGTGAGATGACCATAAAAACAAAACCTTGGGTAAATGAGAAAAATTTGGATAGAATTCATACTTGGTAACCACTGATGACTCTTCACTAAGACCTTTTTCATTTAATCATGGTCTTGACCCTTTAAAAAAGGGGCCCCAAAAAATCCCCCCCTCAGAAATAGAGTTGATCAGTATGAAGAGAATTAAATTTTTTAGTAAATGTTACTATTGAATGAACAATACATGGAAAGAGGGATCTTGAACCCAGCTCATAGGGTTAATGCACCATGAAAACTAGTATACAGGTGCATGATTCACATGCTTGAACCGAGGCATGGGACACTGGAAGTTGAATATGGTCAAAAGACATATATTCCAATATAAATAGTGGGGGAGGGGGGGGGGGGGTTGAACCTCACTTATGCAAAACTTCATCACTTGATAGAATTTTAACACTCCATGATATCTATTTGGTCAATTCCCTTACTTTACTCAAGGTAAGAAATATACTTAATTTTCTTTGAACCTAATGAAATAACTTAGTTACATTGCACTGAGTGCAGAACCTTCAGTCGGGTGAAGGAGTCTTTGAAAAGGGGTTGAGAGAACATAGATAAGAAAAGGTACCTATATGATACGAGATATATAAATATTCCTAGGTCAAAATAACTATATGGAGACACATGTGTGAAACTTATCTAGGTGAATCCACCTAGGAATTTTTTTCCTTTTCTAAATTCTCATTTAGAGGCATTCACAATCAGTTCATATTCCTTTTAATCAATGATATTCTATATTTTCTTCTTTATATTCATTCAAATAATAATTTTGAAATATCCTTCCTATAATAATTTTTTCCACACTTTAATCACCATTTTAGATGTATAGGACATGCCCTAGATAGTGGAAACTGTTTGAAACATTGAACTCAACTGGTGACATATCCTCAGACCACACTACAATGTTATCTCAAGTATTCTCAGAACATTTATACTAAACAACTCATCATATATAATTCCCTTTTATGGGTTTATCCTTCTTAACTATGAGTTCATACTAGGACTATAGATGGACCTTTTTACCATACAAGTCCCATCAACACATGCCATAATCCAAGAAAATATTTCCAAAAATGAGTAGAATATACATGAATCCATTATTAGGGTGTCATTTTTCCTGATTCATGGTCAATTAGTTATGATTTATGAGCCCAACATATACCCAACTATTAAAAAATATTTTTTAAAAATTCATAGGAGAGGATAGAGCCTCTATTGAGACCTTCACCCTGGGGAGCATTTCTTCAAGGAGTGGTTGAGGATGTACTAGGTAAATAATTCTTTTGATGATATTGAAGTATAGATAAGACTTGAAAGGCTCTGTGAGGTTATTTGAAACTTAGAATTCTCTGTACACCATCACCTTGTTCTAGTTTTGGAGTTGATTAACCATTTGTGCCCTGAGACCAACTCCTTTCATCTACTATATGGATAAGTGTTTATACATCTTTGGTAAATCTATAATATCAAAGGAGTCCCCATATTGGGTCGCATTTATGACGAGTTTATACCCCTTATAGAACTTGGGACAATGTCGAGCACACTTATACCCTATAAAGGTACTTACTAAGACTGGTCTAGGAGGAGACAGAAATAAGTTCACCCATATTTTAATGTTACTTTCAATACATGAATCAAGATTTTATTATACCTACATGGATTGGGACTAAGGGATGAAAGACCTAGGACCTTCCCAACCAAGATTGTCAGTGGGTCTCAAAACACCTACGAGTACATTATTGGAAACAATTAATACACATAATGAGGTTAAAAAACCATATAATAGATGTTCTCATATCATAGATAAGCCCACACCTTCTCAATCAAGATATGATTGTACTGGGGTAAGCATAACCATTATTGTGATGGCCATACAAGTAGCCTTAGGGGTACAATTAAACCTTATTATGCTAACAATGGGGAGTCTTTATCAAGTATTAGGACATGTTTAATGAGAAGATCCCCTTGCAATTTTTTTGTCCCAATCCAATTTCTGCATGGTTGGATAGTGATTCACCTTGGTGGTTATGTCTTAAGGAACATGGTCTTGTCTCATTAACTCACCTGAAAACCTATACTGTTGAATATTGTTAGAGTATAAAAAATAAGAATGAATTCTAAAGTTCTAGACCAATTTATTGGGGACCAATCTCAATTCACCACTATAAATATCCCATAATCACAAAACTAGTGGATATTAATGAATTACTATAATCTGCTTATGTAGAATCATGTTTTAAGATGTGCCACTTTTAATAAGGGTTAATAAGGTCTTAATATTGGATAGTTACATACTATCGAGGCTCAATAACTAATTTTTCTTCATATAGTAGGTAAACATATCTCCCTTCCCTATAGTGAATGGTGAGTAGTACTCAATGACCATACATTAGATTTGGTCAATGATGACTCATTTGGACATTAGAGCTATAATCACACTAACACTTGAAGAATCTCCTATCATCCTATCCCTATAAGAATTGTGATCATAGATTAAAAATCAATATATATTGGTTTTGAGAGGATTTAATTTAATAAAACATAGACCATCCCTCTAGATAAGGGATAATACCAAGTAGAAATATAGTGGGATAATGACATCATCAAGCTTGGATCCAAAACCAATGAATGGGACCGCCTTAATATGAAACATGGAATATTGGTTTATGAGTCTATAGAGAAATATTACCACAAAAAATCCATGGGGATACCTTCTGCCTCATATTTTCATGGAGTCCCTACCACAATAGGTCCCTTATGATATGAAAGTATTGAATCTAATCATAATTGCATATTCATCAGCTATGCAGACCTTCTCAGTAAGTGATCTTATCCTGAGGTATATTTTGGTTTTATAGGATGAAGTAATTCCTAGTACACAATCTTCCACTATGAAAGAACTCAAACATGATAGGGAATGTATAAAAATTCATTATTTGACTTCCCACACTCCACTTATTAATATGGAGAGTAAATTAGATCGGTTCCATAAAATGCTAGTGCGATTTTGAACTAGTGTATTAAATTAATGGGAATTATATAGAATAATTAAGTATAATATAAATACCTAAGAAAAATTATAGATTAAAAGAGGGATCACTACTCTTCAGAAAGTAAGAATCATCTAGTTGAATTTTTGGAATGATCCACTAAGAAATTGAAGCGGTAGGAATCTAGAGAGTTAAAACCTTGAGGCTTAGTATCCACTATAACTATAGATAGAAAATAACATGAGTATCATATAATAATAATGAGATAACACTTTTTATAAGTGAAAAATTCTATTGAGGCCACCAAGTAGAGGAGTCAAGAAAAGGAAGCATCGACCAAGGAGAAGAATCTACTACCTAAAGCTGAAGCTCCTAGGCATGAAAGTCTTCAACAATCAATAAAAAGTTACAATCATGTGTTATATTATGTATAGTGATCAACTATCTAGATTCTATCATAGATGTTTCTTTTATTATTATTTATTTTCTCTTCATGGAAATGTCTTCTGTTGTGGATGATCCTCCCTTTTTTAAAATATAAAGGTAGATCCAAATCTATAGATTTTCCTCTTATATTTTTTTTCTTAATGAATGATAAGATAATTTATCTTGAATAATTTTTCATCAATTTATTTTCCCTATTTCTTTAAATAATAGTTTTTGATAATATAAAAAAATGTTATAGGGTAATACAATTATAAATGAATATATTTGAACATAGTATGGGGATAAATTAATTAAAAAACAATATCTAGTTTCTTGATTTGATGATAAAACATGGATCAACACATTATATCTTGGTACATACACCATTAATATAAGCCAAGGTTAGATCACCCAGACAAGAGATATGATTTCCTTATGGAAATGTGTTATCAGAAGATCATAGACATGCTGGATATAATAGCATATATTCAATCACATTGTGCTAAAGTTATTATATTTTAATATGAGCGATGGGTGAACCAGTATAATGGAAATCATGATAGTGAAATTATTGAATGATGAATCCAATATTTTGAAGGGATTAAGTGACCTAAAATTAAATCTATGTGAATTTCACATGGTTTATCTGAACTAATATATGGAAGGATTATAATAGAGATTTAGTTTTTTTTACATTGGATAAATTAATTAGACAGTATGGATTGGATTTTTCTAGGTTTATATGGTGGACCCCACATGATTTGTGTCTTTTTATTTAGCCCAATTTTTTTACCAAGGCTCATATGATGGAGGCTTAGTGGGTAAGAACCCAAATTTTTATTAGTCCCCCCTTTATGGGTTTTTAACTAGAAAAGTTTTATGGATTTTCCTTCCAAATTGATGAATATTTCATAGGAGATGTGAGTAATATGTCACATTCTATTGATGTTTTATGGCCATTCAAGTTAGAGCAACATAGTTAGAGTAAATGTCATGTTTCTTTGACTAAAAGATGAGGTGATTTGTATAAGAACATTGGTGAAGAAAACATAATGTTAATGAGTTCCAAATACCCTGAATATAGGCAAAATGAATGAATAATGAATACAATTTAGGGTCATAGTGGGAATCCTAAACCCAAACTCCCATGAATGGTGATAAAAACACATACTTTTACAACAGGCTTCGATACCTAGTGATATTTCATAAACTAAACTTATATATATTTCAATAATTTAAACATTATATTTGAAAATAAACACACTATATCAAGAATATAGGATTTAGTGTCTTTGAGGATTAACTACATAAGTAAATTATTTTGTAATACTTATGAACATTTTCTATAATCGAACCACACTAGACCCTTATCTAATGATTTCATAGGTTATACTCATCTACACCAGTGAATAGAAACATAAGAAAGTACTAAGTGAAAATTCTCAGTAAGGGAAAAATTATCAATATTTCATGAAGGGTTAGATCATAAGAACATGAGGAAACATGAGAGGGAGAGAAATATATAGTTAAAAATAACATGTAATAATAAAATTTTTCCATAAGTCATTATTGAAGGACATGCAATCTAAAATGAACAAACATGTTTCATGAAATAAGAGTGTGAGATAATAATCATGATCTATGAAGCATAACATAAATATATAACATGTAAATATTGCATATTCATAAAGACAGGAAATAAAAACATTGTGAACATAGCTAACCACATAAATTTCTTACTAAATCTTTTAAATGTAGCTAATCCGCATCATGTTCACACTCAATCTTATTAACACAGCTAATCCCTAGAGTGTTCATGCTAAATATTGTGAACTTAGATAATCCACATCGTTTCCATGCTCAATCTTGTGAACTTTTCTAATCTACATCATATTCATGATGAATCTTTTGATTATAGAAAATCTGAATCATGTTCATTCCCAATCATGCGAATATAGCGAATCAGAATCATGTTCATCCTCAATATTGTCAATTTAGATAATCCACATCATGTTCACACATAATATATTTATCTCACAAGATATACCATTTTAACAAATGTATTGGAGGGTAATATATGAATACACTAACCAATCATCCATGCATATATTTTCCACTTTAATTAAATTCAAACACCACTTAACTAAGC
Organism: Viscum album; assembly: GCA_963277665.1. Lineage (NCBI taxonomy): Eukaryota > Viridiplantae > Streptophyta > Magnoliopsida > Santalales > Viscaceae > Viscum > Viscum album. The sequence continues at coordinate 1,769,586,403 of OY728148.1, forward strand.
CATGGAAAAGAGATGGGTTTCATAAAGACATCCATAGAACATTTTATTATCCTTCTATAGAAAGAAAGTGGATAGTGTCATAATAACAAATCCTAAGTGTAAAATAAGGAACACCAAAGGATATTGAGATATATGTAAAACAACCTTTTAAAATTATTGGATGAATTTATTTGAAAAATAAAAATAAAACCCCCTTTTGAAATGATTAATAACTATTTAAAATGATTTTATTAAAATGAAATACTTTTATCTTGATAAAAAATGTTAAAATTTACCTTTTAAAACCAAAAAGGACTTTCATAAAAATATTATAAAATAAATATGATTTCATAAAAATTATTTGGGAAGACATAAATACACTATAGACTTCTTTCTAAAAATAAAAAAACATTAAAATATATTTTAAAATCAAGAATTAATTTTTAAAATAAAAAATTTAACTTAAAAAAATATAATTGTATTTAATTTTATTTTGAAAATAATTAATTATTAAAATAATTTAGAAAAATATTTTAAGACATGAAAAGTAATATTCATAGATAATAAAGTTTATAATGGTAAAATAAATTGTAAAAGATTTTATAGAATTTTTTTTTACCCTAGCTGTAAAATATAATGTTAGAGGTAACATTAAAAAGATATTTTCAAAAAAAGTGGTGTGAGTTTTTTGGAAATATTTTAATTCCAAAATAAATCCAAAATAATGCAGTCTTTTAAAAACCATAAAGGTTTTACATATAAAATGCAAATTGTAAAAAAATACAAACTTAAAAAAGAAACCATTTTTAATTTTTTAAAAACACCTTTATTGAAACCCAAATTATAAAGAGTGATAAATATTTCATTTTAAAAGTGTTATAGAGAAATTTTAATATTAAAATAAGTAAAATATATTTTTATTTCAAAATAAGGTAAGGGAACATTAGAGGGAAGAGTGAATATGGATATAGGAGAAAAAGAGCTCATTTGGAGAGAATGAGAATTGTTCTTAACATCATAAAATTTTATGAGTAAGGTGATAGATAAATGTAATTACATTGAAAATAATGTGTAAAGTAATTATAAAATCATGATGTAACAAAATAAAACCATCTTGTAAAACCATATTCCAAGAGAAATCATTATAAATCAAGAAAAGAAGTTGTGTCAAGAAAAACCCCTTACAACTTAAGAATTGTTTTAATAGAAACCCATTAAAATAGAGAGCATAAAATTGATATTTAAAAACCCTGAATAAAAGATAATTCATGATACTATACATTCAATAATTATTATACATATCATTTTAATGAAATTATGTGTATAAAATCAAACATGTATCAAAGAAAGGAAATTGAAATGGAACACCCTTACCTTTTATTCCATCTTAGTCGAATGTGATCCAACTTCCTATATAAAAAACATAAATTGTAAGGACCCAAATTTTTTTGAGTAAATTTTGTTCCCTAATTTCTGTGGGTTATTTTATTTTGTTTCATTTAATAAAATGAGTATAATTAAACTGAGACCGTTGGGTTTTGACTGTTATATGACCATTGGTCAATAAGACCATTGGAAACTAAATGTTACAATTATTGTCTATAAATACAAGTGATATTGATTAATTAATATAGAAAGAAGATTCGATGGCCCAATCCAGTAGTCTCAGGCCGATCGAAGCCCATTTGACGGAACTCGGGAAGGAGGTAGCACCTTTGGGCTTTGCTCTGGACCAAACCCAAGCCGAGCTTCATCGTGTGATGCTGGAACAAAATCACCTTCATGAAAAGTTCAAGCTGATAGAAATCACTACTCGGTTAATGTTGGCCGAGCCGCCCCAAGATTCTATCACCCTAGCACACCTAACTCTTAGGTCCCATGCTGGTGTTATATGGGTTATGTAACGAGACCGTAACTGCCTTGTATAATCCGTTGATTTAAAAAAAAATTGATTTCTTCTTATGGTGAAGTTTGTCAATTTTCAAATGTACGGATAAGTATAGTATGCATATTATTGGTAAATTTTAGAAAAATAATATTTTAAAAATATTTAGAAAATTATTTTCATAAAATGGAGTTCATTTTTGAAATCAGAGCATTGATAATTGGTTAAGGTAAAATTTTGGGATTTTTCTGAGAAAGTTGAATTTTCAGTAAATAGTGCTGTATGAATACTGTTTTTATGATTAGTAAAAAGATGTTTAATTGTTAAATAACTTTTTTTGTGAATTGATTTTCAAAAATCTGACAGACATGGTTGTAATTAAGGTGAAAAATGTGGTTCATTGAAATCAAAATAATTTTTGGTGAATAGTAATTTTTATCCCTATGAATAGTAATATGAATAGTAATATGAATAGTAATATGAATTTTAATGTGACCTTTATAATTAGTAAAACATATTATAATTTTATTTTCATAAGGTTATAAGGTATTGGAATGTTGGCTAAATTTCAAGGGGTTAAAAAATGAGTTATAGACTTTGAATTATAATTATTGAATAAATTATGATTTTAATTAATAATTAAATTAAAAATATTTAGAAAATTGTTTTCAAAAAAAGGATCTCATTTTTGGATTCTAAATGTCGAAAAAGGGTTATGGTGTTTTTTTTCGGATTTTTCTGAAATAGTTAATTATTCAATGAATAGTAAAAATACAGATTAGGGTTTCAGTATGTTTAATGATATCATGACTGCATAAGGATGATTTCATGAGTTTTTTTGAGGTTTGGTCGACCAAAGAGGATGAATTATTGTATTAGGGGTCCCATGTGGCCTAACACCATGGGAAATACCATAGGAAAGCCCATGGTTTTGATAAAACCACTTGTGAGGTGTCCCTTGAAATTATTAACGTGTCACTCACTTTCCCTATAAATACCCACCCTTTCCTCATTTAGTTTTTACTCCAAACTCTCCCCCAAATAAGATCTGGTATAATTACCTCCCAAGGCTCCCCAAAGTCCTCAAGGTCCCGACCTTTGAGTTTTAAGAGTTACGTTTTAAGGTAAGGGATCCTACCTCTCTCCTTCATTTCAAGTACTCTCTTTTATGTCATTTCTTTTAAGCCCCATGTTCTCATGTTGGGGGTGTTCTTTTATATTCATATTATTTTCCTTTTTATGTTCATATGATTAGAGACCCCCTCTTGCTCTGATCATTTCATTTTATGAATGTTTAAGTGGCGCCGTTAGGCTGTCGAATATTTGTAAGGGATCATATGTCTCTCTTTGTTTTCATATATTCTCCTTTATGTCATTTATTTTAAGATCCTTGTTCTTATGTTGGGGATGTTATTTTATATTAATCCTACTGTACTTTTAATGTTTATATTATTAGAGACCCCCTCTTGCTCTCATCAATTCATTTTAAGAATGTTTAAGTGGCGCCGTTAGGCTGCCGAATTTTTGTAAGGGATTCTTTCACCCTTATCATTTTCAAGTTCTATTTTCATGTCATTTCTTTCAAGTAACTTTTTATTATATTGGGGTATGATATTTATATCCATAATACTATTATTTTATGTTCATATGATGAGAGACCCTATTTGATCTCATCAATCCTTTTTTGAGGTTTTAAGTGACGCCGTTAGGCTGCCGAATTTTAATAAGAGAAATCTTATTTTTCTCTTCCTTTCGTGATTTTCATTTCATATGGTATGTATTTAAAATTTCATTACCATGTTCTCATATCCTTTATATTCTGCACATATACTATTTCATGGATCATTTATGAGTGGGTGACCCATGTCCCCTCTCTTTTCAATGTTTTCTAAAACCCTGTAACATAGCCGTTATGCTGCAGAATCTTCATCTCAAAATGTCTCTCCCTTTTTCTCAAATTCTTTTATGTTATTAAGTGAATACTAAAACAACTTTCCTCTAAATGGTTATTCCATTATATATAAAAATTTTCTATTTTAATTCTGGGATTTACATACATGAAACCCGCCTTCCTTTTCCATGGGTTTAAAGTTACATAAAGATCATGTCTTTAAAGCAGTTATTAAAACGCTATGATTATGAAATGAAACCCATTTCTTTTATTCTATATGGATTATTTATGAAATATTTGATGATGATATATGTGGATCACAAGATAATAATGACAAATTAAGGGTGCGCCCTGATAGCGCTCCAATCCATTGGGTAATGATGTAATCTCTAAGGATTACAATTTTAACGATACCTTAGTGAATAAACTTGGTAATTTTTTTAAATGACACCTTGGGGATGGACCTTGGTGATATGTTCATGATTGTATAAGTTAAATGATGAAGCCATATATTCAAGTTATAAAAAACATTGTTTTTATTATGATACGCCTCATGATCTCTTTCTCATGCCTTAAAGTTATTTATAATTATTTATTTATGTATCTCAAGTTCACATGTAAAATGTTTCTCCTATTTCCCATACTGGGCCTTCTTCTCACCCTTTCCTTTGATGTATGCTCCCAGGATATGAGATGCTATAATGTACTTAGGATGAGCAATGAAGAATCCTTTAAAGTGTTTAGAAGAATGTTTTATATTTTTCTCATGTTTTATGTTCCTGGTTTCCAAGACACTAAACTTTAAAGATCCTCTGTTTGTAAAATGTAATGAAAAGTTATGTAATAAAAAGACGGGATGCTATAATTGGTATCAATGGATAGTTTAGTTATTTATGAAAATTAGGATATGAAAACTTTAGGAAGAACCCTATATAAAACTTTAAATATAGGAAATCTTCCTGGTATTTTAGTGATTATTGAGTAAGTGGTTTATCAAGAAAATACATCCATGTCTAGATATGAGCAGGTAGAGGTGGCTCTGGCACAAATATACATAGGGGTAAAACATGAAAACACCGCTTTGAGTTAGACACGAATGAGAACTGGTACATGGAAATGAGCCTTGCTTCACTCTTGGTTACGACACTCCCAGGGGATATGTTTGGTTAATCTCACGCTTTTTATGAATTATTATGAAGGGATTATAGAAAAATGTAATTGTCTAAGAATGAAGTTTTAAGACATAAAATCATTTTTAGTTAAAAGATTTGTAAATTAAATAAGTTTCTCATGAAGGAATTATTCTTTTAGAAAATGTCCCCATCATCTAGGAATAAGTTGACTTATTTCCTGAGGAGTAACCTAGACCTCCCCCAGAAAGAGAAGTAGAGATATCCATTGAACTCATACCTGGATCTCATCCAATGGAAAAGACCCCCTATAGGATGGAAAATGTGGAGCTAGAGGAATTAAAGAAACAACTCCAAGATCTTTTGGAGAATGGGTTTATCAGACCAAGTGTGTCTCCTTGGGGAGCACCAGTTCTCTTTGTGAAGAAGAATGATGGATCGATGACGCTATACATTGATTATAGAGAACTGAATGGGATCACAGTGAAGAAAAAATACTCTCTTACAAGAATTGATGACTTATTTGACCAACTTCATGGGGCTCAATTATTCTCTAAGATTAATCTTCATTATGGTTATCATAAATTTGGGGTTAAGAATGTTGATATTCCAAAAACTACCTTCCAATCAAGATATGGGAATTATGAGTTTGTTGTTATGCCCTTCAGACTGACTAATGCACCTACTATTTTTATGGATCAAGAATAAGATGATTTTGGAAACTTGTGTTTTATCAAATTGATATCCTTTGTAGAGGAAAATGATTTGGTGATTAAATGATAAAGGTTATTTTGGATGATGTTTTCTCTTTTGGAGTACTATATGCCTAAGGAAACTAAAATACTACAGGATTTTATTTATGGAGGAATGGTTAAAATATTTATTTTGTAAGAATATATGTATTTATTGTGGACATATGGTGATTTGGGTTATTTCTGGAAAATGATTAACCTAGCATAGATAATATGTGATTAGGTCAATTCAACTTTCGTATGAGACTTTAAGAGTAGTTGATGTTATTTAGAGATAAATGTTAAGATTTATTGTGGATGACTATGTGATTAAATCCTTCTGATTTTTTGGTTTCAATCTTAGTTTGGATCATTTTGATGAATTTTAAGGATGATTGTGTATTTAATGGTCTTTATTGAACTTTGGATACTATTTGTTGAATTTTGGAGATTAATAGTAGTTTTTTTATAAAGGATTATCCTTTTTTGGGATTATATGATCACGTACTAACCATTTTGGTTTTATTTGATGTATAAATACAAGGGAAATAAATAGTTCTCCTTTTTTGGATTATGTGATTCTCTATAAGATGATTCTTGTGCTTTTGATGTGACTAAGTCTTTTTGAATGCTCATCGTTTGGAGAAAAGATTAGTTTTGGTAGAAACTTATTAAAGGATGAAACTCTAATTGAAGGTAAGTATATTTCCTTATGTTTTTATTCTATTTAGTGATTGAATTCCTCAAAATTATGAAAAGGAACGTAAAACAAAAACGTTGTTGGTTTACATTTCTTATTAGGTAATCAAAGACCATTTTCACACATCATAAGTTTGTGATTTTCTTATGGTTAAATTTCTCCTAATAATGTTTTCTATCACTCTCTATCAGAATATGACCCTTTGTTTTCTCCTCCATATCCATGTTTCCCTACATGGAATCCTAGTATGGGTTAACTCGGGTGACCTTTGTACTTATCTTTCTTTCTTTTAAAGTAATAGTTTTACTTACTCTTTTTCCGATGTGGGACTTTCAATGAAATTTCCTAGCCTAATTTTAAAATTTCTAGGACGCAATTTCTTAAGGGGGGAATATTGTAACGACCCAAATGTTTTTGAGTAAACATTGTTCCCTAATTTTTGTTGGTTATTTTATTTTGTTTCATTTAATAAAATGAGTATAATTAAAATGAGACCGTTGGGTTTCGACTGTTATATGACCATTGGTCAATAAGACCGTTGGAAACTAAATGTTACAATTATTTTCTATAAATACAAGTGATCTTGATTAATTAATATAGAAATAAGATTTGATGGCCCCATCCAGTAGACTCGGGCCGATCGAAGCCCATCTGACGGAACTCGGGAAGGAGGTAGCACCTTTGGGCTTTGCTCTGGACCAAACCCAAGCCGAGTTTCATCATGTGAAGCTGGAATGGAATCACCTTCGTGAGAAGTTCAAGCTGATAGAAATCACTACTCGAGAAATGTTGGCCGAGCCTCCCCAAGATTATATCACCCTAAAACACCTAACTCTTAGGTCCTATGATGGTGTTATAAGGGGTTATGTAACGAGACCGTAACTGCCTTGTGTAATCCGTTGATTTAAATAAAAAACGTGATTTCTTCTTATGGTGAAGTTTGTCAATTTTCAAATGTCCGGATAAGTATAGTATGCATATTATTGGTGAATTTTAGAAAAATAATATTTTAAAAATATTTAGAAAATTATTTTCTTAAAATGGAGTTCATTTTTGAAATTAGAGCATCGATATTTAGTTAACGTAAAATTTTGGGATTTTTCTGAGAAAGTTGAATTTTCAGTGAATTGTGCTTGATGAATAGAGGTTTTATGATTAGTAAAAATATGTTTAATTGTTAAATAACTTTTTTTGTGAATTGATTTTCAAAAATCAGAAAGACATGGTTGTAATTAAGGTGAAAAATGTGGTTCATTGAAATCAAAATAATTTTTGGTGAATAGTAATTTTTACCCATATGAATAGTAATATGAATAATAATATAAATAGTATTATGAATTTTAATGTGACCATTATAATTAGTGAAACATATTATTATTTTATTTTCATAAGGTTATAAGGTATTGGAATGTTGACTAAATTTCATGGTGTTAAAAAAAGAGTTATAGACTTTGAATTATAATTATTGAATAAATTATGATTTTAATTAATAATTAAATTAAAAATATTTAGAAAATTGTTTTCAAAAAATGGAGTTCATTTTTGTATTCTACACATCGAAAAAGGGTTATGGAGAATTTTCGGGATTTTTCTGAAACAGTTAATTTTTCAGTGAATAGTAAAAAATACAGATTAGGGTTTCGGTATGTTTAATGATATCATGACTGCATCATGATGATTTCATGAGTTTTTTTGAGGTTTGGTCAACCAAAGAGGATGAAGTATTGTATTAGGGGTCCCATGTGGCCTAACACCATGGGAAATACCATGGGAAAGCCCATGGTTTTGAGAAAACCACTTGTGAGCTATCCCTTGAAATTATTAAAGTGTCACCTCCATTTCCCTATACATACCCACCATTTACTCCTTTATTTTTTACTCCCAACTATCCCAAAACGAATATATGGTCTCATTAATTCCCAATGAGTCCTCCCAAGGTTCCCCAAAGCCCTCAAGGTCCCAACCTTCGAGTTTTAAAAGTTATGTTTTAAGGTAAGGGATCCTACCTCTCTCCTTCATTTCAAGTACTCTCTTTTATGTCATTTCTTTTAAGAACCATGTTCTAATGTTGGGGGTGGTATTTTATATTCATATTACTGTATTTTTTATGTTAATAGTATGAGATACCCCCTCTTTCTCTGATCATTTCATTTTTTGAATGTTTAAGTGGTGCCATTAGGCTGCCGAATATTTGTAAGGGATCCCACCTCTCTCTTTCTTTTCATGTATTCTCCTTTATGTAATTTATTTTAAGCTCCATGTTTTTATGTTGGGGATTTTATTTTATGTTCATACTACTGTAATTTTAATGTTCATATGATGAGAGACCCCCTCTTTCTCTCATCAATTCATTTTAAGTATGTTTAAGTGGTGCCGTTAGGCTGCCGAATTTTTGTAAGGGATTCTTTCACCCTTATCATTTTCAAGTTCTATTTTCATGTCATGTCTTTAAAGTTACTTTTTATTATGTTGGGGTATGATCTCTATATCCATCATAATTTTATTTTATTTTCATATGATGAGATACCCTATTTGATCTCATCAATTCTTTTTTGAGGTTTTAAGTGACGCTGTTTGGCTGTCGAATTTTCATAAGAGAAATCTTATTTTTGTCTTTCTTCCATGATTTTCATTTCATATGGTATGTCTTTAAAATTTTATTACCATGTTCATATATCCTTTATATTCTATCCCTTTAATATTTTATGGATCATTTATGAGTGGGTTACCCATGTCCCCTCTCTTTTCAATGTTTTCTAAAACCCTGTAACATAGCTGTTATGGTGCGGAATTTTCGTCTCAAAATCTCTCTCTCCTTTTCTCAAATTCCTTTATGTTATTAAGTGAATACTCAAAAATATTTCCTATAAATGTTTATTAAATTATATAATTTTTTTTATATTTTAATTCTGGGATTTACATACATGAAACCCGCTTTCCTATTCCATGGGTTTAAAGTTACATAAAGATCATGTCTTTAAAGCAGTTATTAAAAAGTTATGATTATGAAATGAAACCCATTTATTTTATGCTCTATGGGTTATTTATGAAATGTATAATGGTGATATATGTGGATCACATGATAATAAAGACAAATTAACGGTGCACCCTGATAGCTCTCCAATGCATTGGGTAATGATGTAATCTCTAGGGATTACAATTTTAATGATACCTTGGTGAATAACCTTGGTAATTTTTTTTAAATGACACCTTGGGGATGAAACTTGGTGATATGTTCATGATTTTATATGTTAAATGTTGTTGCCACATCTTCAAGTTATGAAACACATTGTTTTTATTATGATATGCCACATGATCTCTTTCTCATTCCTTAAAGTTATTTATCATTACTTTATTTATGTATCTGAATTTCACATGTAAAATGTTTCTCTTGTTTCCCTTACTGGGCCTTCTACTCACCCTTTCCTTTGATGTATGCTCCCGGGATATGAGATGTTGTAATGAACTTATTATGAACAATGAAGAATCCTTTCAAGTGTTTAGAATAATGTTTTATGTTGTTCTCATGTTTTATGTTCCTGGTTTCCAAGACACTAAACTTTAAAGATCCTATGTTTTTAAAATTTAATGGAAAGTTATGTAATAAAAAGGCGGGATGATATAGTTGGTATCAAAGGATTGTTTAGTTATTTATGGAAATTAGGATATGAAAACTTTAGGAATGAACCTATAGAAAACTTTAAATATAGAAAATCTTCCTCGTATTTTGGTGAGTATTGAGTAAGTGGTTTATCAAGAAAATACATCCCTGTCTAGATACGAGCAGGTAGAGGTGGCTCTGGAATAGATTTACATAGGGATAAAACCCGAAAAAACTGCTTTGAGTTAGACTCGAATGAGAATAGGTACACGACAACATACCTTGTTGTACTCTTGGTTACGACACTCCCGGGGGATATGTTTGGTTAATCACAATATTTTTATGAATCATTATGAAGGGATTATAGAAAAATGTAATTGTCTAAGCACGAAGTTTTAAGATATAAAATCATTTTTAGTTAAAAGATTTGTAAATCAAATAAGTTTCTCATGAGGGATTTATTCTTTTAGAAAATGTCCCCATCATCTAGGAATACGTTGATGTATTTACTGAGGAGTTACCCGGACCTCCCCCAGAAAGAGAGGTAGAGTTCTCCAATGAACTCATACCTGGATCTCATCCAATGGCAAAGACCCCCCTATAGGATGGAAAATGTGGAGCTAGAGGAATTAAAGAAACAACTCTGAGATATTTTGGAGAATGGGTTTATCCGACCATGTGTGTATTCTTGGGGAGCACTAGTTCTCTTTGTGAAGAAGAAGGATGGATCGATGAAGCTATACATTGATTATAGAGAACTCAATGGGATCACAGTGAAGAAAAAATACTCTCTTCCAAGAATTGATGACTTATTTCACCAACATCGTCGGGCTCAATTATTCTCTAAGATTAATCTTCATTCTGGTTATCATCAATTGGGGGTGAAGAATTTTTATATTCCAAAAACTGCCTTCTAATCAAGATATGGTCATTATGATTTTGTTGTTATGCCCTTCGGACTGACTAATGCACCTGTTATTTTTATAGATCAAGAATAAGTTGATTTTGGAAACTTGTGTTTTATCAAATTGATATCCTTTGTATAGGAAAATGATTTGGTGATTAAATGATAAAGGTTATTTTGGATGATGTTTTCTCTTTTGGAGTACTATATGCCTAAGGAAAATAAAATACTACATGATTCTATTTGTGGAGGAATGGTTGAAATTTTTATTTTGTAAGAATCTATGTATTTATTGTGGACATATGTTGATTTGGGTTATTTCTGGAAACTGATTAACCTAGCATAGAGAATATGTGATTAGGTTACTTACACTTTATTATGAGACTTTAAGAGTAGTCGATGTTATTTGGAGATAAATGTTAAGATTTATTGTGGAAGACTATGTGATTAAATCCTTCTGAGTTTTGGGTTTCAATATTCGTTTGGATCATTTTGATGAATTTTAAGGATGATTGTGCATTGAATGGTCTTTCTTGAAATTTGGGTACTATTTATTGAATTTTGGATATTAACAGTAGTTTTTTATAAGGGATTATCCTTTTTTGGGATTATATGATCTCGTACTAACCATTTTGGTTTTAGTTGATGTCTAAATACAAGGGAAATATATAGTACTGCTTTTGTGGATTATGTAATTCTCTAGAAGATGATTCTTGTGCTTCTGATGTGACCAAGTCTTTTTGAATGCTCATCGTTTGGAGAAAAGATCAGTTTTGGTAGAAACTTATTAAAGGATTAAACTCTAATTGATGGTAAGTATATTTACTTATGTTTTTAATCTATGTAGTGATTTAATTCCTCAAAATTATGAAAAGGAACGTAAACCAAAAACGTTGTTGGTTTACGTTTCCGACTGGGTAATCAAAGACCATTTACACATATCATAAGCTTGTGATTTTCTTTTGGTTAACTTTCTCCTAATCATGTTTTCTATCAATCTCCATCAGAACATGACCCTTTGTTTTCTCCTCCATATCCATGTTTCCCTACATGGAATCCTAGTATGGGTTAACTCGGGTGACCTTTGTACTTCTGTTTCTTTCTTTTAAAGTAATAGTTTTACTGACTCTTTTTACGATGTGGGACTTTCAACGAAATTTCCAAGACCAATTTTAAAATTCTGAGGACACAATTTCTTAAGGTGGGGAATATTGTATCATCCCAAATTTTTTTGAGTAAATTTTTTTCCCTAATTTTTGTGGGTTATTTTATTTTGTTTCATTTAATAAAATGAGTATAATTAAAATGAGACCGTTGGGTTTTGACTGTTATATGACCATTGGTCAATAAGACCTTTGGAAACTAAATGTAACAATTATTGTCTATAAATACAAGTGATCTTTATTAATTAATATAGAAAGAAGATTCGATGGCCCCATCCAGTAGTCTCGGGCCGATCGAAACCCATCTGACGGAACTCAGGAATGAGGTAGCACCACTGGGCTTTGCTCTAGACCAAACCCAAGCCGAGCTTCATCGTGTGAAGCTGGAACGGAATCGAATTCATGAGAAGTTCAAGCTAATAAAAATCACTACTCGGGAAATTTTGGCCGAGCCGCCCCAAGATTCTATTAGCATAGCACACCTAACTCTTAGGTCCTATGTTGGTATTATTTGGGGTTATGTAACGAGACCATAACTACCTTGTGTAATCCATTAATTTAAATAAAAATCATGATTTCTTCTTATGGTGAAGTTTGTAAATTTTCAAATGTCTGGATAAGTATAGTATTCATATTATTGGTGAATTTTAGAAAAATAATATTTTAAGAATATTTAGAAAATTATTTTCATAAAATAGAGTTCATTTTTGAAATCAGAGCAACGATATTTGGTTAAGGTAATTTTTTTGGATTTTTCTGAGAAAGTTGATTTTTTCAGTGAATATTGCTTGATGAATAGTGTTTTTAAGATTAGTAAAAAGATGTTTAATTGTTAAATAACTTTTTTTGTGAATTGAATTTCAAAAATCTGATAGACATGGTTGTAATTAAGGTGAAAAATGTGGTTCATTGAAATAAAAATAATTTTTGGTGACTAGTAATTTTTACCCCTATGAATAGTAATATGAATAGTAATATGAATAGTAATATGAATTTTGATGTGACCATTATAATTAGTAAAACATATTATTATTTTATTTTTATAAGGTTATAGGGTATTGGAATTTTGACTAAATTTCAAGGTGTTAAAAAATGAGTTATAGACTTTGAATTATTATTATTGAATAAATTATGATTTTAATTAACAATTAAATTAAAAATATTTAGAAAATTGTTTTAAAAAAATGGAGTTTATTTTTGGATTCTACACGTCGAAAAAGGCTTATGGTGAATTTTTGGGATTTTTCTGAAACAGTTAATTTTTCAGTGAATAGTAAAAATACAGATTAGGTTTTCAGTATGTTTAATGATATCATGACTGCATCATGAGGATGTCATGAGTTTTTTTGAGGTTTGGTCGACCAAAGGGGATTAAGTATTGTATGAGGGGTTCAATGTGGCCTAAAAACATGGGAAATACCATGGGCAAGCCCATGGTTTTGAGAAAACCACTTGTGAGGTGTCCCTTGAAATTATTAAAGTGTCACCTCCCTTTCCCTATAAATACCCACCCTTTAATCCTTTATTTTTTACTCCCAACTCTCCCCCAACTAATATCTGGTCTCATTACCTCCCAAGGAGTCCTCCCAAGGCTCCCCAAAGTCCCGACCTTTGAGTTTTAAGAGTTGCGTTTTAAGGTAAGGGATCATACCTCTCTCATTCATTTCAAGTATTCTCTTTTATGTCATTTCTTTTAAGCCCCATGTCCACATGTTGGGGGTGTTATTTTATATTCATATTAATGTCCGTTTTACGTTCATATGATGAGAGACCCCATCTTTCTCTTATCATTTCGTTTTATGAATATTTAAGTGGCACCGTTAGGCTGCTGAATTTCTGTAAGGGATCCTACCTCTCTCTTTCTTTTCATGTATTATCTTTTATGTAATTTATTTTAAGCTCCATGTTATTATGTTGTGGATGTTATTTTATATTAATCCTACTATCCTTTTCATGTTCATATGATGAGAGACCCAATCTTTCTCTCATCAATTCATTTTAAGAATTTTTAAGTGGCGTCGTTAGACTGCCGAATTTGTAAGGGATTCTTTCACCCTTCTCATTTTCAAGTTCTATTTTCATGAAAAGTATTTCAAGTTACATTTTATTATGTTGGGGTATTATATATATATCAATCATACTTTTATTTTATTTTCATATGATGAGAGACCCTATTTGATCTCATCAATTATTTTTTTGAGGTTTTAAGTGACGCCGTTAGGCTGCCGAATTTTCATAAGACAAATCTTATTATTGTCTTCCTTCCATGATTTTCATTTCATATGGTATGTCTTTAAAATTTCATTACCCTATTCTTATATCCTTTATATTCTGTCCCACTACTATTTTATGGATCTTTTATGAGTGGGTGACCCATGTCCCCTCTCTTTTCAATGTTTTCTAAAACCCTATAACATAGCCGTTATACTGCATAATTTTCGTCTCAAAATGTCTCTCTATTTTTCTAAAATTATTTTATGTTATTAAGTGAATACTCAAACATCTTTCCTATACATGGTTATTCACTTATATATTGAAATGTTCTATTTTAATTATGGGATTTACATACATGAAACCCTATTTCCTTTTCCGTGGGTTTAAAGTGACATAAAGATCATGTCTTTAATGTAGTTATTAAAACATTATTATTATGAAATGAAACCCATTTATTTTATGATATGTGGGTTATTTATGAAATGTTTGATGATGATATATGTGTCTCACATGATAATAAATACAAATTATGGTTGCGCCCTGATAACGCTCCAATGAATTGGGTAATGATGTAATATCTAGGGATTACAATTTTAACGATACCTTGGTGAATAACCTTGGGGATGGAACATGGTGATATGTTCATGATTGTCTAAGTTAAATGTTGTAGCCACATATTCATGTTATGAAACACGTTGTTTTTATTATGATATGCCTCATGATCTCTTTCTCATTCCTTAAAGTTATTTATCTTAACTTTATTTATGTATCTCAAGTTCACATGTAAAATGTTTCTCTTGTTTCCCTTACTGGGCCTTCTGCTCACCCTTTCCTTTGATGTATGCTACCAGGATATGAGATGCTGTAATGAACTTAGGATGAACAATGAATAAGCCTTTCAAGTGTTTATAATAATGTTTTATGTTGTTCTCATGTTTTATGTTCCTGGTTTCCAAGACACTAAACTTTAAAGATCCTCTGTTTGTAAAATGTAATGAAAAATTATGTAATAAAAAGGCGGGATTCTATAGTTGGTATAAAAGGATAGTTTAGTTATTTATGGAAATTAGGATATGAAAACTTTAGGAAGAACCCTATATAAAAGTTTAAATATAGTAAATCTTCCTGGTTTTTGGTGAGTATTGAGTAAGTGGTTTATCAAGAAAAGAAATTCCTGTCTGGATACGAGCAGGTAGAGGTGGATCTGGAACAGATGTACATAGGGGTAATACCCAAAAACACCACTTTGAGTTAGACTCGAATGGGAACTAGTACACGACAACGTGCCTTGCTACACTCTTGGTTACGACACTCCCGAGGGATATGTTTGGTTAATCATAAGATTTTTATGAATCATTATGAAGGGATTATAGAAAAATGTAATTGTCTAAGAATGAAGCTTTAAGACATAAAATAATTTTTAGTTAAAAGATTTTTAAATGAAATAAGTTTATCATGAAGGATTTATTCTTTTATAAAATGTCCCCATCATCTAGGAATACATTGACGTATTTCCTGAGGATTTACCCAAACCTCCCCGAGAAAGAGAGGTAGAGTTATCCATTGAACTCATACATGGATCTCATCCAATGTCAAAGACTCTCTATAGGATGGAAAATGTGGAGCTAGGGGAATTAAAGAAACAACTCTTAGATTTTTTGGAGAATGGTTTTATTCGACCAAGTGTGTCTCCTTGGGGAGAACCAGTTCTCTATGTGAAGAAGGATGAATCGATGAAGCTATGCATTGATTATAGATAACTAAATGGGATCACAGTGAAGAACAAATAATCTCTTCCAAGAATTGATAACTTATTTGACCAACTTCATTGGGATCAACTCTTCTCTAAGATTAATCTTTATTCTGGTTATCATCAATTGGGGGTGAAGAATATTGATATTCCAAAAACTGCCTTCCATTCAAGATATGGGCATTATGAGTTTGTTTTTATGCCCTTCGGAAAAACTAATGCACCTGCTATTTTTATGGATCAAGAATAAGTTGATTTTGGAAACTTGGGTTTTATCAAATTGATATCCTTTGTATAGGAAAATGATTTGGTGATTAAATGATAAAGGTTATTTTGGACGATGTTTTCACTTTTGGAGTACTATATGCATTAGGAAAATAAAATACTACAGGATTTTATTTCTGGAGGAATGGTTTAAATTTTTATTTTGTAAGATTCTATGTTTTTATTGTGGACATACGATGATTTGGGTTATTTCTGGAAAATGATTAACCTAGAATAGAGAATATGTGATTAGGTTAATTACACTTTAGTATGAGACTTTAAGAGTAGTCGATGTTATTTGGAGAAAAATGTTAAGATTTATTGTGGAAGAGTATGTGACTAAATCCTTCTGAGTTTTCGGTTTAAATCTTATTTTGGATCATTTTGATTAATTTTAAAGACGATTGTGTATTGAATGGTCTTTCTTAAACTTTGGGTTCTATTTGTTGAATTTTGGAGATTAATAGTAGTTTTTTATAAAGGATTATCCTTTTTGGGGATTATATGATCTCGTACTAACCATTTTGGTTTTAGTTGATTTTAAAATACAAGGGAAATATATAGTTCTCCTTTTGTGGATTATGTGATTCTCTAGAAGATGATTCTTGTGCTTTTGATGTGACCAAGTCTTTTTGAATGCTCATCGTTTGGAGAAAAGATTATTTTTGGTAGAAACTTATTAAAGGATGAAACTCTAATTAAAGGTAAGTATATTTCCTAATGATTTTATTCTATGTAGTGATTGAATTCCTCAAAATTATGAAAAGGAACGTAAAACAAAAATGTTGTTGGTTTACGTTTTCTACTGGGTAATCAAAGACCGTTTACAAACATCATAAGTTTGTGTTTTCTTGTGGTTAACTTTCTCCTAATCATGTTTTCTATCACTCTCTATCATAACATGACCCTTTGTTTTCTCCTCCATATCCATGTTTCCCTACATGGAATCCTAATATGGGTTAACTCGAGTGACCATTGTACTTCCCTTTATTTCTTTTAAAGTAATAGTTTTACTTACTCTTTTTCCGATGTGGGACTTTCAATGAAATTTCCAAGCCCAATTTTAAAATTGCGAGGACTCAATTTCTTAAGGGGGGAAGATTGTAATGACTTAAATTTTTTTGAGTAAATTTTGTTCCCCTATTTTTTTGGGTTATTTTATTTTTTTTCATTTAATAAAATGAGTATAATTAAAGTGAGACCGTTGGGTTTCGACTGTTATATGACCATCGGTCAATAAGATCGTTGGAAACTAAATGTTACAATTATTTTCTATAAATACAAGTGATATTGATTAATTAATATAGAAAGAAGATTCGATGGCCCCATCCAGTAGTCTCGGGCCGATCGAATCCCATCTGACGGAACTCGGAAAGGAGGTAGCACCTTTGGGCTTTGATCTAGACCAAACACAAGCCGAGCTTCATCGTGTGAAGCTGGAACAGAATCGCCTTTGCGAGAAGTTCAAGCTGATAGAAATCTCTACTCGGGCATTGTTGGCCAAGCCACCCCAAGATTCTATCACCCTAGTACACCTAACTCTTAGGCCCTATGCTGGTGTTATAAGGGGTTATGTAACGATACCGTAACAGCCTTGTGTAATCCGTTGATTTAAATAAAAATAGTGATTTCTTCTTATGGTAAAGTTTGTAAATTTTCAAATATCCGGATAAGTATAATATGCATATTATTGGTTAATTTTATAAAAAGAATATTTTAAAAATATTTAGAAAATTATTTTCATAAAATGGAGTTCATTTTTGAAATCACAGCATCGATATTTGGTTAAGGTAAATTTTTGGGATTATTCTGAGAAAGATGAATTTTCAGTGAATAGTGCTTGATGAATTGTGTTTTTATGATTAGTAAAAAGATTTTTAATTGTTAAAAAACTTTTTTTGTTAATTTATTTTCAAAAATCTGACAAACATGGTTATAATTGAGGTCAAAAATGTGGTTCATTGAAATCAAAATAATTTTTGTTGAATGGTAATTTTTACCCCTATGAATAGTAATATGAATAGTAATATGAATTTCAATGTGACCATTATAATTAGTAAAACATATTATTATTTTATTTTCATAATGTTATAAGGTATAGGAATGTTGACAAAATTTCAAGGTGTTAAAAAATGAGTTATAGACTTTGAATTTTAATTATTGAATAAATTATGATTTTAATTAATAATTAAATTAAAAATATTTAGAAAATTGTTTTCAAAAAATGGAGTTCATTTTTAGATTCTACACGTCGAAAAAGGGTTATGTTGAATTTTTTGGATTTTTCTAAAACAGTTTATTTTTTAGTGAATAGTAAAATTACAGATTAGGGTTTCGGTATGTTTAATGATATCATGACTGTATCATGATGATTTCATGAGTTTTTTTGAGGGTTGGTCGACCAAAGGGGATGAATTATTGTATGAGGGGTCCCATGTGTCCTAACACCATGGGAAATACCATGGGAAAGCCCATGGTTTTGAGAAAACCACTTGTGAAGTGTCCCTTGAAATTTTTAAAGTGTCACCTCACTTTCCCTATAAATACCCACTCTTTCCTCCTTTATTTTTTACTCCCAACTCTCCCCAATTAAGCTATGGTCTCATTACCTCCCAAGGAGTCCTCCCTAGGTTCCCCCAAGCCCTAAAGTCCCAACCTTTGAGTTTTAAGAGTAACATTTTAAGGTAAGGGATCATACCTCTCTCCTTCATTTCAAGTAATCTCTTTTATGTCATTTCTTTTAAGCCCCATGTTCTCATGTTGGGGGTGTTATTTTATATTAATATTACTATCATTTTTATGTTCATATGATGAGATACACCCTATTTCTCTCATCAGTTCATTTTATTAATGTTTAAGTGGCGCCGTTAGGCCGTCGAATTTTTGTAAGGGATCCTACCTCTCTCTTTCTTTTCATGTATTCTCCTTTATGTAATTTATTTTAAGTTCCATTTTCTTATGTTGGGGATGTTCTTTTATATTCATCTTACATTTCTTTTCATGTTCATATGATGATATACCCCCTCTTTCTCTCATCATTTCATTTTAAGAATGTTTAAGTGGCGTCGTTAGGCTGCCGAATTTTTGTAAGGGATTCTTTCACCCTTCTCATTTTCAAGTTCAATTTTCATGTCAAGGATTTCAAGTTACTTTTTATTATGTTGGGGTATTATCTCTATATCCATCATACTATTATTTTTTGTTCATATGATGATATACCCTATTTTATCTCATTAATTATTTTTTTGAGGTTTTAAGTGATGCCGTTAGGCTGCCGAATTTTCATAAGAGAAATCTTATTTTTGTCTTCCTTCCATGATTTTCATTTCATATGGTATTTATTTAAAATTTAATTGCCATGTTCTTATATACTTTATATTCTGTCCCTATACTATTTTATGGATCATTTATGAGTGGGTGACCCATGTCCCTTGTCTTTTCAATGTATCCTAAAACCCTATAACATAGCCGTTATGCTGCATAATTTTCATCACAAAATGTCACTCTCTTTTTCTCAAATTATTTTATGTTATTAAGTGAATACTCAAAAATATTTCCTCTAAATGGTTATTAACTTATATATAAAAGCGTTCTATTTTAATTCTGGGATTTACATACATGAAACAGGCTTCCTTTTCTGTGGGTTTAAAGTGACATAAAGAGCATGTCTTTAAAGTAGTTATTAAAACGTTATGATTATG
Organism: Viscum album; assembly: GCA_963277665.1. NCBI lineage: Eukaryota > Viridiplantae > Streptophyta > Magnoliopsida > Santalales > Viscaceae > Viscum > Viscum album. Next base: position 1,769,606,316 of record OY728148.1, read on the forward strand.
AAATGAAACCCATTTCTTTTATGATATATGGGTTATTTATGAAATGTTTGATGACGATATATGTGGCTCACATGATAATAAAGACAAATTAAGGGTGCGCCCTGATAGCGCTCCAATGCATTGGGTAATGATGTTATCTCTAGGGATTACAATTTTAACGATACCTTGGTGAATAACCTTGGTAATTTTTTTTAAATGACACCTTGGGGATGGACCTTGGTGATATGTTCATGATTTTCTAAGTTAAATATTTTAGCCACATCTTCAAGTTATGAAAGACATTATTTTTATTATGATATGCCTCATGATCTCTTTCTCATGCCTTCAAGTTATTTATCATGACTTTATTTATGTATCTCAAGTTCACATGTAAAATGATTATCTTGTTTCCCTTATTGGGCCTTCTTCTCACCCTCTCCTTTGATTTATACTCCCAGGATATTGGATGCTGTAATGAACTTAGGATGAACAATGAATAATCCTTTTAAGTGTTTATAAGAATGTTTTATATTGTTCTCATGTTTTATGTTCCAGGTTTCCAAGAAAGTAAACATTAAAGATCCTCTATTTGTAAAATGTAATGAAAAGTTATGTAATAAAAAGGCGGGATGCTATATAAATATCCCTAAAACTTATTTTATAACTTTATTCATATATATTACCTTTTATACTCTTATATTATAATTATTTATTATAAATTTATTGGTTAGTTATAGTTGATTTTTATCATCGGCTGTTTGCATTTTTTATTATTTTGTAAAACCTTTATTATTTAGATGTTAATACTTCTTATTTGATACCAAATTAATAATTTAAATATTATTTATGGTACTATATTATATTCCTTATAATTAATTATAAAATTTCAATTTAATTATATGAGATTTCTAGTTATAGTTCTTAGAGATGAAATCAGTTAGGTGTCTCTTTCGATAATTTTTAGCGAGGAAAGGGTGGTATATTAATAATAAGTTAAATATTAATATAACATTTCAAGAAAATTAAAAATTACATTATTTTATAATTAATTTCTAGTAATACCAATAATTAAGTTTTTATGTTCATTCACGATAGAAACTTATATCATTGTTCACATAGGTGGCTAAACCATTTAAATCAAGAATGTGCAATAATCGATGGGTGAATATGGTTAAGAAAGTGATTCCTTTGTAATAATATCATTATTATATAAGTTTAATGATATTATTTATATTTTTAAGGGTATTTATAATATTTTAATAGAGTTTTATAAATAAAAAAAATTCTTGATGAAAAACTAAATATGTTTCTACATGGAGTCGATAGTCCACATGTCCACACCTACGATGTTCTCATTTTACATAGAAAGGAAATAAGGTATAAATTACTTTATATATTTTAGAATATTAATAATTTGTATATATCATATTTATTAATTAAATATTCACTTTTAACCATCCTTGTATGGTGGTTTTGAAACATAAATTACATCGCCTACGGAGGTAGTGGTCTGTAGGTAACACAAGCAAGATTTTTGTTTTTTTGAATGGTTGGGGAGAAGGTATTAAATAGATTTCTCATAAACTTAATAAAATTTTAGTATAATTATTTTATTTATGTAATTAATTAAAAAAATTATATTATATTCATAGGTTTTATAAGGAAAAATAGAGAAAAAAAGGAAATGAAAATGGAGTAATTGAGAATGTTACCTTACCACTAGGAAGTGCCCCTTTACATATTGGATTAAGGATTTTAGAGGCATTTTTTGAGAATAAAAGAACCTATAGGAAGTGTATATGAATGTTATGAAGTTATTTGTATATATTTTGGTCAAATAAATTTTTCATTGGGTGTGATGATAAGTGGGGTAGTGATTACTCTTTTGATAAGGGCGATGAGTGACATTTTTGCAATAATATAACATATAAAAGGTGGAATCACTATTCAAAGGTCAATTGGTTCCAATAATAAAAAATAATGTATTGGGGAAAATTTTAATGTCTATAAATACTCAAAAATATATCTTCACTCATCTTTTTAAATCCCTTACTCTTAGATTTTTCACCTTTATCGTTTTTGGTTTTTATAGGGGAAACTAATTTTCACCTATGTAATTTACTTTTAATGCCTTAAAATAGAATGATAATTATTTAATAATTTAAAATTAGTAATTCATAATATGAAATTAATTTTTAAAATATATTTATAATGGTTATAAAAAATAATTTTAATATTAGATTACATAATGTGTAATTTTTTATTGAAAAAGTGATTTTTTATGATAAAAAATTATGATTAAGATAAAGTTATAAAAAATTGGTCATTTATTTGAAATTATTTGGTTTAATAATAATGAAATAATATTTATATGGATTTAAAAATAATCGAAAACTGAATTTTACCATGTGGATACTTGGTTAAAACAAAGAGACCAAAAGCATTTTTCATTAAACTAAAAAATTACTCAAGTTTCTAAAATTTTAAACATGGGTTTTATAAATTATAAATTATTTATTAAAATTATTTATTTCCTGATATAAATATTTTTTTATTTAATTTTTTTTTCATAAATATTTAAATCAACATTCTTTTATAATAATTTTATAAAAGTGACAATATTTTTGAAATCGATATTTTTCATTATTCACCCCAAAATTCAAAGTTTTCCATTTTTTTAAATTTATTATAAATAAATTTTATCATTATAAATTCAGAAATTAAGTTCATTTTATAAAATTAAAATTATAAAATTATAAATCTATTTTTAAATGAAAATACAAGATATAAAAAAATTATTTTATTGAAAAAAATATTTTATTTGTTCTCAATATTATTTCATATCAATTTATAATTTAAATAATGTTAATATATTTTTATATATATAATAATATTTTAAAATTCTTATATTTAATTTATTAGGGTAAAATATACAACACTTAAAAAAAATTTATTTGCGAAAGAATAATCCCTTTTAATATTTAATTATATCAATTATTTATTCTCTAAATATATGTAATTTTAGTTGAGTAATATCTTTTTATTTACCATTGGTTTTATTATTCTTATCATTTTCTAAATAATATTTATATAATATGTCAGAACTCATTTTAGTTCGGTGTTGTGTTTGGAGGAAGCTATGAAATATAATATCAATTTAAAGAAAAATTTATTCCAAAATATCAGGGAGTTATACATAGTGCTTGGATCATTAGAGATAGTTTTTAAGGTTTTTAGTCCTCGAATAAAATGTGAAATATTCTACCTCATTTCTAGGTATATATAACTCCTTGGATCCATAGACCTAGATCTAGTACAAAAAACATACTCTTTAGAATTCTATATTTGATACTAATTGATGTGATGTAATTTTTACCATGAGTAATCACAAAAATAAAAAGGAAATATTTATTCAGTTACATACCCAAGAGAATTTAGGTGTATATTTTTAGAGATTTCGGGAATTTTTTTTAATGTAACTAAACCCATGTCTTCAAGTGAGTTATTTCTTAGTATACATATATTTTTTTATAATAAGACTTTAATATCTACTATAAAATTCTCCACCCATAAAACCTTTGTTAACATAACTTATATAACATCAATCTTCAAAACCTAGAGGAATTGAAACATAATAAGGGTGAGATTAAACTCTCATTAAGGTTAAATATATAAATTACAATTTTATATCATCATTGAGAATAAGTGTCTGAGAATATTATCAAAGTGTACGAACATAACCTAAGAGAATTTATACCCATGGAAACTTGGATCATAAAACATGATTCATGGAATAAATATTTATCATGAGATAAGATAAATTTTATTCAACAATAATGGGCCATGTGAAATCAATATTAGATCAAAAGAACCATTAGAACTCATAGTAAGCATCTAGAAACTCTGTTGGTATCTTGGGACAACAGTATTTCATCATGGAATCCCCTAAATAGTATAATTCTAAGATTATCTTAGGATTAAATTATATACATTAAAATTCATAATCTCTTAGGAGTTTATAATATTTAGTAAACTCCATAGTTTAATGGGAGTATTTTCTATCAAGCTAATGTCATCACATTACCCATTGTATTGGAGAGTTATATCAGTCTCACCCATCATCATAAGATATATGAGGCACACATGTCATCATGGGCTATATCAGACTCAAAAATCACCATAAATAATATTAAATAACCATAAAATTAATAAATTATATATAGATTTCATATCATTATACGACTCATGGAAACAATCATTATTCCTTTCATTATTTGATTAACCCCTGGAAAAGACATCGGTTCTGTAAATTTTTTGTTTAAAATGTCATCATAATCCTTCCATATGAAATATATAAATTTTATTGTTATTAAATATCCCTAGTGAATAATTAAAATCATTTATAATATGATGAAATATATGAAAAACCCTTTTATACAATCATTTATAAATACACTTTTGAAAATAAGAAGGAATACCAATTTATTTTAGCAACCCTTTAAAAACAAAACATTCAAAAAACAATAGGTAAATAATTTTCATTGGAAAATCATGAAAAATAAATTTATTGAATAATTTATGATTATAAATTTTTTTATTGAAATAATATAAAGAACATGGAGGGATATAATTTGGCTAAAAGCCTTTAAACATTAAAATTAATGATTTTAAATAAAACCACTTTGAGGACTTTAAAATTCAAAACTCTATAAAAATAAGAAAAATAAATAGATTTTAAAACACCCTTTATTTTTATTAAATTTATAATATATTAAATTACTTGGAAGTATATACACTACACAAATAAAATAAAATGGTTAATATAGAACACATATCAATTTGGAGAAAATTGAGATGATAAAAACCATTAAACTTTCAAAATAAAAACCCATTTAAATATTCAATATGACATGTCCATGTAAATACCATTTATTAAATGAACAAATATTTTAAAATAAAATCATAGTGAAGTAAGTACACCATATAAAATAAATCATGGTAAAAAACATGAAACAAGTCTCAAGAAATTGAAATCGAGATAAAGAAAACACTTACAACATTTATAATATTTTAATCAATACCACATGAAATAGATAACATAAAAAGGAACTTTAAATATCATTATAAAACATTTATTCATGATAAAATATTTCAATAGTAATTTTATACATCATATTAATGGAAATAAGATCATAATATGAAAAATGTCTCAAAAAATAAAATTTGAGATGAGACACCCTTACAAAGATCCTAACATTGAAGTGAGAATTAGTCAATGAATTTATTTTGAATTAAAATTTTAAATCCACATAAAACAAGTGGAAATAGAACATAAAACTACTAGAGGTAATTACACACATAATATTGGAATGACATAGTCAATGAATAAGTTATACAACCTAATAAAAAGAAATTAAGTTAAGAAACCCCTTACGTCAAGTCCTGAATTACTTCATACATCCAGTAACATTTTTAATAAAACAATTATATAATTTATTAATAACATATTTAATGTTTATTACCCTATTATTATCCTCTAATATCATGTTTTTTTCATTTACTGGTTCGGTATAGTTCACATTATTTGTTTTGGGGTTATTTAATTCATAATATCCAAACCAGTTCGTTTTATTCATAATAGTAAAAAGTTTAAATTAAATAGTTTAATAATATATATAATTTTAAAGGTATAGTGTCTATATCATTCCATAATTAATTTTAATAGTTTATATAATTTTTACCATCCCCAAAACCTTCCTTAATAGGCCCGTTTTTATGGTTAAAAATAACTATGTTTGTTTATATTTACATTGATTATTATAATTTAAAATTTATAATTAAAAAATAAAAAAGAATAAAATTAATTGAATATTAATGTTATATTCAATCATAAAATAATTTTTTATGAATACCCAAGATATACTTAAATTCATGAAAACATCATCATTTACGTAGTTTGTGTAAAACCACGACGGTGAATCATGTTTTTCAAAAGTTCTTAAAAGGATAAAAAATAGCAGATATGTAATTTTTATAAATGAAATTTTAAAACAAATAAAAACTTATTTATTATAAGTTTTGAGTTATTACCTTTTTCACTAAAAATTTAAAAGGTTAATTTGAAAAGTAAATCTGTATTTGAAAAATTCATATTTTCACATAATAACGACTTATAGAGAAAGTTTTTTGAGAGGTAACAAGTTATCCCAGGTCATAAATTGATAATATATATGGTATTAAAATTTTAATGGAATAATGGAATTATTATATGTAGAGGTTTAATAATATTTTAAGATAAATAATAATAATAATTAAGAAATGTGACAAAGGATTGGAAACCTTTAACTTGATCTATGGGACACCACATTATGGTTGAACTTAATGCCTTTTAAAAAGAAAAATTAGACCACTTTTGGGGCTTAAAGACATGGTATTGGAATATTTAAGTTGGAATTTTTTAGACATTTAATAAAAAAAGAAACTCATATGTGTCTTTGGTATGGTTAAATTAATCCTATTTTTCTAGTAAAAAACCATTGGGGTTTTTTTGAAAATATTTATTCTTTGTGGGTAGGAAATGTAATTTTTATATTTTTAAGTAGAAAATAAATTAACTATTAATGATATTTTTTAAAATTTCCCACTGAATTTATTAAAAATATGTTTTATTATTTTATATTTATTTAAAAATAAATTTTAAACATTAAATATCATTTAAAATCAATTTCATGGGTATTTACATATTTTAACTATAATTTAATTAAGATAATAATGGATTTTGAATATAAACACTTTAACCATTAATAATAATTTATAATTTTTCTATTAAATTTTTGGATCACCATAATTCATCCAAACCATATTACTTTTAATTATTTTAATATAATTTACTTAATTTTTCTACTGTTTGTACAAGCACTACATCGACGTTCTATAAGAATTCAAGGTAATTATACCATTATTAATAATTATAAATAAATAAATATCTTTAAAATAATTTATTTAACTTCAAAATAACCATTTATAAAGATTCATAACTTCTTTTTACCACTATGAAAACATATCAATGATATTAAAATAAAGAAAGTGACATTTTGTAATTTTTTTACTTTAAGTAATATAAAGGTCATAATCAAAAGAAAATGGAATCATTTTAATATAATTTAGAATATAGGATGAGGATAGTCAAAATAATCTTATCCAATGTAATAAATCAAAGTGTTTTAAATATTTTGAGACCTTATCCCATTGTTTTAAACCCCATTTTACTCATTTTCCCTTTACTGTAGTGATAACTTTTTATCTTGGTAACTTATTTTTATAACCCAAAATAAAAGGAAAATTATTAAATAATTTTGGAATGATGATTAAAAATATGGAATCATTTATATCAGATTCAATTTTTATAGTTTTCTAAAATTAATTTTAATATAAGTATATAAAACACAATTTTTTTAGAAAGAAGACATTTTTAAGCTTAAAAATGATTTTACAATAAAATTATGCATATTATTGATTTTAATGACTTTAATGGTATTATAATTAAATAAATTTATATTTTATTTGGATAATTTAAATTCTGAGTAGAATCCTCCTACAATACCATTAAATTAAAAGAAATAAAGATAGTTTTTAATTACAAAAAAATCTAACTTAAGTTTAAAAAAGTAAACAATGGGTTTCAAAATTAAAAAAATTGTCTTAAAATTATTTATTTTACTCCTTAAACAAAAATTTCGTCAACAATTTTTAAATTATTCTTTAATTGAAGCATATTTTATAATTATTTCATAAAATTTATGGTGTTTTTAAAAATAATATTTTTCATTTTTCCCAAAAAAATCAACCATTTTAGAAAAATACCAAAAATTCACTCAATGATAATTTTGTTATAATGAATTAAAAATTTAATTTAATTTATACAAATTAAAATTTAAAAAATTATAAATTTAACTTTTAAATAAAACCATATAATTTATGAAAAAAAATTATTTAGAATAAATCTATTTGTTTTTCGATTAATTTTTTTCTTAAAATAACTATAGTGAATATGAATATATAAAATATAATAATGAATATTAAAATAACATGAAATTTAACTTTTATTAACATTATCAAGGATTTTAAATTCTTATTTTTTTTAAGAAATTATGTCCTCATATTTTTATCTTTTGTTCAGAAAAATAAGGATTATGAAGGGGAAATTTTTTTCAAAACATTTTCAAAACCCATTTTAATAGGTGAAAGAGGTATTTGAGTATCATAATGTTTAAATTAAACCCAAAAATGGAACCTTGAAGATGACATAATGGTTATTCAGGGAAATGTGGAGCAAAATATAAAATATATGATCATGAGAGGAAAAACATTTTTAATATTAAAAACACCTTTATTGAAAACCCACATCATAAAGAGGGATAATAAAACATCCTTTTGAAAAGAGGAAAAGAGAAATATAATGTTTACCTAAAAGAACACATAATTGAATTGATAAATGAGGAGAACATTGACAAGAAATGAAAATATGGAAATGGAGGATAAATCATCGCTAAAGAGTATGAGAATTATTTTAAAAAATGATATAATTTTAAGAAGAAGAAGTTAATCAAGGATGAATCCTTGAATTAACATGTAATTTTACCCAAAGAGAAAAGAGATCATCAATTCATTATAAATGATTCTAAAATGATAACATATTGTTTGAACCTTGTTTTTTAATGCTCACAAATAATTTAAATAATTTTTTTAATGAGATTACTATTTTATGATAAAATTTTACTTTATAAGAAAATTTGATGGAAATTTGGATAAGTATTTTAATGAGTCACCATTAGATCAAAATTAATCACCACTAAATATGAATAAACATCAACATAATTCACCATTAGATAAAATGTCTCACTTCCAGAATGTCTGACCACCAAATAAGATCTTTCGCCAGCCCGATCCACCATCATATTGTGTGACTGTTAGTTTAAATGACTCAACACCAGCCTGATTCACCTGTAGCTCCAGTGACCATTAATTAAAATGACTCACTTACTGGCTGAGACACCACCAGACCTGACTCACCATTAGTTCAAATGATTCACCACTAGACTAAATCACTGTTAGAGATGCCTTTTTTACTTGAGTTTTCTTTCCACCAGATATGTCTTGCTACTAGAGATGCCTTTCTTCTAGAGATGTATTTCCACCAGAAGAGCATATGTCTCTATTCTACCCATTTGGAATTAAATTATTCAATGATTATATTAACTCAATTAATATAGAGGGTTATTTTATAATTATTTTCTTAACTATCATAGAGATGAATTAAAGACAATGTCAGATCATAGTAGAGGATCTAAAAGATCTGGATGATTATTTATCAACATATTCATGTACTTCCATATATTCTAAGAATAATACCTCATGCATGTAAATGATTAATAAAAAAACATATGATCAAGGAGTGCATGATTTTTGGAATTATGGTAGGATCAAGAGAAAATATCTTACACGTTACATTCATGTTGATATTTTACTGTGAAAGAGGGAACTTTAATGAAGACAAATATACTTTCCTATAGATAGAAATGAGAACCTTTACACTGATTTGTTTTACTAATAATTTTAGAGAAATAGTTTGAGAACACATTCAGGACACATCCAAGGACAGCAGAGTATCTGAAGCTTTAGAGACTCAACAATACTAATTTTCCATATCTTATTTCTTACTCAGTATGTTGTTTTTTACATTTGAGAAGTGTGTTGTATGATTTATTTATTGGCTCATATAGAGTTATATGATATAACTGGAGAATAATAGATATTATCTATTATATCTTGTTATCTGTATACCCACAATATTTGTGGAATAGGTCGTTGTGTGGCCTATATTATTTTTATTCCCATGGTTATTTTGTAAAAGGTCCCTATATGACCTATAAAACTTGTAAGTTGTTATTTTTATACCCAATCTAGATTTTAGAGAAGATTATAATTATATAATATACTTAGACATAGTTTATTTTAAAGTATATGGGATTAGATCACATCTTGAGACCAAATCCCTTATTTTATTCCACTACATGTTTATGTTTTGTTTTTTTATTTCAAAGTTTTAAACTTTATTCTATTTTAATTTGTAAAAAAAATTGGTACTTTGATAGTTAGTCATAACTAGTTTTTATATAATTTTTTTTTTCTGTTTATTGATTTCAAAAGTTAAAGTAATTTCTTTTTAGTTTTTTGAAATGATAAGTAATAAATATTTGATAAATATATTAAAAATAAAGTTTATATCAAACTAATCTTTTGATTAACTGGGAAAATTTTTCTTTAATGGGGGGATTTTACTTGTACTTGTTTTTAATAGAAAATTTTATTAAAAACACAATTCACCCATTTAGAGTTACTCACTACAAAAAACATTTAACATCATATTATTTATAAATATATTGTCAATTATGATTTTAGATTTTTTTAAAGATATCAAATTTATGTTAGTTTTAAATTTAGTCCTTTATGGATAATAGAAAAGAAGGTTTTTCTACAAAAATAACTGTTTTATTTAATGACACAAACTATGCTTAGTGTAAAATCAAGATGAACATGCATATTAAGAGCATGGGATTTGAAATTTGGAATGATTTTGTGGATAAATATGAAAAACCTAAAACTACTAGAAACCCATGGGATGGTGCCACCAAAAATGATTATAATAATAACTGTAAATATATGAATGATTTTTTGTTATTCTTTGGGTGATGATGAATTAAATATAATATCTTCCTACACAACAACTTTTGAAATTCATGACACATTAGTGGTTTCCTATAATATAACATCTAATGTTAAAGAATTATGATTAAATACCTATACTATTGAATATAAAATATTTAAGATAAAACCCAATGAGATTATTTTTTATATGTATCTCATGTTCAATGAGATCATGAATACAATGAACTCCTTAGGGAAAAATATTTCTGATAAATACAAAGTCATGCGACTATGTATGTGTCTACCCAAAAGATGGATATGAACCACAATGTTAATCATATAATCATGAGATATTAGTAAATTACATGTATATGAGATCATTGAAAAGTTTATTATTTGTGAGGAATAACTTAAAGATAATATATAAGAGGAATATAAAACTAAAAGGAAGGCTATAGCATTCAATTCTACTACTTTAAAACAAAAGGATAATGTTCAAGTGATAAAGAATCACCAACTGATAGCGATAAAGAGATGAAACATTTGGCCAGAAGATTTAAAAGTTTCAATAATAAAAATAAGCTATTTAGGAAACCAAGATGCAAAGTTAAATATAAAAATAAAGGAAACTAGAAAAAGGATTGGAAGAGATATGATACTTTGAATGAGATCATATACTATGAATATAAGAGGAATGGTAATGTCAAAGATGACTATCCCAAACTAAAGTACAAAAATAAATATGACGACAAGGATGAAAAGTACATTGAAATAATGAAAGAAAATTTTATTTCCTCAAAATATATATCAAGTGATTTAAACACTACTCAATAGGAATACAATGAAAGAGTTATCATATGTTTTATGAAAATCACACATGAGATATCTAGTGTCTTTACTACTTATCTTCCACATATTTCAAATCATTCTGAAGATGAATATAATGATAATGACATGAAAATTGAAGAAATATTTGATTATTATAATAGTTCAGAAGGTAAATTTAATTATATTAGGGATAATTATAATACTCATAAGAAAAAAAATATTTAACTACTAATTTTAAGTCCGATCTTACTGTTGAAAAATAAAAAAATGCTCTACTATTAGAAGAGAAAAATGAATTGAAATTATCTAATGAGAAATTAAATAATTATTTATAAAGATGAACTAATGGTAAAAATAATCTCACAAAAATACTTGGAAAATATATAACACTTAATTACATTACTGGTTTGGGTTATCAACCTCGAAAAAGAATAATTGTCAAGAATAGTTTTATTCCTAAATCCAGTTCTAGAAAATCTTCTACTAGTTTTTATTCAAATGGACCTAAACGATTATTTATTTCAAAAAGTTAAAAATACGATTATAGTAAAGGTGTTAAGAAAACATGGGTTTCTAAAGACTTAATTACTAATATTTCATAACCCAAGAATATTTTGTTACCAAAATCACTTTTGTTTCAAAAATTGTTTTGCAAGAAACATGCTTGAAGAGCTCCATTAACAACTTATGGTATATAGATAATGGATTTTCTAGACACATTACTTGATATTACTCGAGCTTAGAGAATTTTATAAAGGTGGTTATTAGACATGTCACATTTATTCACAATTCCAATAGGAAAATAATTATCCATGTCCAAGTTGGAAATTTTAACTTAGTTTTAATTATAAATTATTATTTGTAGATGGTTTGAAATATAACATGATTAGCATTTCACAAATATGTGATGATAGTTTTTATGTGAAATTTGAAAATAATTCTTGTAATGTTTTTGATTCTAAAAATTATTTAGTCTTTACTACCTTGAGAAATAAAAATGTTTATTCCATTAATTTAGATTCTTTATTTTATCAAAACATTTCTTATCTAAGTTTCGTTAACAAGGAATCTTGTCTTTGACATTAGAAACTAGGCCATTCCAATATTTACACACTTAGGAAGCTAACTTTGAATGGTTTAGTCAAAGATCTACCTAAACTTGAATTCCCAAATGATGAAGTTTATAACCCATGTAAAAAAGTGAAATAACACAATATATCTTTCAAATCAAAGAAAGAAGATTCAAATTCATAACCCCTAAAGTTGGTTCATATGGACTTGTCTATACCATCAATATTTTATAGTTTAAATGGGAATCACTATGTTTATGGAATTATAGATGAGTTTTCTTGGTATACTTGGTTATTATTTATATCTCACAAAAGTGAATATTGTTTCTACTTTACCAATTAAGATAATTTTTTTAGAAAATCTTAGTGGAATTAGGAATAAGGCTCTAAGAAGTGATAATTTCCATGAGTTAGAAAATAAAGTCTTTTAATGTTTTTTCCCAAAATTGCTATAATTTTTTCTATTCTCATAGGTCCCCATTATAAAATGGTGTTATATAAATCATGAATATGAAACTTCAAAAAACAATTCGGATAATGCTCAATGAGTATGACCTTACTATTTATTTTTGGGTAGAGGTTGTAAATACTGCCTGTTATATAATAAAAAGAGTTTTAATGATACTTATTTTAAATAAAACCCCTTATGAATTATAGAATAGTAAAAAGAATAAGATTAATTACTTCATAGTTTTTGGTTTCAAAGAATTTATTCTTAACACGAAGTATAATCTTGAAAGATTTTCTTCCAAGAGTGATGATGGAATTTTCCTTGGTTATTAAATAAATTTTATAGAGTGTTTAAAAAAGGAACCAAGAATGTGGAAGAATCTGTTCATGTAAATTTTCATGAAATAGATACACATGAGCCTAAAAACCCTTTATAATATATTGAAGTCAATTTTTAAACTTTTAATATTAATGGAAAATCTTCTAACACTTTTGTGAAGCAAGAAGAAAAATCATGCAGTTATGAGGACAATTCACAACCCAAACCTAAATCTATAGAAGACCATGAAATAATCAACTCTTATTTTCAAAGAGCTATTATGAATCTTAAATACCATCCTCTAGATACTATTGTTGGAGACCTAGATAGAGGTACATAAATGATATATTATCCTATAAATTTGGTTCAATATTAAGTATTATTATCACAAATTGAACCGAAGAATATAAATGATGAAAATAATGATGAATTATAGGTGATATAAATCAAAGAATAACTGAATCAATTTGAAAAAATATGGTTTTTGAACCCATAGTTAGACTTAAAGAAACTATCATTATTTGAACTAAATGTCTATTTATAAACATGTTTGATGAGTCTATCACTAAATTAAGAAATAAATCTAGGTTGGTTTCATAAGGATATAGTCAAGAAGAGGGTATTGACTATGAGGAAAACTTTATAACAGTGGTTAGGCTCGAAGCCATCAGAATACTACATGCCTATGAAACACATTTTAATTTAAAACTATATATAATTGATGTCAAAAGAGAATTCTTAAATAGATATATAGTTGGGAATGTTTTTATTGAACAACCCCATAGATTCCAAAATCCTCATTATAAAAATAATGATTTCAAACTAACAAAAGAATTATATAGTTTAAAATAGGCACTTAGAGCTTAGTATGACATGAATAACTCTTTTCTAATTTTTAAATATTTTTTGAAAAGGTATATCTGATTCTACTATTTTTATAAGAAGAATTATGAATATGTTTTAGTAGTTCCAATCTATATTTATGAAATTGTTTTTGGATCTTCTAAAAATTATTTCTGTACTTATTTTTCAAATACAATGAAAAATGAATTTGAAATGAGTTTAATGGGTGAACTTAATTTTTTTACTAATTTTTATATTTTTTATTATAAATATAGAATTATTATAAATCAAATTATGTACACTAAGGGCCTTTTAATACCTTTTGTTTTGAATAGAACTAAAATTAGTGACAATCCCATGAGTACCACTTGTAAGATGAATCTTTATGAAGATGAAAAGAAAGTGGATCAAACCAGTTACAGAGGTATTATTGGATATTTGATTTTCTTAACTGCTAGCCAACTTGATATTATGTTTAGTGTGTATATGAGTATCCATTTTTAAAAAAACCCTAAAGAATATCATTTAATTCATATTAAAAGGATGTTCAAATACCTCAAATATACAACCAATTTATAATTTTCTATCATATAATATAATCATTTGACTTAGTGAGTAATTTAGATGTTGATTTTTGTGGTATTAAATTAGATAGGAAAATCACCCCAATAACATGTCATTTTTTGTACAAGTAAATAGTATCTTGGTGTATTAAGAATAAAAATTCCATTGCATTGTCTACTGCTAAAGATGGGAGTTACTATGCCCACATTTTTTTGGATGAAGCACACTCTCCTAGACTATGGATATCAATTTAGATATGTAACTATAAATTGTGACAACAAAAGTGTGATAAAAATTTATACCAATCTTGTGTATCATTCAAGAAGAAATCATATTGATGCAATACATTACTTTTTGAGGGACAATGTTTTGAAAGGGTTATATAACTCTTGAATTCATAGGAATTGATCATGATCTTGTTGAAATTTAAAAAAACCATTGAATTATAAGAGATTGATCTAAATCAAACATGGATTAGGTATGATAAATTTTGGTTATTCTTTAAATGTTGGATGAGTCATTATTGGCGAGTCTCTATTGGATGAGTCATCGTTGGATGACTCATCCTTCTCTGTTTCAAGTATTACTTCCATTACTAATTTTTAAGATTTAATTATTATTTAATTTTAGGTGTTTATTTTTATTATAATATATGATTTCAATACCTAAACAAAATATCTGGATTTTAAGTTTTAATCTAAGTCACTCTCACTTGTGCCTGCTTCTTTCAATCCATTTCACTTTACTTTTCTCTATCAACCTTCATCCTTATTACACCCTTGATTTAGTCTTTGTTTTACTACAATGGTGATGATTAAGCCCCATTTTGTGTCATCTATTAATTAATTGAGCCCAGTGAAGAGATTAAAAGTAGAACTAAGTTGACCAGATATCGAACTAAGGAACCCACAATTGGAGAATCATATAGTGTTTGTCGAAAAGGAAATGGATTCTGATTGGTTACTTTCCAATAAGTCACTAGTGCTAAGGGTTATTCTAGACCAAGGATGGGTATAT
This sequence comes from Viscum album, assembly GCA_963277665.1. Lineage (NCBI taxonomy): Eukaryota > Viridiplantae > Streptophyta > Magnoliopsida > Santalales > Viscaceae > Viscum > Viscum album. The sequence goes on from OY728148.1 coordinate 1,769,622,093, forward strand.
TGGTTATCTTGAGACAACTAACCTTTTATCCTAGCTTGGTTCATATATTTTATTAGTATATCATGTTTAGTTTTGGGAGGAACAAAAATATGATTGAAAGTATAATTGATGGTAAAGAGTTTTTCTTTTCATCAAATGAATGATAAATATGTTTGAATGTGACTTATCTAGGAGCATTTAGAGATTACTAGGGTATGATTCCCAATTAATCTAAAACTTACAGTGATGAAAATTCTTTTCTAGTGTTGGCAAGTGATAAAACTACGAGAAGTCCTTTTTCTACAGAGTTAGACTACAAATAAAAGATATTTTTTTTTGTGTTTTTTCAAAACTTTCTATGTCCCAAGAAATGGGAATTCAATAAAATGAGATATATGGATGTTTATCTCCTATTACTTTTGAAAATAGGGTATATGATCAACATATTGGGTTACCTTATGGTACAAATGATGGAGACATGTAAGGCATCCTTCAGATCTAGCTCTTTAATTTATCCGATGTTTATTTCTACTATACAGGAAACCAAAATTAAGATTGATGAAGTAGAATAATCTGAAGTTAAATGTGGTGGATTCATTATAATAAAATTTATATATAGAAGGATGAGGGTGAGTTATAACACTTGGATGAAGAAATGGGTTAGTGATAATGATAAGCTATATGAAGATTTTAATTCCATAAATCATCCTACTAGACTCAAGAAATAAGTATATCCTAGCTTGGATATAGATGATATAATAGAGTACTATAATTAGGAATAATAATAGAAAGTTTTTTTTATGAGGAGGTGACTAACTTAGTTGAGGGGGGTAGTGACCCTAACATTCTAAAGAGCAGAGTGATGTCTTTTGGTCCTACAAGTCCTGTTGTCTTTCTCCCCACTAGAGAAATCTTGTTAAGTGAGACATAATATAATGATGATGATAGAGAGGTTTCCAAATATGAGAGGATTAAAAGTTATTCATCTAAATATTCTAAAGAGGTTATTTTAGTTTCTAATTAGGAAAAATGGAGAATATAGAAATGATGGTGGAAATGGATATGGTGGTGAATATGGAAGTGGAGATGGTGGAGGACAAGATCATGATGTTGATGTTATTAAGATTCAGACACCTCATCTATCCCCTTTAGGATCTGTTTCTTCATCTAGGTCTATATAGAGACCTATATCACCGAGACCTTCACATTTTGAGAGGCCTAGTTTGGCCAGATTAGTTTCCTTGGAGTGATCTATTTCAGAGCATGTAGTTGATGTTGTTGTATCTTCTAGAAGAGAGTCCAATGTTACTTATGAGGTAGAGAAATACCCCAGTTCTTTCGGAGTTGCTGTTTCTCATGCTGAATGAGAGAAATTACCAGAATATATTTAGCTAGTTTTGGAATATTCATATTCCAAGGAAGTTTAGGAATATGTTGAAGATCATAGGGATGCTCAGGTAGAGTGTCAGGTATCCTCTAAGTGGGATCCTTCCCTAGGTTCCAAACTTATTATTCTATCATATTATAATTCATATGATTAATGGAGTGTTCCCCCAAAGGAATGAGTACCTACTATCTCGACTGGATATAAGACCAATCCTAAGGAATCTTTGGGTGAGATTTAATATTTTAGTTCAAATTCACTTGTATAAAGACCAAAGCCTATTGTTTTTGTTGTTTCTAGTGTTGGGAGGCCAACTTCTCCTTCACCACCTGATGCTCTAGTGACTAAAAATTCTATCTTCTATGGTAGAATTAGAGTCTTTCAAACATAGGATTCTTTCTAAATTTGGTACCATTTTGATGTCCCAGGAACCTCCGTTATCATAGATAAATGAGATTGATGTAAGAAACTTGTTTAATCTTGTTGTATTACATATCCAACTAAAGATGAATCATCAAATTTAGTAAGTGGAAATTGTGGAAAAAAATTTAGATCGTGATATAGAAACCCTCATATCAGTGATAGAAGAGATGAGATCCTCCTTTGATGTCTTCATGTCATCTTTAATAGAGAGGTTTGAGAGTGTACATTAAATGGATTCTACTTATTATGCTCTAACTCCCTCAATTTTAGTGGATGATAAGTTTATTTGGTCCATAGGTTGAGAGGGACTTAATTCTTATTTGGAAGATGTTTATGATACTCAGTAATATGATCTAAGGTAGATTCATCATCACAGTGAGCATATGTACAAACAGGTAAGGGAATTATTAAATATGTCTAGAAGTTATTGGGAAACCATCAATAAGTCAATTAAATATTACCTTTATATGGTGTATACCAAGAATGAATTGAATTCGCATTTTAATTTTCCAGCTTAGAATATTAGGACACCAGCTCTCACTAGTTATTTTAAGGAATAAGTTGAGTAGTTGAATGTTTTGGCAACGCTACTTAAGTTGTTTATTGAGGAAAATAAGGATTTATTTTCTTCTATAGAGAGAAAAGGAAATATTTTCTTGTAATTTTTCATCCTTATGAATCCTTTCTTATATGTCTCTAGAATAGAAGTGGATTCTCCATAGGCCATTCCCATAAAAACCTTCACCGCTTTCCCTTCTTCAGACCCTTTACCTCCTCAGTACCATACCTTCAACATGTATCCCTTGGAATACATCCGACATATCGGGATAATAATTATTAGGGAGCTACCTTTACCTCCTTAATTACATCCAACCATTTCCACAACATACTAAACTTATACATCTGTCCCTCATTCCTATGATAAGGTCATGTTCCCTTATGATCTTTCTTCTAGAGAAAAGAGTGACTTGGATTGACATTATTCTATGATAGGGTTCTTGTTGTATTTTTCACTGTATCTTTTTGGGTTTTAATATCATACCATTTTATGATTAATGAAATATGTCTCTTATTATTTATCTCATTGATAAGTTATTATTTAATAATATATTTATCTATGATACTTATTATTCATTCATTTGATTTTGTATTTATTATTTTTAACTTTTTGATAAAAAAATGCGGAGAAATTTGGATAAAGTTGGGTGGAATTTACATTTGAACTCTAACTCTAACAATTTATTTGATACTTCATTTATATATCATTTGTTATTTTATATCTGATATCAAGTTTATCTTGGGTACCTTAATCTTTTGTATTTCATTATCCTAAATTTTTCTTTGATACCATATTTATGTAGATGTTATTGTTTATAAAAATTACTTTTATGACTTTTATCATTTGATATCATACCTCTGATACACTTTCAATAAATTTATATTTGAAACAAAATTTATTTATCTTTGACACCATTAATTTTTTATCTCACATTTGACATTTGAAATGTTAATAATACTATTATCCATTAAATTCATTTCTATATATCTAATTTTATCTTATACATGGTTTATAAAAATAACATTATTTTTTATCATAAAAAAGGATCATATTGTTGGAACATCTTTATTTTAATGATCACAAATCATGTTTATTATGTTTCTAATGAGATTACTATTTTATGATACCATTTTAGTTTTATAGGTAATCTAATGAAAATTTGGATATGTTTTTTAATGAGTCACTATTAGTTAAAAATGACTAACCACCAGTATGTGTCACCATTAGTTCAAATGTATCACCACCAGAATGTATGACTGCCAAACTTGAGATGCCAATAGCCCAAGTCACCTATATCTTAAGAAATTTTTAGTTCAAATTATTGAACACTAACCTAAGTCACTACTATAATGAGTGACTATTAGTTCAAATGAATCATTACTAGAATAATTCACCTCCAGACATGGATCACTATTAGTTTAAACGAGTTACTGCCAAACTGAATCACTGCAATAGATTAATTTCCACTAGAGATATCTTTCCACTATAGATGTATTGCCTCTAGAGATGTCTTGCTTCTAGAAGAGCCTCCAGCATTTTTTTTCATATTTTGAATTAAATGGTTAAATGACTATATTAATTAAATTAATATAGATGATTATTTTATGATTAATTTATTAACATTTAAGGGATGAATTAACTAAAATTTAAAAGATTAGTATGAGTATTTAGAATATTTGGATGATTATTATTCAATGGATGCATGCAGTGCCATATGTTTTGAGAAGATTCCCTCATGAACGTAAGTTTTGAATAAGTGAATATATAATCACGGAGTGCATGAATTTATGAATACAAGAAGTATCATTACCCTAGAGCTTACAAAATTAATTCCTACTAACATTCAACTATGAGAGAGGGAACTTCATTGAAGATAAATATACTTTCCTATAGACATAAAATAGAACTTTTGCAACACATTGTTTTGCTACTACTTTTAGAGAAATATTTTGAGCTCCTCTTCAAGCCAGATCTGAGGAAACTTGAGAATATGAGGTTTTATAGACTGTGAAACACTTCTATTTCCATATATTATTTATTTATATTTATATTTTTTTATTTTACATTCATGAAATGTGTTGTATGATCTATTTATTATCACACAATAACATATACATTATAACTAGAGAATACTAGATATTTCATACTATCTATTTTCATTTTTATACCCACAGTATTTTTAGAATTGGTCCTTGTGTAACTTGTATTGTTTTTCTTCCCATTGTTATTAGAGAAGAGATACATGAATGAACTAGATATCTTGTAAGATATTGTTTTCATCCATGATCTAGGTTCTTGATTATATTATAGTTCTATAATTTTCTTGGCAACAAATGATTGTGAAGTGGAGGAGATTAGGTCTCGACTTTAGATTGAACCCCTTATTTTATTCTGCTGTGTGTTTTTGTCTGGTTTTCTTCATTTTAAATATTTAAATTATATACAATTTTAATCTATAAAAAATGGTTCTTTGATTATAAGTCTTAACTAGTTTTTATATAAGGATTTTTTTTGTAAATTTATTTCAAAAGTTAAAGTAATTTCTTTTTATTGTTTTAACTGAGCAGTAATAAATATTTGAGCAATATTTTAAGAGATCAAGATTATATCAAATGACTATTTTTATTAAATGAGAGAATCTGTTTTAATTGGGGAATTTAATTTGAACTTGTTTTTAACTTAATTTTTTATTGGGAAATCAATTCACCCATGTTGAGTTATTCACTCCGACCAACACATTTTCATTTCAATATACTTTTTAAAGTATTATTTTACCATCACAATAGAGAAAATGATAAAATATACTTACTTGATTTCTTAAAATCCATAAACATAATTTCATTCTTTGGTTGTGTGTTTTAAATAGTTTCCATATTTATTTCATCCCATATTCCAAATTATAAATATCCATAATGAATATGTATTATTTCTAAAGCATGAAAATAAATTTCTAAAAGATAATGACATCCATAAAATGATGAAAATAAATTCACACTATATTTATTAAAACCAAAGTGGTTAGCACAAGGTAACATAATACACAAAATTAATAAACCTCCATACGAATAAAAAAACATTAATCTCTAAAATTTCCACAATAATTCCTAGTTTTCAACTTAAATCATACTTGAAAAAATAACTAACCGTATATCCCAATTAAACACAATTACCTCAACATTATATAATGTATTAAAATAAAAGGTTACATTATACCTATTATCTTACGTCCACAAAAATATAATACAATTCTTCTCAAATAACCCTTATGTTAAACCGTTGGGGTTTATATAACTCAATCATTTATCACATCTCTGCAAATATATTTCATAACCTTAAAATTCCATCACTTAAAACCTGAAAATGTTATCTAAGAATTTAATATTATGATAGAACATAGAATATTTAACCCATGATGATATCCAAAATAATTACAATTTACACAATCGATTACATCCTAACCTATAAAGTTATCTAAACCCATGATACAATACAAAATATAAATCCCCAAACTCGTATATCCAGATCTCGTTCTAAAGAAACACTCTTTACAATTATAGATTTGATACCAATAGATTTATATCAATCTTAACCACACATAATTACAAAATAAAAATGAAATATTGATTCACTTATACACCCAAGACCTTTTAGGTTTATTATTTTAGAGAGTTAAGGAAAAAACCTTACATAACTAAACCCATGACTTCATGTGAACATTTTACAACATACCCAAATTTTCTTATAACAAGTCTTCAGTATGTCCCATAAAATTATCCAAATATAAAATCCTTCTAGGCACAAGTTACGCAGCATTATTATTTATAACCAGGGGAAATTGAAACATAAGAAGGGTGAGATCAGACAACCAATAAGGAAAAATATAGTCATTAATAATTGAATATCATCATTGAGTATAATATGAGCATGATAGTATGAGAACATAATAAAAGTTCATGAGTATAACATAATATATTTAATACCCATCAAAAACTTGATAATAAAACATGATTCCCATAATAAATATTTTGAATACCAAAATATACATTTGAGTCAATAATCTCAAGATATGTGAAATCAATCTTTATTTAAAGAAATTAATAGAACTCATAGAAAGTATAGAGAAACTATGTTGGTATATTTGGAAATCATACATTCATTATGGAATCAACTAAATAGGACAATTAAAAAATTCTAATATAAGTAACTCCCATCTATTTAAATTATTCATCTCTTAGGATTTACTTATATTTAATAAAATCTATCAACTCTTATGAGTAACTTCCATCTAGTTAACTCTATTACAACACCCATTTCATTATAGAGCTATACAAATCTCACCCATTATCATGAGTAATATCAAAAATCACCTTTCATCATGAGATATATCAAGATCATAAATTATAATTAAAATTTTCCAAAAATAATAACTTGAATAAAGTATATATATCTTTCATCTCATTATACAATTCATAGAAATAACCATTATTCCTTTTATAACCCATCGAAAAGCAACAGGTTTCATGAAATTTTTATTTAAAACGTCATAATAATACATCTAGAGAAAATATTTGGATAGTATAATTAGATAATATCTTTATTAGATTATTGGAATCAATTAGAAGATGTTAAAAATGATGTTTTTTTTATAAAATAATTTATAAATATAATTTTGGAAATAAAAAGGAAAACCCTTTTCTTTTTGTAACATATTAAATACTAAAAATTCACAAAAAAATGTGAAAATAATTTTGTTTATAAAATAATAGAAAGAAACTTTAGATAATAATTTATTTATATAAAATAAAATTCTTGAATGAATTTATATAACATATAGGTAAATATTTCGGGTAATTTTTTTTAAAACTTTTGAATAAAATAGTTTAAATAAAACATCATTTTTCCCTTAAAATTTAAAACTACATAAAAATAAAAACATTTATGGATTTAAAAACATTTTATTTTTATGAAAATTATTATAAAATAAATTCATTAGTATTATATACAAAAAAATACAACTTTCTGAAAAAAAATCTTTCTCTTTATAATTATTATTATTATATTTATAATTAATATAAAACCATTGAATTTATTCTATACATGTGTAAACAATAAAATTTTAATAATTTGTTTTTTACTATTCATACCATCTATCTTAATAGTTAGGTTATAATGGTCTTGTTTAAATACATTTTTTAATAGAGCATCAGGTTTCGTTCAAACCCATTCTTGTGTGAATTTAGAAGATATAGAATAGATTGAATTTATTTAAAATAAAATACATCATTAAGTCTTGGGGTTATATATTCTATTCTTATATTAGCATTGTGTTTCATAAATTCTATTGAACATGATACTCCTCTTTTAAAACGTCACACTATTACATTATACCCTCATTAAATACATTACGTCCCTAAAATTTAATTTTGATCTCAATAATAAAGTGTTTGAAATTATAAAATACATCAATTAAAAAACCACATCATAAAAATGTTTAATAATACAACCTCCTAGTAAGAGATAAAGGGGAGTAAAAATTTCATACAGAATAAAACATAACTAAGTTTCTATGTTTGAGAACATTAGTGGAAAGTAAAGATATAGACATGGAAGAAAAGATTAAATAAGTATAGAGAGTTATATAAGTCATTGATCACAAGAAGGTGAGTGATAAATAGAAAATTAAGGTCCTCAAAACCATAAATCTATAATTATTTAATAGTCCATAAGATCAACCTAAATAAAGGTATTAGGATAAAATTTTATTTCAATATACTTTTCCTAGAGTTAAGGAATTCCTTTACCATATATTCTAAGAATATATAAAAAATATACTTACTTGATATATTTTTATTTCATAGGTACAATTTCATCTTTTGGTTGTGATTCAATTATTTTCAACTTCATTTCTTACTATAAGAAATGAATATCCATGATAAATTATTTATGCTTAAACCACTAAAATTAAATTTTAATGGATCATAAAATCCATAAAAGAGTGAAAAATATTTCCATCTATTTATAAATATTTTAAAAAACCAATATGGTTATCAAAAGTTATATAATATAATACATTAATATCTAAACGACTATAGTAACATCAGTGGTTTAAAATTAATATTTATCAGTAAAATTGTTTAACTAAAAACAATGACATATTAACACAGACATCATGTAGGTAAGTGGTATGTGATAAACCCTTATCATACTTCAGTTGCAGGATCAATACCTGTGGCCTTATAGGATGGGATTATTTTTCACTAAACACATGGGTTGTCCTTTTTCTAAAAATATTTTAATATAATTCCTATAATGTTATGAAATTTTAATAGACCATAATTACCTAAACATCAAAGATTAGTTAAACCTTAAATGTTACAAATACCTTTATAAAAACATATTTATCATTATTATATTAACATTAGGAACATATTAAGCGTTATCCTACCTCAATCACATGTTTTCCAAGAATTTCAATTTTCCACTAAATCAATTTTCTTGGTACCACTCAACACATGTTTTCAAATCATGAAACAAATACTACTATAGTACAATACTAATAAATTTCATAATTCTTCCAAACATAATTTCATTGATTAAAATAATTATATAACATAATTTTTGAATAAAAACTTTATAATGGTAATCATTTAACTTTTTCTATAGTAATATCAAAAGATTTACCTTGATCCATTAGCTTATTTTGAGGTATATTTACTTTATGCTTGGGGAATTAAGTTGTGTAGTACCCTATCTCCTTATAGTTGAAGCATTTCACATTGTAAGAATAATTATTTCCCATACAATCATGAGCACGGTGACCTTTTTCAACACACTTTAAGCAAACTCATTTTAATTTTAAGCATGTACCAAGGCGTTTCCTTCTAAAAGTATCACATATTGGAAAATACCTCTTTCCATTCATATAATTAGTATTATTTTTTCTTCCATACCCTTCTTCTATTGTTTCTCTTCAAATCCATAATACTTGGATAATTATTTCCCTATATTGATATCACATGATACTATGTCCTTATATAATGAGAATGTTTAGGAGACTAGTTCCCTTAGAAGGATTATCTTAATACCATAAAATAAATGATCAATATTTATATTTGGATTATGTACGTAGTCCACAACATACCTCACTAACCTTGTAAAGATAGATTCATACTTAGCAACATTTTCCTCTTATTTCTATCTTAGAATGAAGATCCTTATTTCCATATTATATCATAGATCACATGGAAAAATATTTTTACAAGAAGAGTACCTTGAAATACTTCCACTTTTTTATTATTATTTACTCTTCATCCTTAGTGTTTTTAATTAATTACCACCATTGATCTTCATGTTTTGAGGGACTATAAAGTGCCATGGAATCATTCTCTCTTTCACTACTTCCAAAAGAGAGAAATATCTTCTCTAAGGAACTTATCCATTTTCCAAATAAAAATGTATTTGTAGACCTATTGATTTATGGAGGTTTTTATTGCATGAAGTGGTTGATCATCCTTACAATGCATGGTGGATCAGTAGGATACTCTATACAGGAAAGGTTATTAGTCATAACCTAAGTCAGCTTCCCCAATATGGTTATAATTTTATCAGTTCTAGCTGCACCAGCAGATCCATCTCTATTATTTTTTATAGGAGGTCAATCCCTACATGGATTATGTGAATTGATACACTTTCCATTCCTTCTAATGGGTGCAATTTCTAAACATTAACATTCACTATATTGGATCATAACATTATGAAACATAATATATAATCCCAAAACTAGTGAAACACTTAACACTAATTGAAAATTTGTATATATGTAATATCATAATAATAAACAAGGTTTCTTTGGGAATGTTTTCAAATCATAAAAATATTTTAAAATATTTTTTAATGATTTGTAAAGAAGATGTGAATTAACCAAAGAATATCCCCTGAGAGGGTCAAAAAAGGTGCATAGTAATGCCAATTTTTATATACTAAGTGATGACCAGTTCAAGCCTAATGTTATATTTTTAGAGTTATTACCCCTAGGTACATCCATTCTAGAACTTGGTTTACTTTAAATATCCAAACATAGATTCATTTTCTAGTAAAAAACACATAATATCTTCCATACCATAAAATTTATGATGTTATTCTATAGTTGTCTTTAAAGTATATCATAGGATTATGTTTCCTAATATATGTTTTCATAAATCTAGTTCCCAAGTTTTCTATTAAACATCCTCTAAAAACAACTATATCACCCCAACCCAAGTAGAATGGAGACAATGTTTACTTTGTTACATTGTCATAATTTATAAGGAATCACATCCTAAATAGCTAAATAGTTTAGTAGTATTGATAAAAAAGATACATAATTGAAATTATTATTATAACTAAAAACATAAAATACAAAAATTATTTTATTTGAGAAATCCATTTTCCCTAATAGTGTATCCCTTCATATCAATCACAAAAAAAATTCTTAGTATCCTAGGGAAAATAAAACATTAGAAAGGGGTGATATTAGATACTTAGAAATGGTAAAATTACAACAAAATATATGAATACATAATGAATAATCAATATGAAAATTTAAATAACTAAAACATATTCCTTTTAATTAATAACTTGAGCATAACATTGAAGGAATAAATGAAGACCAAATAATTCCATATAATTAATCACATGAGCTTGAAACTTAACCATGAATATTCTAACTAATCAAATAATCACATGGGATAAATATAACTGAATTAAAAATGATAGAATGCATAATTACAGACATCAAAAACAAACCATCGAGGCCTTTTTCCAAGACATCTAAATAAATGGGTAAAGAATCTACCATAAATTAGTTTAGTTTGTCTCATTAGACATATCGATTCATCGAGGGGCTATAGCGGTCCCTTCCCATCAGTTAATAACTCCAACTAATTCTTATTATGAAAGGGGTGAAACATAATTAACATAAATATTCATATTGAAAATATAAAATATGAAATATTAATGCTTACCCCAATCAATAAACATAATCATAAACTATCCAGAGTAAAATGGTGAATAGTAATAAAATTTTACATCCCCAGTCAAACTGATCATAAACCATCTGGAGAAATAATAAGGATGGTATCGTTAGATTATTTCAAAATTAATTAATAAGTAACATAGAAAAATTTCATTATAGATGAAAAATTATTATGAAATATCACTTGGAACATTTCTTTATGAAAACAACCTTTCTTTTAAAATCAATTTTTTTATTTTTAAATTAGAAGATTAATAAAATATTATTAAAATCACATTCCATGAAAACAAATTTTTAAAACTAAGAAATAATAGAATATTTGGAAAAACATTTTATTTAAAAATAAAATTGTAAAATTTCATATGAATCTTCAAATAAATTATGTTCTTTATAGTGAGTAATTCTATACATTCTATATAAGTTAAAAAGAACATTATTTTTTTCATTGTAAAGAGGTTTAATAAAGTTCCACATTCAGAAAATGTAATTAATATTCTTTTCAAACTATTTTGTAAAAAATTAAAACATGGGTAAAAATATATTTAATAAATCTTTTTTAGAATGCTAAAACAATTTTTAATGTTTTTTATAAAACATGGTTTTGGAATAAAAAGGATCTTCGACAGAAGAAGGAAATAAAGTCAAATTTTCATAAAATTTTTTTTAAATCATTTTATGTACTAAAGAGAAGGAAAATGGAACTATTAAACAAAATATTTCATGAATAATAATATTATAGGAAAATTTATTTATTATAAGTTATAAATATCAAAAAATTCCCCCAAGGGATACTTAAACAAAATTTTTTTTGAATAATGATGAGATTGTGAAATAAACCCTTACCACTTTCTTAAATTTTGAATCATCATCCCCATAAAAAATAACTTTAAATAAAAAATAAAATACCAATGAGATAAATTAATTCTTGATATAACATAAAAAATGGAATTATATACACCAAAGATGAGAAATAAGTGGTGAATATGGAGTATGTATCATAGAAATAAAAGTGAGACGAGAAACCCTTACACTGAGTCCGAATCTTCACACACATTATTTATATTCCCAAATAATAAACTTAATTTAATTATTTACTTTCTTAATAACCTTTTTAAATTTTATTATTCCTTTTATTTAGCTTATTACCATGTTATATATGATTAATCAATCAATTAATTTTACATCATATGTTTTGATGATATTTTGGTTATGTGTCAAAAATAACTTTGGTAGGTTGAGTATGGTAAAATAGATGATTATTTAAGAATATATAGAATAATAATCCTGATATAATTATGAAATTTATACATAAATTATACTTTTAAAACCAATAATAAAATATGGTTATGAAAAATTAACTATGTTACAATCATTGAGATAGTAGGGCGTATGTACGCATGAGTAACATTTGTTTTTTTGAATGATCGATATGAAAAGAAGGTAAGTAATATTTTATATTTCCATAAATATAAAAATTTCATGTATAAAATATTATATGTTTAAATATAATTATATATATCATTAATGTGGTGTGGTGATGAAAACATAGTCATATCGCTTTGTGAAGGTGTTAGTCCACACATACATGAACAACATTATCACTTTTCAATGTAAAAAATGGTATATATTATATTTTAAAGATAATAAACATGTCATGAATATCATAATAATGTAATTTATATCACAAATATTCTTTAAATGCATCCTTATTTCCATCCATGTATACAGTTAGTGAAAATGAAATCACATCGCTTCGCAAGGTGATAGTCCACCTCACACATGAGCGACATAATTATTTCCCCTAAAAAATGGAATATAAAAAGGTATATATGATATAATTACTCAAGAGGTATAATTATGTTATAATTATAATGTAACATCCTGCCCCTACTAATTGGAATGAGTCATGGTGGAATTTATACTTTTCATTGAGCGACACCCCCAAGGTGCTAAAGGTTGACAATAAATGTTAAGGGATTCAATAAAATTGGGGGATGATTTACATTTAAGAAATATAACCACTTAACCAGAAATTCCATAAAAAAATAAACCACTACATGATGTATGATAATAAAGTAAAAAAAATTTAAACCAATACCTCAAATATGAAACCAAACTATAATAGGGTACCATAACAGAAGACAACAAACATCAAAGTGAAGAACATAGTACAAATCCAATGAAAACAAAAAACCTCAAAGACATAGATATATAAATTAAAACATTACCCATGCTATAATGCCACAAAAATCCCAAGTATCCTAAAGTTCCACTAGATAAGTGTGATACTTTATCTTTTCATGTGTACTGATAAAAAATATATTCAAAAGAACCAATGTTACATAGTAGGGGTGAGTAATGAAACTCAGCAGGATTTCCCCAAATGACTTCCATACTCATGCCACTAGGATAGATTAATTTAGCATAATTAAATAAAAGAATTTATATAAAATAATTGGAAAGAATTTCATAAATGATTACTGAAGTAAAATAGTTATCTCAAAACAACACCAAGTTCCATGGAAAGAAACCAAAAAATTCATTACATAAATTTCATGAATTTAATTGGAATTAACCATTCCATATCACAAAGCCACAAAAAACCATACACACACTTAACCATAAAACCATGAAATCTTGGGGTCACTATTGATGGTGGAACTTCACATCTATAACCCACCCCTTTGATGGTGGTACTTCATAACCATTATCCATCCATTCCATCCATGCTTAACCCTTTAATGTAACCAGATTCCAATAAGAAATATTCCAAACCAATTCAATCATTTCAATAAAACCAAAGCTTTTTTGAAAACCAGAACAACAAAAAATTTCAATAAAAACAACCTTTTATGGAATTTTTTTTCCAACAAACCATTTCAATAAAACCAACCCTTTTATTAAAAACCATTTTCCATGCATCAAACCCAAATAACCAATTTAAAATAATCATTTTAAAATCAAGTTACATTTTCACTTTTAACCAAAACACCGAATTTTAAAAATTTCATAAACTATTTCCAAATATAGTTTACATCAATCAGTTACACAACAATTTCAATATCAATTTATCAAAAAATAATATATTTTATATTAATCCTTCTAGTTCTTGTAAGAGTAGTCAATAGAAAATCCACCTACCTCAAAAGTTATGGAAGAATGAAGAATGACATGAAAACACCCACGAAACTGGGCTGAATCTAAAATAACCTACCTTAGATATCTTCCCCTAACACCAGCAAGTCCAAATTTAACTATGATTGGCATAAACCAAATTTTATCTATCTGCAACATACTAGATAATAATACCAGAGAGAGAGAATTAGATCTAAGAAAAACCACAAAAAACTACCATAAAATAAGACTTACCATGAGAATATGGCTTCAATTCCTAAAGAAACTTATATAGAGCACTTCCAAATTGATGGGGAAGGGTTCCACCACCTTTGGGAGGAAGAAGTGTTGAGTTAGAGATGAAATGGAGGAAAAAGATGGGTTAAAGGATAATAATAACCTAGATCCTCCTTTTGTGGATATTGTTTTTAAACCGTGCAAGATTAGCCTCATAGTTAAGAAAAACCTGCACTAACTGTGCTCCAGCCTCTTCCTCATGGAGGACCTTGTATGGTTGGATCACACGATTAGATGAACCATGAAACAAATATAAAAAAGACCACAGTCCCACTTTTCATGGTTTCTCCTTGATAGCCTCACAGTTTGGACAATATGTTCACCTACCCATGCCCCTTCCCATTAGACCCTGTATTACTATGAATGGTTTCCTTTAAGAATTTCATGGTTTTCATTAACTGTGCACCAATAATGAACCTTTATAAAATCACCCAAAACATTCCAAAATTCTCCCAAACCCTCCCAAACTTAACCCAAACACTTTACATACATAAAAATCATAACGAAATGGTTACTTACTTGAAACTGAGGGGGTTAAATTCTTCACACCATTTGCCTTTCCATCATCAGAAAGTAGAAAACCAATACTGTATCGAAAGGTTCAGGCCATTGTTTGACCATTTCCTTCTCTCATTCTCAATTCTCTTTCTAAATCTGACCATGTTTCCACAAAAACCAAACTTGAATAATGCTTTTCCCATGAAAGACTTTATCTTTCCTATCCATAATCTTAACTAGCATGTGAACTAATGAAACATAGGACCCTAGGTCAATGTGATCCCATTGAATCACATGGTCAGGATTAGGATGATAATTTTTCAACTAAGATACATGAAACTCATAATGAAATGCACTGAACCATGGTAGAAATTCCAACCGATATTCCAACTCACCAACCCATTAAAGTATCTCAAAAGGGAATATGTATCGAGGAGATAACTTGACCTGCTTCCCAAATTTTCATTGTCCAAGCCTTAGAGAGATCCTCAAGAACACATGATCACTCACCTAGAATGAAAATCTCCATCAAAGATGATATGAATATGATTTATGATGACTCTGTTCCATCTCTATCTATTTTTTAATAAAATAAATCTTATCTATTATTTCTTGGACAAGGATTGACCCAACCAGTGAAGTCTCACCTATTTCCACTAAATAAAGTGGAGAATGAAAAGGACACCCATAAAATACTTCAAAAGGATCCACATGTATAAAGTCTTAATAAGTATTATCATATGATAATTCCTCTAATGTTATGTGCTCCTCCCGTGGGCCACCAATATCCATTACAATATCCTGTATCATGTCTTCCAATGTATATATCATCCTTTAGGATTATCCATCCATCTATAGATGACATTCCATACTCATATTAAACTAATCTGAAAGGGTTTCTATAAGTATTTATAGAAACGAGATGTAAAACTCACATCTCTATATGAAATTATTGAAATTGGTATTCCATACCTCTTTACAACTTCTTAGATATAGATTTTTTACAAGTCCTACACCATATGATATTCATGAATAGGAATGAAATGGGATGAATTTATGAGCTAATACACTATCACCCATATGACATCATGTTTACAAACTATTCTTGGGAGACCTGTTACAAAAATACATGGATATCTAAAACCATTTACAAATATAAATAGGTAAATACTAAAACATACCTTCTGGTCTTTTATTATCTACTTTAACCTATTGGAAAGTTAAGCATCTCGAAAAAAACATAGCCACCTTCATTTTTATACCGACCCACCAAAAATTTACTTTCAATGCTTTATACATATTCTTTATTCCAAGATGAATTACCTATCATTAATGGTGGTATCCATGAAGAAGTTAACCCTGAAAATCCATAGGTATGGCCATCTGATTTCTGAACTACAACACTAAACTCCCATAAAATATCCATTACTCAATGGTCTCCCCGCAATTGAGTTTTGACCTCATAGAAACACATTATAAATCATATGTTTATGCCACCTTAACTATATTCACCAAATCAAGAACCAACAAAACTGAAAAAAACCACTATACACCCTTGGTATTCACACTCCAAGTGCATGTTGGCTAGGGCAGACATCAACTACCACTCATCTGAAACAACTTTTTCCATCTGATCATATGAATTTGTACTTAATGAATCCACCACTGTATTTCCTTTATGTAGTGTATAAATCAAGTCAAAGTCGAACATTTGGAGACACTCCATCAATATTATTTTTCTTAGTTTAAAATAAATTTATGAGAAAATATGTTTCATGATTTTATGATACATAAAAAAATTAAATTTCTCACCAAATAGGTAATGACACAACGTCTTCAAATCATGGACTACAAAAGCTAACTAAAAATCACGTGTTGGGAAAAAATATCATTAAATTTTAATTGTCTTGATCCATAAGCAACAACATGGTCTCCTTTTAGGAGAAAACATCCCAAACATTATCCCAAAGAATCATAATACACCATGTACCATTGTATTGATTTCAGAAAAATAAATATTTGTGTTGATGTTAGGAGAAATTTAAGATCTTGAAAAGAGTTATGGTATTCATAATTCCCCTGTAATGGAACATTATTCCTTATCAAAGATGTCATTGGTGAATCTAGTAATGGTAAATCACGAAAAAAACATTGGTAATAACCGGCTACACCAAACAAATTGCGCATCTCAAAGACATTCTTTGGCTGTTTCCAAGAGATAAAAACTTCTATCATTTCTGGATCCATAAGAACACATCCTTTAGAGATTACACAGCCAAGGAAAAAAATATATCATATCCAAAAAAAATTACTTGATAGTTTATAATACAAATGATGATCCTGTAAGATCCCCAACACTATCACTAAGGGTTACTCATTTTCAGCCCTTTTCTTTGAATACACCAATATGTCATCCACAAATAACACCATAAAAGAATTCAGATACCTCTAAAATTTAAAATTCATTAATGGCATAAATATTTATGGTTCATTATTAATATTTAAAGGCATTACCACCTATTCATAATGTCCATATATACTTTTGAGATTTGTCTTTAAAATATCCTCTTTCCAAATCCACAATTAGTGATATCCTGATCCCAATTCAATTTTGGAGAGCCACTATTCTCCCCTTAATTGATAGAAAAAATCATCAATTCATGTAATTGGATACATGTACTTTATAATAACTTGGTTAATCTTATAATAAACCACATACAACCAAAAAGTTTCATTTGGATTTTTGAAAAACAAGACTAGTGCTACCCACAATGACATACTTGGTCGAATGAATAATTTTCATTCTAGTTACATAAATTACATTTTTAGAACCCTTATTATATTGGTTCCATTTGACAAGATAGAGAAAAATAGGACTGATACTTGGAAGAATATCAGTCATAAACTCCACTTCCCTTATGAGTAGAAACACTGAGAAATTATCAGGAAAGACATCCAGAAAATGATCAAACACTTGTGGAAAATAGCTATTATCAATCAGTTACATCAATGCCAAAGTCTAATCTTCCAACTACTGTGATATAGTTCCAACTACTGGTTCCAAAAAATTCCTTTACACCTTCCTTTATATTATGGTCTCCTGTAAATAGATTGTCAATGCTATCCTCAGTCATGAAACTAACAATTCTGGTATAACAGTCTATATGTGGCTTGAACATTGTCAACTAATCCAAACCCTAGATTATATCCTAAACATATATCACAAGCATTGATAAATAACATATCAGCTCAGATCCATCAATAGTTATAGAACATTCTCTATATATAAATGATCAACATTCTCTTTGAATAATAAGAGTTTTTAGCTTTAACATTGAAGGCATCATCTCAACACTCAAACACAGCAAATACACAATAGAATAAGTAATAAAAAATAGGACACAACTATATCCAAAAATGCTTTCATAATATTAGAATTCAATATAATCATACCTCTCTCAATCAATGGTCTGTCTAGATAGATCATCCACGATAACCTTCTTAGCTCCACAAAATTTATTGATCACAACAATTTGTTCCTTATTTCTCTATTGAGATAGCCCTTTATGAGGGGTCATGGAATTCCTAGAATCACCATGGATATCTTTATTCTACTGAGGAGATTGATTATGCTTCCCTTATCCCATCGAAGAATACAATGTCTAAAACACCTGATAAGTGTCCCAAACACCCAACCTCGAAGCACTAGAAACATAGCACTGAAGATTCCGCATCTAGTTGAAATTGTGGCATGATCTAGGCGGTGTTATACAATATCACATCATGTGACTAAGGGAACCACATTGGAAACATCTTGGATTGTTCTTGGGTTTTGTAGGAATATTTACCAATCTAGTTGTCTGATTTTGTGTCATCCCACTAACTTCGAAATAGGTTTTCCTCTTCCACTCTCTCCCCGCATTAGAGTTCCCACCTTTTCCCATAGGTATCAACATGCTCCCTCCACCCATATCTCATAAGATATTCCATTTTACCACCATCACTATATCAACCATCTCTGTATAATTCATTATGTAGAGAACATAAATATTTATGTGAATCTCTTGCCTTATCCTTGATTAAAATATGTGTTCCTTCAAGGATGAACTAGCAGTAACTTAATGTGTAAAGAGAACTAAATTCATGAATTTAGCTACATAATCTATGACTGTGAGGCTCTCCTAATTCAAGATGGATAAATCCACCATTCTTACAATTCATAACATATGAAGATATAATTATTTATTGGATAATTTTTCAAAATCCTCCCATGAAAGTCCTTGTTCCAATTTAGTCTGAACTGGTAAATCCCACCACTGGTGTACAAGATCCTCCAACATATATGTTAAAAAATTTAATTTTAGCTCTATTGGTGTGTTAGGGAAATAAAATATTCGATTCAACCTCTTCAACCACACTTCTTCCTTCTCTAGTTCCAAATCACCTATGAAGATGGGTGGATTTTGCTTCCGGAATTGGACATAATGATCCAATTTACTTGTTTCATCTATCCCATTCCCTTTGTCTATTACCTAAAAATATTGAACTATACTCTGTACTAGTTGTTGGTTCACCTGTGGCTCAGGTGAAACCACATTCTCAGCAACTTCCTTTGATTGGTTTCTATGATGCATACCAAATTTCATTTTATAGAAACACAATAAACACTATAATTATCACTCTCTAGCAACTGAAGGATTAAAAATTTCATTTTCTACAACATTATACTATCACAAAATTTCTTTTTAAAATTAAATATTTCCATAATAAACAATTTTTGAACATTTTACCATACTTTTGAATATAAAAGCATTTTTAAAATAACAATTTCATTCCTTTTCAAAATCTAAAATTCGAAAACAACTTTAATAATTTTTAAAAATCAAAACTTATGTACCAAATCATATATCGTTACTAAAAATGAGACATGTACTCCTAGTGGGAATTCATTTATACAATGCATGTCATGTTCATCTCATTGGATAAACCCCTAAAAATGAGATTTCAAATCCTATAAGTTTATCCAAAATACTTATGTACCCAACTCCTTGGTAATGTGAAGTTAAACATAAAAAGTATATCTATTTATTTTTATGATATAAATTTCAGTTTCTGACAATCCTAAGCCTTTCTACCAACCCAACATAAGGAATAAACTAGACTGAATTATCAACTCCAAGGCCGACATGACTGATCACCAAGGATTAAACAAATTGATACCATTTATTCCACAAATATATTTGGAAGGAAAAGACTGATACAAATTTTAACATCCCCTTGATTTTTATTGGAATGAGTTGAGGATGAATTGATACTTATCCTAAAGAAAACTCTCCATGAAGCTAAAGGTTGGTAATAAATGATAAGTGATTTAATATAATGAGGGAAAATATTCCCTTTAAGAAATAAATACACTCAACCAGACATGCCATAAAAAAATAAACCACTACATGATGCATGGTAACAATGTAAAACAATTAAAATCAATACCATTGATATCAAACCAAACTTCAATAGAGTACCATAACAGAAGAAAACTAACATATAAGTGAACAATAGAATAAAAATCCAAAAAAACCCAAATACTCCAAAGAAATAGCTCCATAAATCCAAACATTATCCATGCTCTCAAACAATAGAACAACCCAAGTATCACAATGCACCACTAGAGAAGTGTGATACATTACCTTTTACTGTGTCCTGACAAACAATATATGAAAAATCACCAACATGATAAAGAATGGGTGAGTAATGAAACTCAGTAGGGTTTCCCCAAATTAATTCCCTACTCAATCCACTAGTATATCAAAAGTTAGCACATTTACATAAAACAATTTATATATAAAAGTTGGAAATAGTTTCATAAAAGATTACTGAAGTAAAACAATTATCTCAAAACAACACAAAGTTCATTGAAAAGAAACCAAAAAATTCATTCCAACCATTTCATGAATTTAATTAGCATTAACCACTCCATATTACATATCTATACACACCCATAGACACACATAAACATACAACCATTCAAGATTAGTGTTACATTAAAGGTGGAACTTTACATCTATAACATGTCCCTTTGAAGGTGGTACTTCATGACATTTATCCATCCATTCTATCCAATATTAATTTTTTAAGACAACTACATAACAATAAAATCTTTTCCAAACCAATTTAATCATTTAATAAAACCAAACCTTTATTGAAAACCACAACAACAAACCATTTCAATAAAACTGACCTTTTATTAAAAACACTTTTCTAACAAACCATTTCATCAAAATCGACCCTTTTATCAAAAACCATTTTTCTATGCACCAGAAATAAATAACTATTTTTAGAATTATCATTTTAAAATAAATTTACCCTTTCAATTTCCACCAAAACACCCAATTTTCAAAATTCCATTAACCATATCCAAATAAAGTTTCCACTAATCGATTTCATAATTAATTACACAAAAAATAATCAATTGTAAATTATTAATTCTAGTTCAATCAAGTAAAGTTGAGAGTGAATCCACCTACCAAGGAAGTTACAGAAAAAAATAAGAACAGTAAGAAAACACCAAGGAGACAAGATTAAATCTCAAAAAACCAACCTTATATATCTTCCCCTAACATCAACAAGGCTAAATATAACCATGATTAACATAAACCACCTCATATCTATCCAGAATGTACTAGATCTATGAAACCAAGAGAGAGATAAGTAGATCTAAGAAAAACCAAGACAAACTACCATAAATGAAGAATTACCACATGAATACTGCTTCAACTCACCAAGAAACACCTTTGGATCATTTTCACATCAATGGCTAAGGGTTCCAAAACATTTGGGAGGAAGAATTTTCGAGATAGGGCTAGAATGGAGAAAAAAGAGGGGTTAAAGGAAAATCCTAACCAAGATACACTTTTTTTGGATCTTGTTTTTAAACCCTACTTGGTTAGTCACACAGTTATGAAAACCATGTAATAGCCATGTGCCAGCCTCTAACTTAAGGAGTAACTCTCATGGCTAGCTCACACAATTAGAAAAACTATATACTAACCGTGAAATATCCCACTATCCCACCTTTCATGGTTTATCCTTGGTTTACACCTGGTTTGGACAAACCGTGCACCTACCCATGAACCTTTCCCTTAGCCCCTGTCTTACCATGAACATTTTCTTATATAATTTTCATAGTTTTCACTAACTCTGAACCAACTGTGCACCTTTAGAAATGCCACAAAATCATTTCAAAAGTCTACCAAACCATCCCAAACTTCAACCAAACAATTTACATACTTAGAAAGCATAAAAGGGTTAATTAATTGAAAATAGGGGTGATAAATATCATATATATAATTTATATCTATCCTCATACCCAAACTTGAGATTTGTTGATAGAAAACATGTCACATCGGTTCACGAGGTGGTAGTCGGCATACACACAAGCGGTGTTATCAGTTCCCATTTGAGGTAAAGAAGATGTATATAGGTTATGAAATTAATATAATAACATATAAGTATATTTTTTATATTGTTGTTATTATTTAATCCTAAATTAATAATATTGGAAGGATGTGGATGAAGAAATGAAACAAAAACACATAGTTAGAAATTTTACATCCTCTCAAACCACCTCTTTAGGATTTTAAGTAAAGTATTCATAGAATGGAATTATGAACAAAAAAAGGATTATAGAATAAGGGTATAGAAGTGGGTAAGTTATTTAGGTATTTTTTAAAAAAAATCAAAATTGTTTTAAGTTATAAAGAAGATAGTAGAGGGGGTGGCCTTTTATAAGTGAGGTAAGGGCACACTTGTAATTTTTGAAAAGAAAAAGGTGCACCCACGTTTTTCACTTTTCAAAAGGGTCAAAAATGGAGTATTGCAGAGAATTATAAATTATAATCCTGTAATATGGACATATAATAGGTTTTTTACAAGTTTATAGTCATTTTAACCCTTATCCTTTTAGTTTAACCCTCGCTAAATATATTTTACCCTAACTATAACAATTAATTTTTACTATTTTTTCTATTCATTTTGGTGAAAAATTAATTTGAAATTATTTGTAAATATAAGTTGTTTTAATTAAAAATATAGAATCCATTTGTCAAAATTCCAATCACATAATTTTAAAAATTTAATTTAAAATTAATCCTACAGACGTGATGAAAAAGAATGTTTTCAAAGAGAAACTGTTCAAAAGTTTACAATGTTTTTATCTAGAAATTTAATATGAAAATGATTCCAATGACATAAATTTAATTAAAAGATATATAATTTAATTAATTTTACATTAAAACCAATTTAAAATATAATTTTACATTATAAATAATTTCAATGAAAAGGGAATTTTCAATTAAAATTCTGTATTTTTCACTATTCATTAAAAAATGAAACTTTTTAAAAAATACCAAACATCACTCTACAATAATTTTGACATGATTTTTTCAAAAATAAATTTTATCTTTTCAAATAAATTTTATAAAATTGGTAAAAATTAAGTTTAAATTAAGTGCACAATGTACAGCTAATCTGCCTTTAAGAAAAATATATTTTTTTCAGAAAACTTTTCTTTATCTTTCAAATCATTATTATTTTGTTTATAATCAATTATATAACTAATGAATTTATTTTATACTTGTGTAAAACATAAAATTTTCATAATTTTTTTATTACTATTCGTACCCTCTATCTTAATGACTATGTTATATTGATGTTTTCAAATAATAATATTTTAATAGAGTGTTGTGTTTCGTTCAAACCCAATGTTATGTATATTTTAAAGCTATCAGATAGATTTAATTTATTTTAAAATAAATATATCATAAATTAATGGGGTCTTATAATCTCTTATAATCTTGGTGTTGTGTTTCATACACATTATCAAACATGACGTTCCTCTTTTAAAACCTTGTGGTGTTACATCTAATGTTGACCAAACCTAACATGAATAAATATCATTGATCTAGTATCAACTAAATCATAGAGAGGTTCACATAGTTATAAGTTTATAATTATTTCACTAAAAATATGAGATAAACTATATATAAAGGACATGGTGATAACCCAACATGAATGAATACCCCATTGTTAATATAGACGATATTATAGAGGTGTGTACATAGTTTAAGGTCATGGTGCTCTGACCATGGATGTATATGTGATATAAAAACCCTAATGGGGCCTAAGAGTTAAGATAACTCACCAAATTTCAAATAGGGAATGACAATTATTTAAATAATGTCCCGAGTTATTTGAATTGGTAAGTAATGATATAAAAAAATTATACTAAGGAAACCATTAACAAATAGTCAAATAATAAGTTCTATGATAATATTGGCATGGTATATGTAGATTAGAGAACATTCTCCTAAGTATGAAATATTCCTATGGTCAGAAATTATGAATATAGGGTCATGAATATAATTAAAAAGAATTTGTGTCACTTAGAATTAAATTTTATCATTACCAATTGTTGCGAAATGTTTATGAAGATACAAAACAGTTGATTCATAATGAATGGTTTGTGGAAAAGGGATATTCAAAAGTAAAGGGGACACTCTTATCCTAAACTATCCATGATTATACTATTTTTTGGATTTTGAAGGATAATATAGATGGATTTTTATTTATACATGGTTATGAACAATATGATTCAAAATTCACTAAGTATTTTGAAATAACCAGAATCAATCCACACATAGTTATTATAAAATATATTCCATCCTATAATAGAGTTTGATATAGAAATACCTAAAATATATCATGATATCATACACTAAGAGGGTTTTATGTTTATAGAATTTGTATTCATGATTTAAATATTTGACTTAAAAATCACTACCTATCTTGAGATAACAAGAATAAAGACACACATTGTTCCTATTAAATATACCATGTATTTATCTAGATCATATATAGGGTATAAGAATATATAATATAGTATATGATTATTTATAGAGGAATCTTCCTAGAATTCATTCAGAATAAGATATTTGGGATTGACTCATGAGTGGGGGTATCTTACCAAAGTGTGTGTTTGTGGGTAGGAACTACATTCCAAACACCCTTACACAATTTCATCTCTCATGTATGGGATTTTGTTTGTATAAATAGACCAATCAAATTAGTTTATGGTTTTAAAAGTTTGACCAAGGATTTTTTAATTTAACAACTTGAAATAAGGAATTATATGTCATGCAGTTTAAGATCATCTAATAAGGAACTATTTCCAGAGGTTTAGATTCATATAGAGTGGGATTAGGTGTTTTTAAATTTATGGTTGTATGGTGAGGAATTATTCCAAGTATTTTAGAGTCATGTGATGTGTAATTTCGGTTTATATTGTTTTATATCATATAATAAAAACCATTAAATATGGGTTTTATTTAATTTTTTCTTATGTGTAAAATGAAGTGTATTCATATAAGTACTAAACCCATGAAGGAAAACCTAATGTGAATGAGTGGGAGTATACATTTGGATGAATTGAGGTTATATTGGAATATAATAATAAACCTATAATAGATGATATATACAACAATGTGTTTTTTTAATAATAGGAATCATGCCATATGTCATTATTCAAATTTCATAGTGTATGGGACATTGGAAAAAACCTAGTTTGAATGAAGATAAACCAAACCACCAACACATCATTGAGCCTCAAATATTTTACTCAAATATTAAACTTCCTAGTGTCAATGATACTTAAACCTTCATTATTTACAAAAAAATGAAACATTCCTTATTATATTTGATTTCAGTGCCAATATTATAGTTTCTTGTTGTAACGTCTCATGTTTTGGATGGGTGGAAATTTTCAAGGGAATTTGAGTTTTCTTAATTTGTGGATGGTCTAAATATTTAATAAAGCCCCATAATGTAAATAAAAGTGTTGGAACACTTAAAAGTGTTGTGTTTGGATTCATTTTAGGGATCTAGGGGTGTCTTGAGAGTTTAGATGAGTTTCAAGAGTGTTTAAATCCGAAATATCACTTTCCCAGAGAAACAGGAAGGGGAACACAGTTTGCCTAAACCATGAACCCCTCTAGGGGAAACCTTGTACCAATTGATGGAGGGTGGGATCACATGATTTATTAAAACACGCAAGGTAGGGAACATGGTTGTGAAAAATGTCTATAGAAAATTGCAGAGGTAGGCGCATGGGCTATGCATGGTTTTCCAAACTGTGTGCCCATTCTGCATGGTTAGTGCCACTTAACCAATAGTACCACATGGTTAGAACATGGTTAGCCCAAACTATACATCCAAACTACGAGGTGTGTCTTTATTTGGTGGTGAGAGATGAAAAATTGGTGAATGATTAGCCAAACCATGTGGCCTAACTATGCAAATCATTAAAAATGGATAAATTACCTTTTTTTAGTCTGAACTTAAATGGGGTTTACCCCATTTTCTCCCTATTTTTTAGATAGAATATCCCCCACATGTTATTTTCTTTCCATTCTAACTCCATGTAATATCTCCCTCATTTTGGTTAGGAATCATGCTCTGTTGGTCTTGTTTCTATCATATCAGTGAGGCTATGACTCCTCATCCTTCTTTTCGTCCAGTATATCTTTACACAGAATGCTAAATCTGTGTTATATAATTCTTACTACTTTTAGGTAATTTTTCTAATATTTCAATTTTTATTGTTATAATTTTAATTAAAGATGAGTACCGTATAATTTTATTGTACTAATAATGAGGTAAAAGGTCTATAGCCTCTTACTTTAAAGTCCCTTTATATATAAATTATTCCATTGTGTTGTATGTTGGATTCTCCATGCATTTATCCTAAAATGTGAATTAAACTAAATTAATTGTCCAAATAGTGACCTTTAACCTTTTTAGACCTATTTTCTCAATGAGAAATTGGTGAACTCAAATTTATTCAACCCTTGGGTGTGTCCTATTAGTGTCCCTTACTAGCCATTGATTGTAATTTTCCTTACAATGAGAATTGATTAATTAATGACAAGTGAATTGTTTAAAATTACAAATGGGAATGTGTAATTGCTTAGACCTCATAATTTCTTATATTTAAATGGATAAATAGAATGATAAATCTCATGGAATATCAAATGACTAATAGAAATGGAATGGAATGTTAATGGTAAGGATCAACACTTGGCCCGTATTAATAAATGAACAAATTGCTTGACCCATATCACATGATAAATTGGCAGTGGTATAAACCTTACCAAGGAATTCTAAATTACTTAATAATTAAATGACTAATTTTTTTTAATTGACTTATGTTATATAATGTTTATGGAAATGGCCTCTTTATTATTTCATTTATTATAAGTTATGATACTCGGGCCTAGAGTACCTCTTGAATAATGATACTCAGGTATGCCATCCCTCACTATTTATGGTCATGGTATTCCTTAATAATTATGGGCATGATGCCCCTTTCTATTTATGGGCATGGAATCTCTTACTAATTATGGTCATGAAATCCCTTACTATTCATGGTCATGACATCCTTTACTATTTATTGGCATGGATTCCCTCAATATTTATGGGTATGGTGTCCATTATTTTTAGGGAAAGGCATCGCTTACTATTAATCATGGGCATGGAATCTCTTATGATTTGCAAGACATGGGTATGAGGACCCTCATTTAAAATACAACTCTTATCATTATACATGGATTCCTATGTTACACACTTGGTCCAAAATAGTACTACATATATATATATATAGATATATATGTTACAACATATATAGTGCACACACACACACATATATTTCTAGTGACACATCATTAGAGGTATTCTGACATAGGCCAAAGCAGGTATGGTTGGCCTAGTTTCCTTTGAGGAAACTAAGCCTGACTTGTTAATATTTATCTATTACTACCTTACTTTTGATATATCTGCACACTGATTTATTTTATAAACATGGATTAGATCACATTATACACCATTGGTGGTGAACTACTATGTTTATCTCACACCCTATCCAAGCTTCCGTTTGGTACCTGAACAGACCTTATGGTTGTAGGTCTAGGATCATTGTTTATGATTTGTGTTTTTACTCTTGTCCACAAGAGATTAGGACCATAGGATTGATATGGTGCTCAGGATGATCAAATGGATATAATTTTAGTTATTTTTTTCTTTCATTATCCTTGTATTACATGTATCATCTATTATATATCTATCTCTTGTACATTATATCTTGTTCATGCATGGTCACTTTTTCTTTGAGGTTTAATTTTTAGTTACGATTATCTTCCACTATTATATTATTTGCTGGTTATCTTATTTAATATTGCATAAAATATATTTATTTTTGGTATAGAGGGTATATTATCCCAACTATACCACCTTTATACCCTCACTTCTAGTGAGTATCCTATGGCCTATGGGAAGGGTCGCTTGAGCCGATGTGACCGACTGTCTTGGGGAACCGTTTTAGTGGATCCCAATTCGATACATTGAAAATGGTATCATTGGTTTCTTTTCCTTTTGTATTATTATTTTGGGATGGTATAAATTAGAGTAGGAATGTTTCAAACTTTATAAATATCTTGTGTCTAGATTCATCCAACCCATTCAGGAGGGAAATACCATTTTTACAGGGATGAGAATGCTATTTATGCTGTTCAATATTATAGTTTATTCTTATTTCAACTTGGGTGATTTTTTTACTTCCACTATTTATTGACTTACTAATTTATGAGATTTTTACCTTGGCATGATATTAAAGTGATGTATAGTGACATGCCTCATTATAGTCATGTTGAGATACACATTCCATGAATATTCCATTCCATGTAGATTTTATTGTAGATTTATTAATGCATGGTGATTTGTATACCATGATCGTGTTATTATTTATAATTCTTAGTTTTATACCATACTTAAATGATTTACAACTTATTCCTATTTATTATTATATTAGAATGTTTTTCCACAATTATAATAAATTATTGGTTATTAAAGTGTCTTTAGAGGCATAAATAGTGTTTTCCCATATATTTTTATGATGGAACCTTAATTACCCAATTATGATATGTTTAAGCTATGGACCAATGGTTTTATGGGATGAAACATTTATGGTTATGATTAAATGGGTGACAATAAAAATATATAAAGTTTATGGAACTTTATAAATCAAGAATGGAAACCCATATCATCCAACCATTATACGTGAAATTGAAATATTTGAGACCAAAAATAAAAACATGGTTTTAGTTTCATGAATGCCAATTGTTACTTAAAATGGAAAGTGAATTTATAACATGGGAATGGTAATTTATCTAATTGAACCCTGATATATTATAAATTGGAATTTATTAGAAAATGGATACCTTTATATAAGTTTGTACCTATATCATTTGGGCTTGATGACCCATAGGAACAAATCTATAAATGCACAACTAAACCCAAGTAGGTCAGTTGGGGAATTTTATTATGATATAATCCCATTAAGGGTGTTTGAAAATTTAATATATTAACTATTATGCATTTCACTTAATTGAGACCATATCAGCTTGACGGGACCCTAGTAGGTGACCTTTATTCTTTTTATACCTTGATACTTAACCCCATGGGGGTATATTCATGTTAACTGGGATGTTTATTTAATGGTTCAGTAGCCACTTATACGAGTTATGCATAAATTTATGGTGGAATCTTACTGAACCAATTCCATTTACAATGATAAAATACAATTTATTCTGCTTTTGAAATTTATTACTAAAGTCCCTCATTAATTAAAATTCCAATTACAACCTAAATGGTATTTTACTCTATAGATTGGAATTAAAATTTTATTTAACTTAACCTATTAGGATTATTTTATGGTTAAATAAAATATTATTAAATGTTAAAAAGAAATTATTAGATAATTTTCCTCTTATGCTATATGGTGTCAAGTAAATAAAGTGATCAATACACCTTTCTTTTATAACCAGTATTTGTTATGACTTAGATGTGAGCTTATTAACATGATGTAGTAAAATAGAATTAGTTAAAATCCATAAAACTAAAATCATAATGTCACATTCTTAGTTTTAACTCTTGAGTGATGGTAGTTTATAGTGATGCTTTGAGAGGGAACATGAGCATTTCTTATTAGTCTCAGTTGGCTTATGAACTGTGGTTGCTTAAACCTAAAGGATATGTAGTAGAGTCTATTAAACTCTCATGCATGAATCTAGTTTATAAATATGATTCCTTATGTTAAAAATTAATGGTTATCCATGTAGTATCACCCTTGGATATGAGAAATTGATAGATCCTTGAGTCAAGTTTCTAAGCATAGTGAATGTTTTCCATTGGTCCTACTGAGCTAGGTAGAACCCATTATTGATAACAAAATATCTCAGGTAGACATGAAGTTTTCTAGTAAGTTGAAAATAGAGGGGGTATTACCATATGTGTATTATTTTGAGTGAAATATTATTATCCTCTATTCTATCATTATTACCTTTCCTTTAGAACTCCCCTATTCATATGCTTAGAGATGATCATGGAATGGTATCTTGACACTTGGAAAGTGATTTTGTATGCCTTGATGATTGATTTACCCCCTTTTAGTTCAATGATTAATTACATATTTTAGTATAATATCCTATAAGGTAGGATGGAAAGTGTGTTAGATATAATTTAATAGAATCCCTATATGGAACAAGGTTATTATGTGAGTGACCATAAGGATAGGTGGACAAACCCAGTGGACCTATTCTTAGGTTGATCGATAAGGAAAGATGGAGACCTAGAGTGTCTTATATTTTTTTTAACCCTAGTATGTAATCATTATGTTTGTTCTTGGGTAACTTGTGAGAGAGTTTGGCTTTGGGTTTTTTTCTTTAAATAAAAGGATCTTGATTTTACGCTCATTAAGAGATTGATGCATGTTAAGTGCTCAAGATTTGAGTTAAAGGAATAGATATGAATGGGGTTTAAGTAAGAATATATGGTTCTTGGATATAAAAAATGGATTCAATAGGTAGAACAATTCATATTCCTATCCTGGTTGACTATTTTTTGTACTGTAGATTCTTTAGTTTTTAAGAATAATGCCTTGAGGCAGGTGGTCATTTGATAATCATAAAACAAGTGTGGTGTTTTCTTTTTTATGAGGGGTGAAAAGAGAAATCATAGTGTATTCTAATACTAGTTTTTCATATAACATGATCAGTTTGGACTTGTTGAGGAACAACTCGTGGTAGCATGAGTCATGTTTGAACCATGTGGTTTGGAATGTACACTCACTGCACATTGAATTCTTAGCTCAGATAAATTACATATGATAAATTTTTAAAATTGACCATTAGAAAATTAATGGGCAGGTGTTGAGGAATGGAGGTTTTGAGTAGGATTCTTATAGACAGGGTGACATAAAACTTTGGGAATTCAACGGAGGTTGAAAAAATGAGGGATAATTTGGGTTTATTCTAGGTAACGTGATATGTTTAACCATTGTTAAACAATTACACACATTATCAAGATACATGTTTTCTTGTGTTGGATATGGAAAATTTTGAATGAATGATTGGGGAATGGATCAGTGAGAGATATAAATTCCTAATGTTGAAATACTAGTATAATTTATTTAGAGGTGATCATGCCCCTTATCTTGACATCGCCTAGAGTATGTCGGGAAAGCATCAAATATACATTGTGCTATATATTTAACTATCTTTTATGGGATATTAGAGGGAATCCTTGGAATTAATGCCTGTAGCGAGGTTTAAATAAAATCCACTTGATGTGTGGTACACCATTTTTTATTTAAGGGTATTAACCCATTATGTGTTTTTTATTTTTGTTAACACTCTCTAGTAATAGTTATTGGAAAGAAGGAATGAATCAAGTGTGGTGTCACGTTATCACTCAAGGATATTTTTTTTCAGCCATTACTATCATAATGTATGGGATATACAAGGAATGGGATATGGTTGTCATTTTTTGTTTCATTTAAGAGATGAAAATGAGTCCCATAAGGTCAGGATCAGGATTTTGGTTTCTAATGGATGACCCTAAACTGATAAGTGTTGTGGGAATATTGATTCCAGTCATTGGATGTTTATTTTGGAACTCATGTTCCATTTAATAGTTTGAATCTATGTATGGTTGGAATCCTTGGTAAATTGTAGGTATGGATTTGATTATGGATTTTGGTGAAATCTATATGTGGGTGTTAAGTCTGGTGTAGCTTATAAAGATCCATGTATTTTGGATCATGATAATGATGGTGTTGTAGTTATAGTGTGATGGTATTTTTCTTGGGAGGTGGTTCAAATATGAGATGTCCCTAGAAGTTAGGTATGACCTTCAATGAGTGTTCCTGGAATGATCTTGGTATACCATTTAATAAAGGATTAAGAATCTAATATAGTGACACGCCAGACATAAGATCTGAGTGTTTTCAGAAAGTAGTTTATTGGAATCTATTCAACTTAAATTTTCTCAGTTAGTGGGATACAGTTGGTGATGAATCAAATTAGGCATGCCGTTGGGATGCGATAAGTGAAACTTAATGCATTGGTTTGTCCCTTTAAAGGAAAAGATGGTGTGACCAGATTGATCTTGGTCGATTGGAGTTGAACCGATTAGATCCATCAGAAACCGAGGGTAATACCCTTGTAT
The DNA here is from genome assembly GCA_963277665.1 of Viscum album. Lineage (NCBI taxonomy): Eukaryota > Viridiplantae > Streptophyta > Magnoliopsida > Santalales > Viscaceae > Viscum > Viscum album. The sequence continues at coordinate 1,769,654,970 of OY728148.1, forward strand.
ACAATCTTATGGATGGGATAGATGTTTTTCTAGGATGCTATGGATGTTCTTAGGTAGGAATTTTTTATGGTGGGAATACTGTAACTCAAAATTGGCCATTGGTAATATAGAACCTATGGTGGAAAGATCCATATACTAGTTGATAAAAGAGACACTGATGTGATGATGTCTCAGGATAAGAGGGCTTGATTAAAAACCATATTGACGTTTTAGCTTGGTATATGAGTATCGGATTGGGTTTAATAGTTTAAGTACCATATTATTTAAGTAGTTCTTGAAATATTGTTGGGTATTTGGAAACACAACATGGCCGTTTCAATAGAAATTATTACCCTGACTAGTTCCGGTGATGTTTTCTTATTTCACCAATACTTCTTGGGGATGATAAGTTCTGAGGTGGGGAGATTGTAACATCTCTTTTTTTAGATGGGTGAAAATTTTTAATTGAATTTGAGTTTTCCCATTAGGTGTATGGGATTAATATTTAACTGATACTTGGAATATAAATATGAGAAATGAAATACTTTAAAGTGTTGTTTTGGGTTGTGTTTTATGTAAAGAGAGGTTTATTAGATTTTGGACGAGTTTCAGGAGCATCGGGCTCGAAAAACTCACTTTATAGAAGAAACCGATAGGGGAGCATGGTTTTTATAAACTATGGGGCCCTCTAGGGGAGACCATACATCCCTTTAAAGGGTGTCACATAGTTTTTTACACCATACAAGGTAGGGTTCATGTCCATGATGAATGTATATAGTAAATTGCAGAGGTGGGTGCATAACCTGTACACGATTTTCCAAACCGTGTGCCTAGCCCACATGGTTAGTTCCACATAACAAGGAGCAATGCATGGTTAACCCAAAACATGAATTCAAACCATTTTGGGTGTGTCTCTTGGGTAGTGAGAGCTGCACAATTGGTTCACGGTTATCCAAAATGTTCTACCTAATTGTGTACCTAATTAAAAAGAGAAAAAAATACCTTTTTCCCCTCTGACCTCAAACTGTTCTACCCCGGTTTCTTCCTCCATTTTTCAATTATCACCCCTATACGAGCCTCTCCTTACTCTCCTCCTCTATAGATGATCTTCCAAATTTTGGATTGGAATTAAGCTTCTTTAATCTCATTTAAAGTGTATTAGTAAGTCTATGGATCCTCTTCCTTATTTTCTTCAAGTATCTTGCTATAAAGAATGTTAAATCCACATTTATAATTATACATATTTTAGGGATTTTATAATCTTATAGTTTCTCTTGTTCCATCTCAAATCAAGGATCAATATTGGATGTGTGGACCACCACTAAAAAATTGGGTTTTAACAGTGTTAGAAATTTCCTTTGACAGTGCTAACTACCTGAGCGAGATTAAAAGCCTTGGACTTTTATCAACACTAAAAAAGCACTAAAAATGGGTCCTTTATTAGCTTTAAAAAAGTGATGATAAATGGTTCCTTTATCAGTGAATTTAGAAGTGCTGATAAAAGACCCCTTTATCTGTGCTGATAAAGGTCTATACTACAGTGTAATACAACAATACATTGCAGCACCAATGCAATGTGCTATAACAGCCCACTAAAACACCGAAAATACACCAGATATCAATCAAAACAAGTAACAATACAAAATGTTAATGAAATTAAATTTACAACACAAATACATGAGAAAAATACTGTATTATAGACATTTCAAAGATTGGTTTATATAATTACGTAAATACAAATTATTACACACATTAAAAAACATCAATGTTAGTTTTTATTTTAATCCTAATCCCAACTCATTCTATTTTTAAAAAAACCACACTTTATTGAGAAAAATAACACACCTTTATATGAAAAAATGCTTATGTTAGTAATAATATAAAGAAATAATTAACAGAAAGTGTTAATTTTACTAAAATTGATATCAATTTTAATTAAAAAGGCGAACTTATAGTCATATGATTCACACAATGCATTAGATTGAGGTGAAGTTGATTAAAAAACATCTTAAATGACTTTGGGTTAATTTTACTAAAGTATCAAACAATATGGATGTGTTTTCTCAGTTTTGAGTTTGTCTGTTTCTTTTTTTTTTATACTAAAATGTCATTTTATATTGGAAACACACATTTTAACTAATTTCAATAACATCATGTATCAATTTGATATGAAAATGATTCATACACATTGAAAATGAATTATTAATCATTTTTATATATTATCAAGAAAATCTGATCACATTTGATCAATTTTCAGCGAGTGAAACCTTTTGAACTAAAATAGTAATTTTAAACTGATAATAGACATTTTGTGTCTTACTGGGCACATCATGTATCAGATTGAGGTGAGAATAATTCCTACACATCAAAAAATGACTTATTTATCATTTTCGTAAAGTATAAAAACAATCCAGATGTGTTTTCTTGGTTTTTAGTATGCCAGTTGTCCATTTTACTAAAATTGATGTTAATTGTAAATAAAAACACTCACTTTGAGTCATACCGGTCGCACCGTGGGTCCAATTAAGGTGAGGATTATTCCTACATGTATCAAATTAATTAAAAATAATTTTACTAAATTATAAAAACAATAATAATGTGTTTTCTTGGTTTTGAGTATGTCAGTTGTCTATTTTACTAAAATGTTATTTTAAACTGGAAACACGCACTTTGACTCATTCTGATCATATCATGTATCAGTTTGATATGATATTAATTCCTATACATAAAAAAAAATATCAATCATTTTAACAAATTATTAAGATACCCCGAATGTGTTTGACTGTTTTTTAGTGAGTGGATCTTTTTGAACTAAAATATTGATTTTAAATTGACAACGGAGTCCTTAAGACATAACGAGAACATCGTGTTATGGATTGAGGTGTGGATGATATCTACACATAAAAAATGACTTATGTATAATTTTCATAAAGTACCAAAACAATATTAGTGTTTTTTTTTAGTTTTGAGTAGGTGAGTTGTGCATTTTACTAAAATTGATGTCAATTTTAAATAAAATGACACACTTGGTGTCATACCAGTCACACTGTGTTCCGGATTGAGGTGTGGATGATTCTTACACATCCTAAATTACATATATATTATTGTATTAAAGTGTAAAAACTATCAGATTTTGTTTCTCTGTATTGAGTACTTCACTTGTCTTTTGGAATAAAATTTCAGTTTAAAATTGAAACACACACCTTGACTCATACCGATCAAATTGTGTATGAGTTTGATGTGAGACTGATTCATACACATCACGAATTAATTATGAATAAATTTACTAAATTTTCAAGAAAATATAAGTTCCTTTTCTCAGAATTCGGTGAGGTGAGACAGATTGAGGTTAGACCGATAATTTCCTAAATTATCATGAAAATATGAGTGACTTTTCTCAGCATTCGGGAACACCGTGTATCATATTGGAGTGAGACTGATTCCTACACATCAAAAATGACTTATGGATAATTTTTTCAAAGTATCAAAACAATATAAATATGTTTTCTTAGTTTTTATTTGGTCATTTATCCTTTTTACTAAAATTAATATCAATTTAAAATAGAAATAAATTATATATAAATATATGTTTTCTATAAAATAAAGAAAGTATATCATAACATTACATTTATATCTTCCTAATGGTTTCCTAAATTATAGTTTTTTCTTATGAGGGATTGGTAATTCCATCATGTGCAAAATACATTTCTATCCTGAGCAGTCAAACATTTAATTTGGATTATGCTAATGCAGTCGAAAACATATTATATTATGAGGAAAAACATAGTATATTAAAAAACACTTTTACCTTTAAATTTAACTATATTTATTATTTTTATAGGTTCCACAGATTTGGTTCTACTATCAAAAATCAAAATCCTATATTTGTGATCCCCTATAACATATAAGACATTTTCTATGTTGGGATTAACTTGATCTGATTGTGATCTCCCAATGAAAGGTTCATCCTTGATTGAACTTTATTATAACTTGAAATTTGTTTTAGTCACTAGTAGGACAATTGACCAATTATTTTTTTCTAGAACTAAGACATAAAATAATTACACTGATTGTGATTCTACTATGAATGGATCATATTTTTTCCCTTACATACTAAAATTCACCTTCATAAATCCCATTTCATCAACTTTCACCACACTGATATTGTCAACCCATTTACAGTAGAAAATTATCACTTGAAATATTGTATAATCTAACTTGTATATCTATTAAATAATTCCAAAATATGACATATTTTCATAAATTGGATTTGTATTGTTTGAACTAGATATGTGCATCACTTCTGGCACAAGTGTAACACTACTGTTTTTCATCATACTACAACCATCATGTTCTTTTGTATAGACCATATAATCATTAATTACAAAACCAATGTAGGATATAACGTTTTCATTTTGTCCCCTAGATAGCCATTTAAATCTTTGAACAATTGAATTCATATTTTTAGATAACTCTTTATAAATTTGATCTCATTACCATCCTATAAACTGTTGATTATGTGTATTTGATATCGATCCTTCATCCCTTGATAGATTAAAATCTATAAGAATTTCTTTGTGGGATTCAATGTATGGATCAAAATAATCACTAGTATTCAAAATGTAAAGGTATTCTTGCTGCTAATTTGTCAAGTTAATGGTAGAAACATCTCTTCTAGAAACCCCTTTGCTCATCAGGCCTTCACTATGATGAGACTTTGGGAGACTGATGCTATCAACTTCTGATAGGTAATTAGTATAGAATTATATATATTCTTCAATAATATATTGTTATACAATAAAAAATTATGGGATAATTATATTCTTGACATACCCTTTCAAAATATTCATATACCATTCCATGGGGTACATCCATCTGTAAGGGATATGACCCCACGTTTAAACCTCTCTAAAAAAGTGAACCACAAGGTGGATCATTATATCAAAGAATTATGGTGGGAAGAACATCTATAATTCGCATAATATGACTGCAACCTCTTTATTCATGATGATAAACTTATCCAGGTCTATAAATTTACTATATATGGCTTTGAAAAAGAAACAATGTATGGTTAATGTATGTCATACATTTTGAGGCAGAATGAAACAAACAACAAAAAACATCAAATAATGCATCAAAACATGATAGTCATGTGATTTTAGTTCTTGTAACTTTAAATTAGTCACTGACATGACATTATTAATATTTTATGTATACCCCAGTGGAACTTTTACACTATGAAATAAAATGTATTTTTTAAATTTTTCTTGTTTGTATAAAGTGTAAGCTGCTGGAGGAAGAAAAGTCTGCCTTTCACCCTTAACTGGTTCCAACTCTTCCCTTATACCCATTTCAATAAAGTAAAACCTAGCCTTGATTCCATTTTTTTTCTAGGAACAGTAATAAAATTTCAATAACACTATCAAATACATTTTTTTCCTACATGAATTACATAAATAAATATCTGACATACAAAAAATTCCAATACGGTAATTCAATAAAAATTGACTTTGTATTCGAAACTGATTTTTAAGGTTATTTGAAAACGGTTTATCCAAAATTATGTTAATATCTTTTACTTTATTGTATAGTTGATTTCCCACTACTAGATATAGTGTTGTAAATTGTTGGATATTCCCATTTAACGCTGTCGTACAGGATTGGTATTTATGTTTTCGAGGTCAAAATTTCCATTTTCCACAAAACACATTCCTCAAGGAATATTCAAACTGAACAAAGTACGTGTGTTCTTTACAAATGGGACACCCGAACATTCCTTTAATTCTATATAATGATAAATTTCCATAATAGGGGAATTATTTTATCATCTTGTACAACATGGTCCTCAATATGGATTCTTCACTTCTATGAGCATCATACATTGTAACACTTTTATCCCACATAAAATTAAGATCTCCGATCAGTGGTTCCAAATAGGCATGAATATCATTACAAGGTTTTTTTGGTCCAGATATAAGCAGAGAAAACATAATTTATTTTCATTTCATGTATAACCATAGTGGAGAGTTATAGTTTATCAACATCAAGGTCCATGTACTGTGAGTACGACTCTTTATTCAAAATGGATTTATTCCATCTCTAGATAACCCAAGACAAAAGTTTCTGAACCCATTACCAAATTCCAGATACTCATAATCAATTTTCTTTTGGTGATAAGAATATGATAGATAACGTAGGTTACCATATTTAATTCTTTTATATGTATTCCATGTCAATTGGCTCTTAGTTTCTTGACATCAATACAGTCTTATAAACCTTGGAATGATTGTAAAATACCATATATATTTCAAGGGACTTGATTATTTTTTCTTGTATCAATCTACACCAGACTTAAGGAATTTTAAGAGTGATTCATGGTCCTTGCAAAAAAATATGAAATAATTTGGAAAAGAATGTATTTTTTAAATATCATTCCCATTGAATATAACATACGTTTATCATCATATGTTCAACATGGTAGTTAATTTTCTTCTCGTATCATATCATTCAGGCTAACAAGTAGTTTTGTAAAGCTAGTGTCACTCCAACTACTTCCATATTTCAAATTATAAAACTTCAATACAGCTGAAAATGTTGTGTATTTAGTACAAACAATATACAATGGTTTCTTGGCACAATTATTTATCCTCTAAAACAACTTTGAAAAATTACAAAGGTCATCTTCAATTTTCATTTTCATTTATTCTATTCAATCTCTATCATCAATTACATTGGTATTTATATCAAATCATCTATAAACTGTAGTATCATCCCAATAGGTTTCCACATTCTATTTTCCCATGTTTATTCCACCATTTATAGCTATGATCTACTCCATGACAAATCAAAATTTCTTCTAACTCTTTTGGACTAATTTATCTAGAATAAAAACATTGTAAACATGGACAACGTATTTGGGAAGGGTCATATGCTCGATCTATTTCAAACTTGATGAGCTCTTCAACTCCATATTCATACTCTTTTTTAAAATGATTAGAATGTATATATTTTCAATTAATATCAATCCTATTAGGTTCATAAAATATTTACTTTTTTACAATAAATAAATAAATACACATAATATATTCATTATCCAAGGTGAAGGTTATGGATAATTTTAATAAAGGAAACTCAAAATTTGATTATTTCAAAGAATTTTTTTTATGTTGAAGAAAATGCATAATTGAATTTAATAAAATAATTAATACAATATATTAGGTGTTATCCTATGAATTAATTCAAAGGTGAATGTTATAGGCAATTTTCATTCTCATCAACTCATCTCTCAGACATTTATCATTGCATTTTGTTGTTTCAAACACATCCTCCTTCTTTTGTGGACTTGAACCTATGTTGCTTAAAATAATCTAAGAAGTTATGATCCATGGGATGACTAATGATCAGAGTATTAAAACAAAAATAAAAGTTATGGGGGATTAGTTTCAAGAAACAAATTGTAATAATAATAGTTTGGGAGATAAATTTTATGAGGATGAAAGTTTTCTATACAAGAGATGGGGGATGAGTCTCAAGCAACATATTGAAATAATAACTATTGTTTGACACACCTGAGATATTTCATAACCCCCCCAAACAAATGAAAATATTATATAGGAAATTAAAGAGTGATAAGAAAAAAAATATGATAAAAAATATTGAAAAACTCCCATTCAATAAACTAGAAGATATAAAAATGAATTGATAATTTTTTTAATAAATAATGATTTATTTCATATACATGGATAATAATCAGATATTTCTAGGGGTGGGACCAATACGTGTAGAACTAAAATGATGAATACCTAAAAATAATTTGGAATATATAGAATTTGATAACTCCCATTCTATTTTGTGGAATAAGTGATATAGAAACATAAGGAATTATTACATTTAAAAGTAATAGAATATCAAATATTTTAAAACATCTCATGACTCTTGGGATGCCATATCAGCACAGAAACCCATCCCATGGATTCTTGGGTGGTTTTCAAATTAGATATAACCATCTAAAGGATTCTATATAGGACATATAATACACATTTAACCATCCTTGAGACTCTAGGGAGGTCTATAAAGAAGTTGGAATAAAGAAATAATACACATTAATAAGATATATCGCAAACAAAGGAGAGAAACACACCAAACCTAGAAACATCCATCCCATACACACTAGACTCCATGAATATAGAATGACTCCCGTGAGGTCATATTTTCAAAGTGGAATACCCTTAATTCATTTAGAAATCTAAGTGGAATAAAAAAATTAATAGATCTATAAAACATCACACCCCATCTAAAGTCTCTACAATACAAATATAAAAATAACCAGTCAGTTTAATATGCTAGGAAGCACTCTCATAGGCTACCAAACCACCATCCTAGAAATTGATATATAAAAAATTATATAGATGATAAAAAATTGGATGATACTTCTACCATATGGTTTATTCCACTATTTATCCAATGAAAATGAAGCATGATTCATCCAAAATTTCACATAAATAAAAGAGTAGCTCAAAAATCCCATACATTAATTCATAGTTGTAATTGAGTAGGAAGGAGATGATCGTATGGTATGAGAGATAAGCTGGGGAGGATCACAGTATAGGTGTTTCACACTCTAAAAATTTCAATCATCAAAATGGATGATCTTCACAGCCAGATATCCAAAATGGATAACTCACCACACTCACAGTTGCAAAACAGCCTCCACCACAACCATAACCATTGATGTTTTACACCCCGAGTTCCCCAAGAGAAAGTAGATAAGGACTTACATTCGAGAGAATGTAAAAAAGAAGAACGTTCGAGCCTTGGATTACTTTGACCATTGAATCATCCGAGACTTGAATTTGAACCATGCATTTGTTTTAGCTTTTATTTGAGATTTGATTCAGCAATGAGGAGCACCAGAAATGGGTGGATTTTGCAGAAATATTTTGATATCATGATGAGTTCTAAACTAGTTAGGTATTTTTAAATAGACCAGGTCACTTTTATAAGTGCGTCCAAAAATTACTGATAAAGATAGAGATTTAATAGCGCTTGTTACTTAAGAACTGAAAAAGGATTTATAATTATAATTATAAAAAATTTGTAAATATATATATATATATATATAATAAATAAATATAAGTAGAAATATACATATAGTGAATATATTACTTATCTAAATATATTTATTATAACTTTATAATTATTTAAATATGTAATTATTTATTTATAATTATATAAATATTTTTTAAAAATAACATTTACATCATTATATATATTTATATAATTATATATATATATATATTTAATAAATATATATAAATATAAATATAGTAAATATATTAATTATTTAAATAAATTTATTACAAATTTAATAATTATTTATATATATATAAATATTTATTTATAATTACATAAATACTTTTTTTTAAAATATTGATTTATTTATAATTATAAATATATAATTTTATTAATATAGTAAATGTAAATTTATAAATATATTTATTTATAAATATTTTTTTATAAATATATTTTGGACATTATTAATGAATATATAATTTTAAGTACATACATGTTAAAAATAAATGAAATTGAATAAATTAAAAATATGTACACTTTAACAATATTGAAAAAATGGATAAGTTTTATGTGTGTGCATTGTATATAAAAATTCATTAATTACGTATATATAAAATCAATATAATACACATTTTATCTATGTTAAATTGAAAAATCAAATGACATTCAATTAAATATCCATTGTTATGCAATTAGTTAGTATTTTTAATTCATATTAATTTTAAACTATTAACGATTAGTCTCTAAATATATGACTATTTATAATGTAAAGCACATAAATATTTTGTAACATATAAATCATATTTATATACATTCAAATATATGTATATATTTAACATATACTATTTATTAACATTATCAATAATTATCTAATTAATAAAATGTTTAATATTTTTCGTAATTTACTTGTTTTTTAATTTTTATTTATTTAATTTTCACTTTTCATATATCTATATATTTAATACATACATTTTATTATTATTTATAATTTATATATAGTATAATAAAATTATTCATTTTTATCAATAATTATTTAATTAATAAAAAATGTAATATTTTTTTAATAAAATCATTTTTTATTTTTTTATTTATTTAATTATTTAATTTTATTAATTTGGGCCTTTATCGACACTAAAAAAGTGCTGATAAAGGATTCTTTATGAGCACTAAAAATATAGCACTGATAAAGGGTAACCTTTATCGACGCTAAACATAAAGTGTTGATAATGGGTACCCTTTATTAGTGCTAAAAAATAAAGCGATGATAAAGTGACCCTTTATTAGCGCTAAAAAGAAAGAAATTCTAAAAGGTTAAATTTATCAGTGCTTTCTTTAGTGAGGATAAATATGTCATTTATCAGCGCTTTTTGTTTTGTAATAATAAATACCAGAGCTATTAAATACATGTTTTATATTAGCAGACCATTATAAAAATATGGTAGGTGGTCTAGGAATCGTTAAACTTAAATTCCCATTTTTTATAAATCATGTTGTTATTCCACACATCAGATTATCTATTCATTTATATAAAGTGTAAAATAACCTATATTAATAGTCTAAATAGCGACCTAGACCTATCGTTAGACCCGTTTTCATAATTAGAGTTTGGTGATCCCAACTTGGTCCACCCCTTTGGTGTTTCTTATTAATGAAACTTATTGGACAA